>CM055856.1:28511426-29056426 GCA_029490765.1 Euthynnus affinis | reverse complement strand
TAGTCAGCAAGGGGGGAACCACAGTCCGATAAAAATATGCGGACCTCTTCACGCAGTTCAAATAGCCTTGTTAAAACTTTGCCATGAGAAAGCCATCTAACCTGTGTGAAAGAGAAGTGCTTCGTGGTCTGATCCCATTTTGTGGCAGAGTGTGGCAAAGAGTCTGCTTTGGAGTGGCCTTGATTTGATTAATTTGACCATCTTAACTGATGTTTGTAGAACATCACGAAGCTCTGGCTTGACGCACCTGCCAGTGAGTGCTTCACTGTGGATCATACAGTGCAGAAATGTTACGTGGGGAGCTACCTCCAACATACAGGCCCTCAAACCCTTTCTTGCCCCCTGCATGGCTCCAGCTCCATCTGTGCACACAGACACACAACTCTCCCATTTCAGTCCCTCTTTTTGTATGTTGCAGTCGAGTTTGTTGAAAATGTCCCGTCCAGTGCATTTTCCCTCCATTGATGAGCAAAATAACAGATCCTCTTGCATTTTCCCTTCGTAGCTGTACCTCACAAATGCCAGCAGCTGCGCATCTCCCGACACATCTGTACATTCATCAGTTTGAAGGGAAAAGCTTCCGCTCTTTCTCACTCTGTCAATGAGCTGATCTTTTATGTCATTTGACATCTCCTGAATGCAGCGCCCCATGGTATCATTTGACATGGGGATGGTTAAAAGGGTGCTGGCTATTTTCTCCCCATGCATCTCCCTCGTCATGGCAACAGCTGCGGGATGGATGAGAGTCTCCGCTATAGTGTACGCCTTTTTTGACTGAGCCACCAAATACGCGACCTCATACGAACCAGCAAGTGCCTTAGTAGGGACTGTAGCATATTCACTAATCACTGTGTTTTCAGCTCTTGCTCCCTGTGCTGAAAAAATCTAAGGGTTTGTGAATTAAGCTGCCGTGTTTGGTTTCCAAGTGTCTTAAGTTTAACTGGCTTAAAACTGTCATTCGCCAGCACCTCTGAACAAATAACCCACTGGGGCTGTTCTGTTATTTTTGGTTATGAATGAAAATCCATATTTTAAAAAGTCTGCCTGGTATGTACGTAGCCGTGTAGTAGCCGGTGTCAGCCCCAGTGCCATACGTTTTTCAGGTGGTGGTAGGCTTTCATCTTGGGGCCCCTGCTGTTGATCATCTTGGGATGATAGAATACTTTTTCTTTTCAGCCATCGCTCCGTTTTTTGTTTTACAAATATATTCTATTCAATTTATTCAATTCAATTTTATTTATATAGGGCCAAATCACAACACAAAGTCATCTCAGGGCACTTTTACATGGAGCAGGTCTAGACCACACTCTTAAATTTACAGAAAGAGAAACCCAACAGTTCCCCCCATGAGCAAGCACTTGGCTACAGTGAGAGTGAGAGAGAGAGAGAGAGAGAGATAGATGGTTCCACAAGAGAGGAGCCTGGTAGCTGAAGGCTCTGCCTCCCATTCTACTTTTAAATACTGTAGGAACCACCAGTAAACCTGCATTCTGGGAGTGCAGTGCTCTAGTGGGCCGCCCATCCAGAGCCGGGGTCTGCCTTAGGTTTCTTCCCGCTAAAGGGGTGTTTTTTCCTTACTGCTGTCGCCAAGTGCTTGCTTATGGGGGGGAACTGTTGGGTTTCTCTTTCTGTAAATTAAAGAGCGTGGTCTAGACCTGCTCCATGTAAAAGTGCCCTGAGATGACTTTGTGTTGTGATTTGGCCCTATATAAATAAAATTGAATTGAATTGAATTAAATGAGAATCATACAGTAAGTCTTTGATCATTGCATGTTTGCATTCTGTCCCCCCCCCCCCCAAATCCTTTTCAAATCTCATTGGTCAACTAAAGTAAATGAACACTGTCCCAAAACTATCAGAGCTCTTAGTAGGTATTTTCCTATTAATAAAATGTACTGTTAGTGGGTATGGTACGATTGTTCTCTCTTACGCCTTTGCTATGTTTATGCTACTAAGCCCTGTCTGGCTTCTAAAGGCCATTTCATTGCACACAAATGCGTTTTATCAATTCACATCCCTAGTGACAAACAGTTATTACATTTTCACAATTATTGTCAGTTCCGCAGTACCTAAAATAAGATTTGTTGAAATGAAGATGTTGCATTTGCCGGATATTTTTTGCCTCCTCCTGAAAAAACAGTTCATGGAATAGGATCACACTAATTAGCAAACAAGGAAATTTAGATAGAAATGGAAGGGTCAATCCAGAGGGGTGTTCCATGAAAGCAGCTAAAGAAAGCTACGTCTTGATGTGATATAGCCTGGCTTGAATTAACGTCAACTTTCACTTGAGGCTCAAGCCGTTCCACTAATGGAGCTTGGCTGCATCTAGTCAATGCTAAGTAAGTGTGCGTGTGTACAGAGGACATAAGCAGCCACAAACAGTCAATTGTTGAAAAGCTGATACGGTGTCGCAAAAAGGAGAGAAAACTTGAGCGGTGTTCTTCTCAGCAGCAGAACAAACCTGCTCATGAAATTAGGTGGAGAATATAAAGGAGTTTTCACCAAAAAAGGGCAAAATGACTGCAATTAACAAGGTGAAGGAGATGACTTGGCACAAAACTGATGATAGATTAAATGTTTAGTTTTAGATGAGTAGTGATAGCCTGAAGGTTAGAGAAGCGTGTTTATAAGTAGAAGGATGATGGTTCATTACCCTCACTTGACTTAATGAGTCTGCAGGTTGAAAGTGAAGAGCAGTGCTTTTCTTGTCCATGGTTCTATCTGTATTTGTTAATAAATGAGCATTCAGTGACTGGTTATATTATCACTAGGTAATATAATATCAGATGTATATTTAAAATTATGGTGTAAGCAATTAAAGAGAACTTTCCAACATTATTATATTTTTTGATGTCCATTTAAAAGCATCACTGAAAGTTAAACATTAAGTGCAATCTGGAGAAGGATATAAGTACAGTGGAAGCCACTTATAATGTTCACTATGAGCATATGATTATTAGAACTTTATTTGTCATGCTGAATACCGTCTAATTGACATTTATATATTTATTAGCCTACATGAATATAAAGATACGGATTTTAATGACAAAAAAAATATAGTACAACTTTTTCAAATGCAGCATGCACATTTATGAAGCGGTGAAATTTACTTAAATCCCCCAATTGTCATATGTTTCGGGGAAAATGTGTTTGTCATTGAGAGAAAACGACTTTCTGTCTCCGTCATGATTTCATTAAGTGTCACGAGTAAAGTACAAACATAGATTTATGTGGTTTAAAATGTTTTCCATATGTTGTCATGTATGAAGAGACTCATGATGAATACTGTAGGCAGATTGCTTGTTTTCTATTGGCGACTTATTTAAACAGCATAAATGTTGCATATGAATGATTTTGTCTCAGAGCTTGTACTACTGTAATAAGTATAAGCAGTTACCACTGTGTACATTTAAACACAGCAGAAGGATGTAGTTTGGACTTAATTTAAATTTCTTTTTGTCTTCACAGTTTGAACAAAATCAGTGAATAAATAAATAAATCATTTCAAAATAATGCTGGCACACTTTTATTTCTTAAATCATAAATGCTACGCTTTTAAATTAAAGAGTTGCAAGTGCGAAAAGACATGATGGAACCGTCTTTTGAAAGCGTGTTTCCGTCCGTCAGACATTCGTTGACACACAGCTGAGCTAAGCTTGACCATGGTTACTGAGCTGCAACACATATAAGCCACTTTGATGGAACGGAACTCTCACTTAAATTAGCGAAGCTTGTCGAAATAAGCCAGGCAATCCAGTTAGCCAGCTTCATGCACACCCCCCTGGTCAACTTTTCCCAGCTGACAAACTTGCTGATGCAAACTGTTGAGTTTATGGGTTGGTCTGTTCTGTGACTAATGACATTTATGTGAACACATTTGTCAGGGTAGTTTGACATATGCATAATGTTGTACTGATTAGCTCTGATATGTAAATGTCTCACTAAAAGTTGCATTGTTTCCTAAATCAACTAACTGAGCTGATCAGTAGACCCCTCACAAGTAGGGGATTCCCTTGGTATTGGGATCTTTGGTGAAAGGCTGTATTCTCCCCGAGCTGTCTGACTCACATTGCCTCACGAGTTATGGTTATTATTGCAGTGAAAAGGAGGAAGTGACAGTGTATGTTCCTCTCTTATATTGTATTATTTCTGGTATACATTGTTACAACTAATAAAGGCCTCTCACTAATTATTTTTTGAGTATTTTGTGTTTATCTGTAAATCCATCATGCGAAAGATAGCAATAAACATATATAGGAATGTCTTAATTTATGTCTGGGAAATCTACAGGGCATACTCTATGTATACTGTATAAGACAGCTTAGTAAGACAGAGCAGTGCAGAATGCACAATGGTGTTTACCCAAATCACAAAAAGTATGTTACATTTTAGGGCCACTACTTGGGGAGAGAGGCATTCTGAGATTTCAAGAATGTTAAGAATATGTTAAGTCGTGTTTTGAGAAGTGAAAAATCTCAATCAGCAATGAACAGGCCCTCACACCTTGCGTACACCGGACGGAGTGGCACCCATGGTATTGATATATACTCATCATGATGAGACAGCTCTCAATTGTCAGGATTACTGGACACTGTGTGAATGGGTAAAATATTATTTCCTGTGTGCAGTACCTGGCACTGGAGATGACTTTAGAAGTTGTGTATACATTTGATGAACTATGTGTTATTTAGGCCTCACTTCATGTTGCATGTAGGCAATACAACATAAGTGAAACATGTTTGGGGCATTAAATAGGAGGTTGTTGTGACCCCACTACATATTGTCCAATCTGCCCCAAATTCCTCATGTTTGATTTAAAAGTCCAGGCCTGAATACATCTATATATCAATATTTAGTCATAGCACAACCTACTGACAGTAGGAAATCAGCGTTATGTGACAAACATAGTCCAATTTACATTAAATGTATATGGTATGGTCTACACATGATATACAGCAAAATGACATATAATTAGTGGGTGTTGTCTAGTGTCACATAGTGAACACAAGAAGTGATACGTACAATGTCGAATATTCATGAAAATGTATATCCATATGAGTTGCCCTCTGGTAAATGTAGGGCTTAATATTTCACTCATGTCGTATGTAGCAATGTAGCATTGCCTACATGCAATAAGAAGTGAGGTCTAAATGACTCTCCTGTGTATAAAAAACCTGGCCATAGAATCAGTGTTTCAAACCTGTGAAACCACAAATTTCCCACCATGACAGTGGAAGTGCTTTTTCTGAGAGAGAGAGATACTTCTTGTGTGTGATAAAACTGCTTATACAATCTGTGATTTTAGATGATTCTGGTTTAGATGAAGCAGTGAAACAAGTATTTGAAACAGATGTACTGTATTTTGAAATACCTACAGTAAATAGAAAAGCTGGCCATTTCATTTCTTTTTTATGTGATAAAACACATAACAGAAACATTGGTTATAATATCACTCATTGTGATTAATTTGACCTAGACGGATGTGATCACTTTACTAACTGACGAGCCAGTCAGCCAAAGTGTGAATGAGCACAAGAGATAGAAATAATTATTGACAGCTCTTTACATACTTTGCTTTTATATGCCTCTTGAGTATTTTGAAACAATCAAGTAAGCATAGATTATTGTTTATTATCAGTTAATGTCAGTGAAAAGGTAACATTGTGTTGATAATAACCCAATTTTATATCCCTCAATTCCTCAACCTGTAGATGGATACATGAAATTTCTTCAAAATAGGTGGCAGATCTGCTGAAGGCCATCAGGTGACAAGATTTTGCCAGTTCAGACAAATACAAATTTAAACTGGTTGATTACTCATTAAGCCTTGAGTTCTTGTAAATCTGAGTTTAATAAAAACAAACAAACAAAAAAAAAAACAACAACAACGTGTCACTAAAAACAGGCAAAGAGAGGGAGAGGAGGAAGATGGAGGAGACTGACAGGGCTGAAGGAGCAGGTCTGATGGAGGTCAGTGATCAAGAAGAAAGTAAGTGGGAGTTGTTAAAGCTTTCAGAACGTGCGCAGCCAGGAGCAGCAGCATAGTCAGATAGCATGTTACTTTTACTTATTTATTTATTTATTTATTTTCGTTGTATTTTTTTGTATTTTGTTTTGTTTTGTTCTTGTCAATCGAGGATGAATTATGCTGTTCTTACTCTAGAGAGGAGCTTCTGTCAGAACGGAAAAAACAACACAAACGCGTTTTAGATTCAGTGGGACTACCGGAAATGCACCGGCTTTGGAACGAAACGGGAAAAAAGAAGAACAAACCAAACATTTTGTATTGTGAGAAGATTCGGAACCAAAACCTGATAAATGAAGGATGATACTTATTTAGAAAATTGTCATCGTCATTGAAACGAAAACAGAAGAAGCTAAACGGACTAGCAACTGCATAAAGAGGAAAAACCCGGATGGAAATCCGTGATGAGAGAAATGTTTGCAGACTGATGCTGAAGTTTCCTGTTTTCTGCTGGACAGGTAAGAGTGTAATATATATTTATTTCACTCCGCTGGTAATGTTTCATAACTTAGGTGATGTACAATATGTATTAGCAGTAGATACGTTTCCCTGGATAGAAACACCGCTAACGTTATGTAGCGTGAAATATTAGCCATATTAGCAGATTGTAGCTTCAGTTTGAGCCTCTCTCGGAGCTGCTGGTCTGATAAGAGACAACAAGGATTTGACGTGGTGCTAATAACCCAAAGATTTATTCATTTTCTGTGGCAGTAAAGACAACGGACCGATATCTAAGGTATTTAGTGCTGGTGATGAGCTAAAGACAGTAAGTCAGAGTAATGAGTTAATGTGAAAGATAAACTGAGAAGTCCGCTCGTCACCCAGTTAATACAGTCTGTGAATATTTTTCATAGTGCTCCATAATTTCATTGTTTGCTGCTAATCTGTCATTTAGTAGCACATGTACACACGGTGTAAAGTTAGCTTATAGTCCAACACAAGTAACGTTTCACACGTTTCAATGTTGGAGAACATGTAACGTTAATCGCTACCACAGCTTTAATTTTACATTTATCAGTCAGAAGTATTTTTGGACGTAGCATAATGTATTACAGGTTATGTGACTCTGTCACGTAACTCTTTTCATGAAACTATTTTCTTGATGTTACTGCTGTTTCTGCCGCTATGAGAGAGCTCCTGCAGCATCGATGCATAGTGTTGCCTTCATCTTCATAATAGGTCAGGAATATTTCACCATGTGCCATTAATGGCTGCAAGTACGCAGGTTTTCATTACAACCAAAGACAACAGAAGTTGATTTCACTGAATAGCTACTTGTCTCTGACTGAAAATGTGTTAATGAAATAATCTGATCTAGTCAGTTGTTGGGATGAAAATCAGCAGTTTCTGATAAACACATTAGATAGATAGGTATATAGATAGATGATTTATAATAGTAAGTTCATTCATGTGCTTTTTTAATTTTTTTTTGACATTTTTCTCAGGCACTATGGTTCGGCATTATTCACTGTGTCTGTGACATTCACAGCCGTCATATTAGAAGTATTGCAGACCAAATCAGGAGAGGTCCAGGTAAGTGATACACATTTGTTTTCCTATGTAGCATATTAACTTACCTGTAAGTCCTACTCTTGGTTAAATAGTGTTATTTTCACATGTTCGACTGTATAAGATGTATGAAATAGTAAATGAACTGTGTGTCCCTGCAGCTGCTGCTCTACACAGCTCCTGGAGTAGATGAGCAGATGAAAACAGCAGTGCCAGTGAATCATGGGTGTCGTTCCTGCTATGAGAGCATCTTCATCCAGAGCAGTAAACTGAATACCTTTGGTGTGGTTTTGGTCTGACCCTTGTCTGCTATTATATGTGCAGCAAATTGACTGCTTTTAGTTAAACAGACTAATGATTTGACAACTTATTCTGTCTTTATCAGTCAACTCTGAAGAAAACAGAATAAACTGTAAAAATGTTTGTTTGAAAAAGATGTCCAAAAATGTTTCTGTTAAATAAAAGATATGTATATCATAAATGTTATTCTTAGTGTTGTTTTTCATATTGTTATTTTGTTGTTCAAACTAGTAAATTGCAGTTTACATAACCTGAAGTGATGAAAATGAATCCATAACATGTTCTACAATGCCCTGTTCTGAGGATCAGTGGTATTCAAATTTCACTACTGTATCATGTTGCTTTATAATATATAAATAACGAAAATATAAATCAATAGTGGAAGTGGTAATGACAATATACTGACACTGCAGGGAAGTACTGTCATTGTCTATCAAAGCAATTATTACAGCACATCTGATTAATATCTTTTATTTGGTAAACTTGCACATTTAAATTGAACAAATGAACCCTGGCTGCCTCTGAAGCAGTTCACTGGTGAGCTGCTGTTCTCCTCCAAGATCATCTCTTCAAGAAGTCTGAAAAAATAAAAATACAGATAAGGTTTAGTAAGTTATAAGTTTCATGATATGTTGGAAATATGGTGATGGTAGTGCAGAATATGGATTGTAGGCTGTCCAGTGTCCCCAAACAAGTCTACAACAACATGATTTAAAAAAAAAAAAAAAAAGTCAAAATAGTGCTGCTCATTAGTGAACTATATCTTATTTATATAGTCATTCAGTAAGGTTAGTGTTGCTGATGTTTTCAATAGCCTCTTTTATACAGAGAACATGCATTGTAGCTGTATATCTGAGGGGAGGACAGTTTTCTTTGTTTGATAACGTAAAAAAAAGTTAGACTTTATTCCTGATTCATAATAAAAAGACGAGAGAGCAGCTGAGTGAGCCAGAGGCTGAGCTGTTATTGAAGAAGCCGGTGAATCAGATCAATAAACGTTATTTTCTAATTGTTTTACAGCTGTTAGCTTCTAAAGCACAAACACACCCACACGCCTCCCTAAACCCAGCAGCTATGCTATGCACCGCCTGATTTGGTCTGAATACGGACTAAACAGAACAACGAGGCGGATTACAGGCGCAGTATTCCCGCTTTGAACGGGCTGTAAAAGAGGCTACGGACTCACATTACACTGCTATAACAGGTCAAACTATACAGACTACAGTAATGTAAAGCACAAAGCTGCTATTTAAATACCACTGTGTTGTATTGGTATTTTAAATATAATATCGTGTAGAACGAGTTAGTAATTTAATAAAATAATAGTATAAATAACGTCACAAACCTCAGTCGTTTCCCGTCGGAGGGTTTCCAGCTTCTTCCATTGCTGTTGCAGTCCCGGTGTTTTCTCTCTTCCCTTGCCTGGCCCTGCCAGCAGCACCGCTAGCCCCCCCCCCCCCCCCCCCCCCCCCTCTCTCTCTCTCTCTCTCTCTCTAATCTCCGTACTTGACTCTGCAAACGGACACAATTAGCAATGTTATCCTGCCAATGCTAACGTTATCTCGCTATCAATACGCCTAACATTAGAATAAAAATAACCGTAAGTTTTGTTTAGCATTACGTAGCTAATGTTAGCTTGTAAAGCACTCATAATTGCTATCTTACTTGCGACCTATATCCTCTAGTATTATAGACTAAATAACTAAATACATCTTCACCGCTTCCCTTGAGTTCTTAGAAATGCTCGGAGCTGTCTTCTTCAGCAAATAGCCTCTTGTCCGTGAAGGCCACCGTAGTCTTAGGGAGGGGAGGGGGGAGCCGCGGAGTGCTTCAATCTAGAACCTCACCATTAGAGGCCGCCAAATACCCCATATATTACACACTGGACCTTAAACCAGTTCTTCAACAGATTTGACACTGTGGTCACACCCACTTCCACTGCTGGTCCTTCTCCTCCTCATCCTCCTCCTCCTCCTCCTTCTCCTTCCCCTCCTCCACCTACATATGTGTCCATCTCCACTGCTGCAGCTACTCCCGTTGTCACACCTGTGCCTCCACTCTTGTCTCTCACTGAAATGGGAGTGAAGTTGGAGCTCTGGAGACTTTGCTCTGGGAAGGCAGCTGATCCAGATGGTGTGTGCCCAAGGCTGCTCAAAGAGTGTGCTGCCCAACTATATCAACCTCTACAGAAGATCTTCAACCTGAGTCTGCAGTTGGGGAGGGTACCGGCTACATGGAAAACATCTTGTATTGTACCGGTACCAAAAATAAAAATTCCATCTCAACTCACCGACTACAGACCAGTGGCCCTGACTTCACTCATAGTGAAAAAGTGTCTGCTCCTTCTTTTTCTGAAGCTAGTGGTCAGTGACAAACCTGATCCCCTGCAGTTTGCATATAGAGAACACATTGGAGTGGATGATGCTATTCTCTATATGCTTCACCATGCCCTCTCTTATCTGGAGGAATCAGGCACTTATGTTAGAGTCATGTTCTTTGATTTTTCTAGTGCATTTAACTCCATCCAACCCATCATACTCAAAGACAAACTCAGAGAGATGGGAGTGGATTCCTCCCTTGTTTCCTGGATCACAGATTACCTGACAGAAAGACCACAGTTTGTCAGGTTGGGGAACTGTGTTTCGGGGACAGTCATGAGCAGCACGGGGGCTCCACAGGGGACTGTAGTGGCTCCATTCCTGTTCACCCTGTATACCTCGGATTTCAAATACAACTCTGAGTCCTGCTACATCCAGAAATACTCGGATGACACTGCTATTGTGGCGTGTATCAGGAATGGCAAGGAATCCGAATACAGGGAACTAATAACAGCCTTCAGTGAATGGAGTCGACAAAATTGCCTTTAATTGAACACCTCAAAAACGAAGGAAATGATCATGGATTTCCGCAGGTCTAAGCCCCCTCTGGAGCCAGTGACAATCTGTGGGGTGGACATTGAAGTGGTGCAAACATACAGATATCTAGGGGTCCTTGTGGATGAAAAGCTGGACTGGTCCCCTAACACTGACGCTCTCTTCAGGAAGGGACAGAGCCGGCTGTTCTTCCTGCAGTCACTAAGGTCCTTTGATGTTTGTGAGGAGATAATGACCATCTTCTATCACACGGTGGTGGCCAGTGCACTGTTTTTTGCTGCAGTGTGCTGGGGAGGCAGTCTTTCTGACAAAAACCCCAAGCGGATAGACAAGCTGGTCAAAAAGGCGGGCTCAGTGCTGGGCAGGAGACTGGACCCTCTAAGATCAGTGGTTGAGAGAGTAATATTGAACAAATTGAATGCTATAATGAATAATAGCAGACACCCTCTCCACAGCCTCCTGGAACAACAGAGGAGTAGCTGCAGCAGTCGACTTCGCTCTCTGTCCTGCAGAGATTTAGGACATCATTCGTCCCCACAGCAGTCAGACTTTTTAACATGAATTGACACAAAGTGTTTTTTTTGTTTTTGTTTTTATTTTTATTTTTCTATTGAGCTAGTGACATTTTGAATTTCCCCTCGGGGATAAATAAAGTAACATCAATCAATCGATAAAAATTAATACTGAATTATATGACGTAGGCCTATGGAGGTTTTAGGCAGAAACTAGCCAAAATGACTGACATTTTTAGTTCTAGAAGTCCACACATCAGTCTGTGTATAAATTACATACTTAGGGCCTGCAACTTATTTAAGAGGGAGCATTCCTTGACTTCAATATTTTTTACTTGATCTGTGCCTGTTGTAACTCATATTAGGTCCATGTCTAATACAAACTATCATGAGACAGATCTATTTTGTTGATTTCACCCCAATTGCTACTCAAAAACATTCAGGACAAACACACATTTTGGGGCCATTTAAATAGAAAAAATCCTCCCCACAGACCCTGTGGTAAAGGCCTTATCCACAAGATGCCCTGCTGGCTCAGACCTGATGAAAAACCACAAATTTCTGTACCATGACATTGGAAAGGCTTTTTATGGTAGGATACAGTAAAACATTATTTTATAAGGCACAATAAATGGGACATGACTTGAAATGAGACAACAAGCTACTATTCTTTGTATGATGAAACTGCTCATAGAATTGGTGATTTTTGATGATTCTACCTGAAATCTGTTCTATATATTATATAACTATAATATTATGTTGAAATTGGTCTTGGAATTACTGCTTTTGCATGATTCTGGCTCAAATCTGATGAAAAACCACACATTTTTGTACAATAACAGTAAAATCACCTTTAATGTGAGGGGGCTACCACAACTTGGCTCTCTGAGGCAGAATAACTGCAAAACAGCCTGAGACAAGAGAAAAGGCAACATGATGAAACTGTTAATAGAATCAGTTGTTTTTGATGATTTTTACTGAGCTGATGTCATGAAATTCCCCTCATTTTTGTATTATATGACAGGTGAAAGATGCTGTGTGTATGAATTCTCCAAAAGAGCCTTTTCTGTGTCTGAGCTTGGAATTACTGCTTTTGCATGATTCTGACTCGAATTTGATGAAGCACCACTAATTTTTGTACAATAACAATGAAATGACCTTTCATGTGAGGGGCCTGCCATTTTGCTCACTTTTGCATACTTTGCTCTCTGAGACAGAATAACTGCGAAACAGCCTGGAACTAGAGAAAAGGCAGTTTCTATGTGTACAGTGAAACTGTTAATAGAATCAGTGATTTTGGATGAATACGTTAAATACTGCCGCTTGGTCAGTGGCCCAACATTTGAAAATATGACGCTCTAGGTACCCCTTTCATGTCAGTTCTGCACGCGCAGGGCTGTTCAACAGATATCAACGGAGTAGTGATCCAGTCAAAATTATGCCGTTTATTACTTTCCTCTTGAAGTTCATAGACTAGCGTAATAGCTTGTGGTCACTCTCGAAAGGTACTAAACTAATGTCATAGCACGAAGCTGAAGTTGGCATCCGATTCGCAGCTGCCGATTAGAATTTTCCAGTCCACCTTGAAAAACGCCTGTAGATGGCGTTGTTCAGTCATTTTCGAGCTAATTCATGAACTTCATATTTTGACTTTTTTCTCATCCAGACCACGTTAGACTAGGTCCACATCAAAAACCACTATACTTAGAACTTTCAAACCTGGACTAGATTATTTTAGAGACCCTAAACTATCTTAAAAACACAGTCTCTGATTTGTGAAACCTTTATTTTATTTGTGAAAGTGCAAGAAAGGGTGATTTCACCCCGTTTTTCTTATCTAGACCGCATTAGACCAGGTCCACATCAAAAACCACTATACTTACAACTTTCAAACCTGGACTAGATTATTTTAGAGACCCTTAACTATCTTCAAAACACAGTCTCTGATTTGTGAAACCTTAATTTTATTTGTGAAAATGCAAAAAAGGCTGATTTCACCTAGTTTTTCTTATCTAGACCGCATTAGACCGGGTCCACATCAAAAACCACCATACTTAGAACTTTCAAACCTGGACTAGATTATCATAGAGACTCTAAAGAGTCTTAAAAACACAATTTTTGATTTGTGAAACCTTTATTCTATTTGTGAAAGTTCAAAAAAGGTGGATTTCACTGATTTTCTTGCATCCAGACCACATTAGACCAGGTCCACATCAGAAACCACAATACTTAGAACACATATATTATATATATAATATTATTTATATTATATATATATGTATATATACATGTGTATATATGTGTGTGTGTGTGTGTGTGTGTGTGTATATATATATACATATACACATACATACACATATATATATACACATACATACACACATATACATATATATATATACATACATACATACATACATACATATATATATATATATATATATATATATATATATATATATATATATATATATATATATATATATACACACATACATATATATACATATATATACACATCTTCACCAGCTTGTTACAGTTGTACAGTACAATTTATTCCAATTCCTGCAATGGCACATTGTTCCAGAGGATAAATTCTTCTTTTCTACTAGAAAAAAAAGTTATGGCAAGTTGGTGAAAATATTGATCCCAAGACATAGCCTGTTGTTATTGTCTAAGTGGAGTATTATTTTTGTTTTAATGACAAAGTAAATATACTTCAATTGCCAAAGTAATAAACACTAATAGTTTGTTTCTCTTCTATACTTATACTAAAAATATGTTCAGGTAGTTATAACTGCTGTCAACCTACCTCTGACAGCATCAGGATTCAGCATTCAGGATGTATTTGATCCTGTCAGAAGAAACCATGTTGCTAATTTCAGCATATAAGGTGTTGAGAAAGTCTGACAGGTATCTCACAATCCTGTCCAGCTGGGTGTTATCATCAAAGATGATTGGGACCCACCGTTCCCCAAAAGTAAAGTATGGCTGCTCCTCACCGGAGACAATGACATGAAAAGTATGAATGAAATACACTCAAATATTTATATCTACTCATTCCTGCTTCCTTCTCTGGGAAAACAATCCCAATTAGGTGGGACCAACCCTGTCTCAAACACCTATCTTGTAGCCTACTCCATCAGTTCCAGTGACAGAAAGCAAGCAGAATTACACCAAATGTGGCTCCCTCTCCACAGTGGACAAGTGTGGCTTTAATACTCATCAGTGTAACTCACTTTAACTTCCATGTAACATGTAATGTTGCAGTTTACTGTGGAAAGTGATGTGGCTGATGCCAAATAGGCTATTACCCTCATATTATAGCCATTATACAGTGCTTTGGTATCAGAGTGTTTCCTCTGTTATAGGTATAGTATAGTACATTTAAGCATGATGGAGTGTCTAGCAGAGGAGACCAAGCCTTATGTATAAAGAAGCAGATTGCATCTATCACAACCTTATTACACTTTCTCTATATAAACTGGCAGTAGATTTAGCAAAAAACTTATATTGTTTCATTTGTGTTTTTGTGCGCCCCCTTTCATATATTGTTTTATTACATTGTGATACATCATCAACAGATCAGGTTAAGTGTATGCTCCTCAATTTGGTCATTTGTCTTTAGCTACAAAGTTTACATAAATCATGTTCATGACATGAACAGATTTTCCCACTTGCTACTCATGACTGTGGTTTGACCAGTCTATCTATAGTAGTTTTTGATGTGGACCTGGTCTAATGTAGTCTGGATGAGAAAACGAGGTGAAATCGCCCTTTTTTGAATTTTCACAAATAGAATAAAGGTTTCACAAATCGGAGACTGTGTTTTTAAGATAGTTTAAGGTTTCTTAAATAATCTAGTCCAGGTTTGACAGTTCTAAGTATAGTGGTTTTTGATGTGGACCTGGTCTAATGTGGTCTGGGTGAGAAAAAAATCAAAATATTAAGTTCATGAATTAGCTTGAAAATGACTGAACAACGCCATCTACAGGCGTTATTTCATTTTTAAGGTGGACTGGAAAATTTTAATCGGCAGCTGCGAATCAGATGCCAACTTCAGCCTCGTTGTCATAGCGTATTCTCCCTGTTTATATTTATCACTTGTTTCTCTCCCTGTGCTTTGTATTACCGCTTCTGTGCTGTTTGCTCCTATTTTTACATACATACAGTCTTTTCCAAATACATTTCCGTGGTCACAGCAAACAGCTAAATAAGAGCAATACAAAATAATAAATATAATATAAATATTACAAGCGCATGATGTTCTTGTATAATGCGCGTGTCGCATGTCGAAGTAAGGTCCCACAAAATGAACCCCTGCACCTCACAACATCCCCTTTTTATTGTCTTTTTACTTTCAAATGAAAACAATATGATTTTTATTTTCTTTGTTTATTTCGGGAACAAAGCCCTCGGAGTTGTGCTTAAATAATAATTCGCAATGCACTTTGCATGCTGTTAACTGAACGTTTACATCTCGGACAGGAAACACATCACGTTACTTTGTCTTCTTCGTTGCTCTTTTGACAGACATTAGCTGGCTCAACGAACCAGACAGACTAGCGACCCCACGTGTGTCTACATTGAAATGACATCGTCATTCTTGAAACCCCGAGGTTGCAAGCAAGACGAGTTGGCGGGTTTTCAGTCCGCCATTCAAAAAATGTTGGCGCGCGCGCAAACATACACGCACACATATATATGTCTAAAAAAGTAACATCTTTATGTGTTCTGAACATAGATAATTTTGATGCAGTGTAATTATTCTGGTTGTAGTAAATATTTGATATATTCAGTAGTTATGTTGTTTTATGAACCTATTTTACGACCCTTCTTTACAAAACAGAAGAACTGTCATCCCAAAAACGCTGTTTATGAAACACTCACTAAAATATCTTAAACAAACCAACATTTTAACTTTTTTGTTAACATAGATCATTTAGATGCAGAGTGATTATTAGTTCGGGTGCTCTCTGAAACTAGGCCTGGGTCAGCTTGTGTCCATGAAATGTGAAAATTAAAACTTTGTCATAGAGCTACACCAATTACATTTTTGGAAAGGTCTCGGCTTGGAAAATAACATATGTTCGTATGAAGATCCTACATGGCTCCTGCTTTGAAAAACTGACCTTTGACCTCAGTGCATATTTGAAGGCTTATAATTCATCAACAAAAGGGGGTATGGACATGGGACCAACTGTTATAGTGCTCTGGGCCTCAGCTATCATGTGAATATAGTCAACAATTGGAGGCGCTGTCGGATATGGGTAAAATATGGTTAAAATTAATTTTCACTCATATAGCAATTAGATATTTTAAACCTGATTACACAAATGTGTTTATTGTCCCCTTAAACTCCCTAGTGTACTCTCAGTTTAGTATTTACAATTTCCAATTATATTAAAAACGCTGATATGTTCTTAAAACTACAATTCTCATGAGCCTCGCCATGCTTCTTGATACAAATAAGCACCACAGTTGCAGTTCTTCTGGTTGTAGAGTAGGGCAGTAAGATAGGGTTTTGAAAAGATCTATCTGTTGAATATATCAAACATTTAATACACCCGAACTAATAATCACTCTGCATCTAAATCATCTATGTTAACAAAAAGTTAAGATGTTGGTTTGTTTAAGATATTTTAGTGAGTGTTTCATAAACAGTTTTTTGGATGGCAGTTCTTCTGTTTTGTAAAGAAGGGTCGTAAAATAGGTTCATAAAACATATATATATATCAAATATTCGCTAAACAACCAGACTAATTACACTGCATCTAAATGATCTATGTTGAAGATGTTACTTTATTTTAGACATATATGTGTGTGTGTGTGTGTGTGTGTGTGTGTGTGTGTGTGTGTGTGCGCGCGCGCGCGCGCGCGCGCGCGGGTCAACATTTTTTGAATGGCGGACTGAAAACCCGCCAACTCGTTTTGCTTGCAACCTCAGGTTTTCAAGAATGAAGATGTCATTTCAATGTAGACACACGTGGGGTCGCTAGTCTGTCTGGTTCGTTGAGCCATCCGCTGTCTGTCAAAAGAGCGACGAAGAAGACAAAGTAACGCGATGTGTTTCTTGTCCGAGATGTAAACATTCCCAGTTAACAGCATGCAAGCTTTCTATCGTTTCGAGAAAAACGATAGAAAGAGAGATCGTGATGCATTTCATGTTTATCAAAGTTAGCCATGGCTGTATTATAAAAGTCCACCTCCAAAACAAACAACATTACCCAGCATGCACCACTTCTTCCGTCACCGCGATTAGTAACAGAAATAATAGAATATAAACTCATTATCTGCTGTAATTTTGCCTCAATGTTGTCGGGGCCAAAGACAAACCCTATTTTTAAATATATGATTATTATTGGATTGTCGCATAGGTTAGATGCGGCCTCGTCCCCGTGCGCTTGTAATATATTTTTTTGTATTGCTCTTATTTAGCTGTCTGTCGGAAATGTATTTTGAAAAGACTGTATGTATGTAAAAATTGGAGCAAACAGCACAGAAGCGGTAATAGAAAGCACGGGGAGAGAAACAAGTGATAAATGTGACATTAGTGCGCTATGACATTAGTTTAGCACCTTTCGAGACTGGCCACAAGCTATTACGTTGGTCTACGAACTTCAAGAGGAAAGAATAAACGGCATAATTTCGACTGGATCACTACTCCGTTGATATCTGTTGAACAGCCCTGCGCGTGCAGAACTGACGCGAAAGGGGTACCTAGAGCGTCATATTTTGGAGTGTCGGGCCACTGACCAATCGGCAGTATTTGACGCGTTGGGGATGAGAACGTGTTGGTGTACATTAACAGTGAAATGACTTAAGGGTCAGCCCAAGTCATTTTTTTTATACATGTTTTGATCTTTTGGCGTACCAATGAGCAAATTCCATACCACTCTCTTCAAATCCAGACTGCGCATGTGTTTATTTTCAGTACTTAGTATGGTCAGCCCTGACAGGCTCCCCTGTGCTTCTCAGATACGTTTTAATTAATTTAAGTTTTGAGAAGGATCTTTCGGCGCTTGCTACATTGACAGGTAGAGTGAGTAACAGTTAAAAATAGCTGTGGCTACACACTTGGCAATATGGAATGGTGCTTTATGAAAAGAGTGTGTGCCAAATCTTTAATTGAGCCATGCTCGATTTCTTTTATAGTGGACATGAATGCGCTGTTGAAAGCACTTGGTCTGGAAAATCTACAGACAAGTCATCTTTGTATTGGTCTGCTAAAGCACTTGATGATCTATATATTTCACTGTTGGATTTTAACAGAAGTTCTTGTGGGCGTAAAAACTCTGTGCCACCTCTTGCATGCCCTGAAACCTGTGTGTTACCTGCGCAATGGCAGTGTCTAGAGCTGCGTAAAATACTGACTCTTTGAAGTGCTCCTCTGCATTTGATAGCTTTTCATCCTCGCATAACTCATCAAAACGTCTTTTGGTGCACCTTGTGCGCTTTTGTGGAAATGAAGGCGGAATACCCCATGACTGAGCAAGATTTTGGGCAGTTTCTTTAAGGCTGTGAAACTCCCCTGTGAGTGACACAAGGGTCTCGGATGCACTGGCGAGATATTTGCTTGCCTGCAAGATATCAGTGTTTTGTTTTTGATCATTTCCAGAATTTTACCCTGTATCACAGTTTGAAGAACAAATTCAAAATGTTCCATCTTCTGTTTGAATCCCTCTGCCTCGTCATCTGACCTTTTAGATAACAGACATATTTTCGCAAGTGCTTTCATCACATCTGGGTAACAAAAGCTGAGTGAGTGCACAGCATCATTTCTGAATGCCCAGCGCATCGGGCACAGTGTTGGTTGCCCTGTCACTTTGACCTGTGACTCAAGAACTAGCCATCTTTTAATACTACCACTGAAGAAAAGATATAATTTCTGTAGAGTATCATAGTATTCTTTTCCTTTTGTCACATTTTGGCATGCATCGTTCAGGACAAGGTTTAGATTGTGAGATGCACAGTGAATATAGATGGCATTAGGTTCCCTGTCCAAAACTCGTTTTTGCAACCCAGAGTATGTGCCATTTATTGTAGCTTAGCCATCGTGCATGGAAACCCATGAAGCTTTCATTTATTTTCACCTCTAATGGTGAACCATTCATACACATTCACACTCTGATGGCACAGCCATCAGGAGCAATTTGGGGTTAAGTGTCTTGCCCAAGGACACATCGACATGTGGACAGGAAGAGCCAGGAATCGAACCGCCAATCTTCCGATTAGAGGACGACCTGCTCTACCTCCTGATCCACAGCAGCCTCCACAGGCTGTTTATGTACACTGTGTGAGGTCTTCAGCTACAACAACAGCCCTGCAATAAGATTCATAACGAGCAGGAAAGCTCTGCCAAGTGTCATTTAGTTTATTTTCTGGATTTTCAGGACACTGGCTAAAATGGCATGTTGACAAAAACATTTTTTTTTCATGTAAATACTAAATTCTAATATTTTAATATCAAAGTAAATCTCCAGATTTATTTCTCAGACCTTAAAGAATATAGTTTATTATACTGTACTTTTTAGAACTTTCTATCATAATGTGCAGTACCTTGAACTTAAGAAATCAAAGACAATTCAGGAATTGAACTTTTAAAATCTCCAACCTCTAGGTGCTTCTTTATCCTGGTGCCCTGGCTGGGAGTGCAGGACAGTGTTTTTAAGCCATGGTAGAGAGAGGGTCCTGTAGGGGATCTGGTTCACTGGACTGACCTCAGTGTGTATCTGACCATCCTGGGCAACAACCTGACTCTCAGCACCTCACAGCACCACCTCCACAGGTTGGCACCACTGTCAAATACCATTAGTTTATTTCATTGGATTAAAAAAATGTATGTTTGTTTGGAAAGTAATGTCTTTAATGGATATATTTCACTTGCGTATAGTTAGTTTCATTGTAGTTAATTGTTTATCTTGGCTGAAAATCACCATGATCATCCTCTCCAGGCAATATGGTCCCTGAATAAATACCAGCATACACCAGCCCAAAACATCACTGGTGGCTGGTCACCAGCAAAAATGTGTCAAAAACACACTCTAAGCTGCACTGTAAGAAACATACTGTGATTTTTACAGTAAATAACTGGCAGCAATTGACAAGTAATTCAATTCAATGAAAGTCCCCCGGCAGTCTAGGCGTATAGCAGTATAACTAAGGGCTGATCCAAAGCGAAGTAACTCACTGTAAAATAAATGACAGTAAATAAGTGGCAGCAATTGACAAGTAACTTACTGTAATTTATTTCACAATAAGTTACTTGTCAATTGCTGCCAGTTAATTACTGTAAATAAAAACACAGTGCACTTCCTGTAAGTTAACTGGTGTACTGTGTTTTTATTTACGGTAGCAATTGCAAAATGAAACACAGTAATTCAATGGTACTGTATCTACTGTAGCTGTATGTAACTGTAAAATAAAATACAGTAATTTTATGCTACTGTGTAATGGATTACATCACCAGACATTTTGCAGTAAATTAGGTTACAGTTATTTGTATAATGCTGTAAACTTTCTAATCACATTTAAATTTCAATAAATGAGTACAGAACCAACTCTTTAAATGACAATTATTTATTCACTGTTGAACAGCAACTACTACATTTTACGTATCATGTATTTTCACTGTGCACAGGGATTGTTTACAGAAATCTATTGGCCTTTCTTATACCAACTCTCCCTTGCAATATATAAAACTGATCTGCTGAACAAACAGCACAAAACATTTTGCATAGAGCAATGTCTACTGCCCAATACTGCAGTCTGTTTTATTTCCCGTACATGCTTCATAATAAAAGCCACACAGTGATAGACCAGTGAGAAGAAGAAGTAGTAAAAGCAGTAAATATTTTTGACAACTTAACACAGTAAATAAATATATAGTAAATAAGAATGAAGTAAATAAATGTTTTCTTTTCAGTGTTTGTCATAAAAGAAGCAGCGACCATACGCAACTTTTTGTCCTCTTAAACAAATCTCTATGAAAAAAATAATACTGATGCCATTTAATAAGCCCACTATGAGTTTAAAAAAACAAAAAACAAAATCACTGAACTTGATATAGGTCTATATAATATAGACACTAACACTGTTATTTCCTTGAAACAAAACACTCTTAGGTAATCTAAACATGCATATTCAACTGTGGGAGAAGTCACTAGGTACTCAGGTGTCCTTAGAGTCTTTAAAATTGTGTTTGTGGATGTGTACTTGTCTGTAAAGAGTCCAAAAGCCCACCTCAGTCCACTTGGCATCACAAGTGTGCTGGCCCAAAAGGCTTTGGATGCAGGTCAGGAGCCGCTGGGTGACTTCACTTTGATCCTCCACTGCTGCTTCATGTTCTTCAGAAAATAGGATGACAGCTACTGTAGATGACAAAAAATAAAAATGTTTTACCATTACTGTCAGTGTAATAGTCAAGCTATGATCAAAACACATGTTTTTAAGACTCAAAGTAAGCTTTTGTAGAATAGGCTACACCTAATAAGATTTTAATTACCTAAATCTCAATTTGCCAACAAAAACCAGTATAACAATATGTTTCACTGGACATCTCAAAATCAATAATCTAACAATATTAGATAGATAGATATATATAGATAGTCAATTCAAATTCAAATTAAAGAGTCTGATTGCAGTGGGGATGAAGGACCTCCTAAATCTCCCTGTCCTGCAGGACAGAGAGAAGAGCCGACTGCTGCAACTACTCCTCTGTTGTTCCAGGAGACTGTGGAGCGAGTGTCTGCTATTTTTCATTATAGCATTCAGTTTCTTCACTGTGCCTCTCTCCACCACCGAGCTTAGACGGTCCAGTCTCCTGCCCAGCACTGAGCCCGCTTTTTTGACCAGCCTGTCCAGTCTTGCCGTTTTTGTCAGCAAGGCTGCCTCTCCAACACACTGCAGCAAAAAAGAGAGCACTGGCCACCACTGTGTGAAAGAAGATGGTCATTATCTCCTCACACACATCAAAGGACCTCAGTGACCGCAGGAAGAACAGTCGGCTCTGTCCCTTCCTGTAGAGAGCGTCGGTGTTAGGGGACCAGTCCAGCCTGTCATCAACAAGGACCCCTAGATAGGTGTAGGAGTGCACCACTTCTATTTCCACCCCACAGATTGTCACTGGCTCCAGAGGGGGCTTAGACCTGCGGATGCATGTATTAATAGTATAAATAACAGTCTTTCAAGATCATAAAACTATATTAGCATCCGACAATGTCGCCTTTAAGATCAAGAAATACATTTCAGCTGTATCAAAGTTTAACTGCCAAAAACTCAGACCATTAGTGGTGTTAATGTAGTCTATTCAGATTCAATTCAGTTCAATTCAATTCAATAAGATCATGTCTTTGACTTCATAATATGTTTAGTCCCTTTCAAGTTTGTTAGGGAAATGTGCAGCAAACACAATACCAGGCATTGAGGACAAATCAATGAACATCAACTTTCCCAAAATAGTATAAGACGAAGTAAGTACCCATTTTTGTCTTCAAAGTGAAAGCAAGAGTGTGTGCACAGAGGTCCAAGAGCTCTTACACCATCTGCTAAATGGACAAGTAAGTGCATATTGGCTGTCATGTATCGTTCACCATAAAGTCCACTCATTTGAGAATAGAAATTCCAGAGTAGTTTTTCAGCATGATCTATTTGCACAGGGGTTATTAACTCCATCATAAGAATGAAGATTGCTTCACTAAGGAGCAGGAAATGGTTGTAGTACAGGCCTGCAAGGATGCCCCGGAATACAACTGGCCCAAAAAACAGCAAAATGGACCCATACTCAGATGCTTTAAAGAACATTCTGACACAGAACGAGGAAATCGAATCAAAAATGGCGGTCTTATTTCTTTTATTCGTTTGTCTACTTCTCCGATTCACCTAACCATACTGAATCCACATCGGGAAAACTCTGTGGAAAACCACAAAAACATCAATAGATGCATTACTCCCAGTAGTACAGAGTGCATATAGTCTATACCTGTACCCAAGACCAAATCATAGCTTTTTAGTCAACTGAGAAAGGTAGGTCCCTTCACCCCACGTACAATGCTGTTGGAATCACAGGCCATCTTAGCATTATCTACAAACCCCTTGTGGGTACGAGGCGGGCCTTTTGGATCTGTCTTCTGGAAAGGAAAGACATGGACATGACCTCTTTCTCCTGTCTTTACTGTTTGACCTGGCTGTTCACACTTTAGACACCCAAACTGTCCATTGAATTGAACAGTATTAAGTACCAATGCTTTGTGGGCAAATCGCAGGTCCCTGCAATGGTAAAGGCTCTTGAGCTCCTGCAAACTGAACAGAAATTCCATCTCTTTTGATTTTGTTCAGAGTGTCGCATAGTGGTTCAAGAAATGTCAACATTGACGGTCCCGTTTAGTGCGTTCAACAAAGTTTATGACACAATAAAAAGGCCAAACAGAAAACTTTGAAGACTTAAAAATGGGTATGCCATCAGTGTTCCACAATTAAGAAATGTTTCTGGAATCATTGAGAGGCCCATTCTCTCAACAGTCATTAAGCATGCACTACAGTATTTGTGCAAAAGCAGAGAGGATGAATCGTCAAAAAATTGTTTAAATTTGTGTAAATTCTGAAGACATTCAGTCTGAATATCAGAGGGGCAGTGCAGAGAGATTAGTGTAAGCAAGTCACTGAGAGCTTTTCCTGTTATTTTGTGTCTGTTTGCAAAAGTCATTATGAGGAGAAGACTCTCTGCAACAGAAATTGGTGCATTTCTGTAAAGTGGATGATCTCCAGTGTGTGTAGAGCTTTTGGGGTCTGTTCCCTCCTCTTGGTTTAGCTCTAAACCGTCCTCAAATGATAGGTCATCATCAAATGACAGGTCATTGTCAAATAACACATTTCAGCTAAAGTCCCTTCTTCAGCAAATTGAGGTATGTGATCAACAAATGTATCTATGTGAAAAGGCTGTTCAGGCTCTGATTCAACATTAAGTCCAGAGTGATGCATCTCACTTGTGTGTCCATTGCACTGGGATGAATGGTTGGTGTTATGGAGGTCACACAAATTTGTGATCAAAGAGTCTTCCAGATCAGCAACGTCATCAGCTTCCAGATTAGCGGAACTGGTCTCTTGCTCGGAACGGCAGTCATCTGACCTCGAACAAAAAAAGTCCTGATGTATTTAGCAAATTTGTTTTCTTATAGCAAGTAGTAGCAGTATTGGCACATTTATAGCTTACCAGACTCGACATGTTTATTTTTCATTATACTTCTGCTAAACACATTACAAATTACTGGACTATTAAAGTGTAATAGTCACTTGAGCTGCCAGTAAAACCTTGACAAACCAAGTGACGTTTGCAAGTCTCACATCAGTAACAGTATACATACATTAACCTTTCTTTGAAATAACACTGCAGTCAATAAAAATTTAAAGCTTTACAACATGCAATCTCTTGTCATGTCTAACAGAGTTGTTTACACTTTTGCGCATTTGTTACCTCTGTTCTCCAGTCCTATGTGTCCTATGAGAATAATACATTTAACATATTTCAATTTTCAATTCAATTCGATTTATTTATATAGTGCCAAATCACAACACAAAAGTCATCTCAGCGCACTTTTACATGGAGCAGATCTAGACCATGGTCTTTACTTTACAGAGAGAGACCCAACAGTTCCCCCCATGAGCAGCACTTGGCGACAGTGGGAAGGAAAAACTCCCCTTTAACGAGAAGAAACCTAAGGCAAACCCCAGCTCTGGGTGGGCGGCCATCTGCCTTGACCGGTTGGGTAGAGAGAGAGACAGAGAGAGAGGGGGGGGGGGTTTGACACTCACATGAAATTTTATTAGGCAGACCTGGGTAAAACTAATGAGAAATCCTGCTATAAATTCCCCTTCCATGTGGATTAAAATGTTAATATTTTATTGAATCTGTTTGAGATACTTTAGTATCAAAAGTATAAGTAAATTACTTATATATTTACATGTACTGTGTAGGCTACCAGAGGTGGGCTGATTATTGACATGGCCAATTACCAGATCTGATATTAACTATTTATCTGACTGTCTGAATCAGTTAAACGCACAATATGTAATTTCAGCCGCTAGGGGTCTCTCTATCAAAACAATAACAACAGACGGAGTGTGATGACGGTGTGAACTAGCAAGGTATCATGGGAGTTGTTGTCTTCGGTGTTAAATAATCAGCTTCATGCAGACAGGATAACTCCGGTGTACATGGTTCAGGATGTTTATACCGGCAGCCGAATTACTCGCAGAGGTCTCCTCCTCTCCAGAACAAACGGACCCGGCGATTACAGGTAAAAACACTGAATAAAGCTGTTTCATCTAAAAGATCGGTGTTTCTCCGACGATGTACGGCGACCCGCGGACGTCAGATACAGGCTGTTAGCTGAGCTGCTGCTAACACTTGTTTATCAATCTTATAACTTTACATCCAGACGTTCGTTCGGTTTCTCACGGGAGCCGAATTATCCGCAGAAGTCTCCTCTTCCCCAAAGTCAAACGTACACGCAGATTAAAATCATTAAAATATTGATTAAAATTGTTTTACCTAAAAATTCAGTGTTTCTCCTACTAAGTTTGGTGATGGACGGACGTCAGATACAGGCTGTGAGCTGAGCTCACGGGAGCCGAATTATCCGCAGAGGTCTCCACTTCTCCAAAAACAACAAGTACACGCAGTTTAAAATCGTTAAAATATGAATTAAAGCTATTTTACCTTAAAAATCAGTGTTTCTCCGACGATGTTTAGTGACCATCGGACGGTTGTTAGCTGAGCTGCTGCTAACACTTGTTTATTAATCTTAATAACTATACATCCAGAAGTTCATAAGGTTTCTCCCGGGACCCGAATTATCCGCGGAGGTCTCCACTTCTCCAAAAATTGTTAAAAAAAGATATTTAAAGCTGTTTCACCTAAAAAAAAAAAAAAAAAATCAATATTTCTCTGGCTATGTTTGGTGATCACAGACTTCTTGGAAGGGCTGTTGGCCGAGCTGCTACTAACGTTTGCCCAGTTGATTTCTTGATAACGTCCAGAGACGCAGGGCGTATCTCAATCTGCGTTCTTGTCTGTACTTGTGTTCTTGTGGACTTGTGAAACGTCATCAATCGTAGCCCAAGTACTGTTCCAATTCAGAGTTCGCATCCAGCCAAGTAAGTTACAGTCCAAATTCCCGGATGTGAACTTTCTCTGCCCTTTCCATCGAGGATGCATCGGGAGGTGACTTGTGTGGACTTTTGACAGCCAGGTATCCCAGACTGCATTTCTCACACATTTAAGGTTTTTTAGTAATTGTTATATTTATGTATTTATTGCTTATTTGTTTTTACTATTTAATATTTATTAAACTGCATTCCCAATATGAATTGTCTATCAGTGGTTTAAGTCTTTTAGTATTAAATTTCTCTCTAACATCTGGCCTGTTTGATCAGATGCTTGCTTGTGATTGAGAAGGTTTCTATTTCTTTCAACACTTGATAGGCTGTGTAAGTGTGCACCTGTCCTCCCAGGTTCTGAGTCAAAAAGTTACCGTAGCCTAGATGATTACTGTATCCTAGAAATTATTATTATTTATGTGGCTAACTATAGCAGGGCTGTCAGTCTGAGTGTTAACCTGATGTTTGAGTTCCAAAAAGACAAACAGTGGAACAGTATGTGGAATATAGGCTAATACAGTAAAGTACAGTTCAACAGCACCAGAAATTACAGAAAAAAATAAATACACCTATCTAATGAAGACTTGAGACTATTAAACCACATTAGTTTTTTATCTAGGTGTACCAAGTGAACTGTCAAGTCTACCTATAAGAGAGTAGACTGGTTAACAGAAAAGCATAATGATTAGGCAAACGTACAGAGTTATGAAGACATGCTAAAATGGCACGTCTCCTCTCCATCCTCCGCCGCATCCTGGCTCTCCTCTGACGGATCCGCCTCCTCAGTTGGGCAGCCTCCTCCTCCACTAGTATGTAGAGCATACCGATGAGGACGGCAACCAGTCTCCGATCCATTTCGATGCGATCTTTCAAATTTTCCGATGTCCTAAGTCTACTTTCTCTCTTTGTTCATTCACCACTAACTCCCACAAACTTTTTTCCCGCCACTGCCTTTTATATGTAGGCTACAGATCATGCATAACAAAATATAAACATATTCCTATATTTTTTAATGAAAACAAGAAGGTGCAGGGTTGTGTTTATATTGTATTTATTTGTTTTTATTGTAAATATACTTTACTTTGAAAATAACCACCGTAGGCACGTACGCCCATTGTAAAGACGAGCGGAGATGGTGACGTCATGTCAACAAGTATACTGCTGTTCCAATAGCAGAATGACCGTACTACGTCCTCCCGTTCTTGGGAGTTTGTACTCAGGAGTCGAACTTGACAAGTCCGAACTCTTAAGTGCGCAAGTCCGAACTTGGCGTACTTGATATTGAGAAACGCCTTAAAATCCTTCTTCCAGCTAAAAGATATAGTTAAAAACGACCTAAGTTTATCATGAAAATGTGGCTTAAAAGTGAATAAAAGTCCATCTATAACAGTTTGTGTGGAACACACACAATGCTGATGTATTATCTTGTAGTGTGTAAGTTACTCTTTGGTAGACGCCATTGCAGTGGACAAACACAGCGCAGACTCGCAACTTGTGCTAACATTAGTTTACTCTGTGTTGACGTGTGACGCTATTGACATGCGACTAAATGAAACGGTCCGTTACATTTATTAAATTACATATTTCTCTGGGTTTGAAAATTGTTGGAAGCAATAGGGATAATGTAAGTACACAACTCAACAACATATATAACATAGGTCTAGTTGTTTTTAAACATTTTAATGCAGAATAATTACATATTATACCTTTAAGTACAAACACCTTAAATTGTACTTAAGTTCATAACTTGAGTAAATGTATTTATATTGAATCACTGCAAGTGACAATATAAAAATAATAAAATTAATTTCCTTACCTTTCTTCTGTATCTTTTGCAAGTATTTTGTTGGCTCTTCACTTTTCTCCTCCAGCGCGAGTCATGCCTCTGTGCCATTTTCAAATATGCCTGAAATATAACTGTTTGCCTGAAATAATTTCAACAGTAGAAATACGCACTTGAAAATTAAACATATACAAATTATATATTTTCATAGTACAATATATATGCAATATAAATATATAAACAAAAAAAATTACTTTAACTTCTAAAATATATCTTCTAGAAGATTATCTTATTTGATAATGGTGGTAGAGAGTGCTGTCTAATACATCGGTCTCAAATTTCTCGTAAGTGGTCAATTTGGGTGGAGTGAGTGTGTTTTACTGGGTGGTGTAATAAAAACTCACCTAACTATCATCTGTAACTTCTATTGAAGAGCAATATTCATGCTGACTGGTGTCAGAAATGGAGCTGCAGGGACAATTAACCTAGGCATGACAGAAAAAATGCACAGGTTCATTCATTTATGAGTTTGCATAGTTTGCATATAGTGGTGCACAAAATATGATATGTATATGAAAATTGTTTAAAATAAAAATGACTAAATCACAGTCATAATAAAAACAATCACAGTAACATTTATAAGCTGGTAGATAAATTACATTGTTCCAAGCAACGTCCCTCCTCGTTGCTTGACCAGTGTCAAGAAAGGACCAGTGTCAAGCAACGAGGAGGGACGAGACTCCACTGCCAACTCCGAACCCTCCGCGTCACCTGGGAATCCCGGACGCTAAAAAGACTGGCATCTTGGAGTCAGCCAATCCCCGGTGACCGCGGCACGGAGGAACAGCCAATCCGAGCTGGAACCGACATCTGCAAATGAACATAGATTGTCGAAAACAAAACAAAAGGCAGAGCTCTAACTCCGTTGTTAAACGGGGCACCATAACACGGAACAACAAAAGACAGAGCTCTCACTCCGTTTCTAAATATTGCACCAGAACACAGGACAAAATACGGCAGAGCCATAACACATTGATTTCACATTTTTAAAACACACATATAATAATAATTATATGATAAGATATATGTATAGATATAAGATATAATATAATATAATTAACGTTAAAAATGTTTTTAAACAGACAGACAACATTTATGGCAGAGCCACTCTGCATCTGCACACTCCAGGTGAAACCAGAGGTGGCAGACATTGGACCCACTGATCAATAGTGTCCTCTCCTGAGCCAGGTGGAACTACCCCGTTGCAAATTGCGTAATGTTCCCCATCTTCGTCAGCAGGAAACTCTGCGGAATAATGCCTGCTGCCACCAGGTAATTAGTTGGTTGTATGGCCTTACAGGTGGGGCAAGGTGTTGGAGTGTCTGAGGGAGTGGTGGGAGCACTGGTTGGAGTACCTGTGACTGTGGCAGGAGTGTCTGAGGGAGTGGTGGGAGCACTGGATGGAGTGGCTGTGACTGTGGCTGGAGTGTCTGAGGGAGTGGTAAGAGCGCTGGATGGAGTGGCTGTGACTGTGGCAGGAGTGTCTGAGGGAGTGGTGGGAGCACTGGATGGTAAATGATAAAGGGTAGAATGCTTTCCCCGGCTGCACTCACACAGCAGTGCACTGTGATGTGTTCTCTTGTTGTGTGCTGCTGCTGGTAGATGTGTGTCCTCCCGGTCTGGCACAGGACTTTCTCCTTTGTATGGGGGTTGTCTCCAAAACCTGTCTCGTCACAGTTAAAAATGAGGTGGGGCTTGTCCTCCAAACTGTACTTTTTGTAGAGGGCCTCGTACATCTTGAAAAAGCCCTTAATGGCCTCTGGTGTAGCACCATGGACTCTTGACTGATCAAGTGAATCTGCTGTCCGGGAGCTCAACTCAGGGTGCCGGGCTTTGAATCTGGACCACCTGGACCTTTTTTTTTTTTTTTTTTTATAATTTTGTAAGGGGAATGCCATATTTTTTGATGTGGCCCTTAGACTGGCTCCTGCCTTTTCTTCTTCCACTGCCTTTTCAAGTGTCTCCTTACTGTATTGTTTTTTTTCCCCCCTGACATATTTCCCTTCTTTTGCTTTCCTGACTTTCCTTGAAATGAATAAATGAAATGAAATGTAATCAGTAATCATGGTGATGTTTAATCAGTTAATTTAACTTATGTAACTTAACTTAAATCATGTTTAATACGTTACATTTATCATGTATGTTAACTTAACTTAATTTAACTTAATCATCATTAACAATCATTTTGTTTGAAAATATACTCATGTAAACAATGTGGATATAAATATCAATATAATATAATAATATCAATCATCTGATGAATGACATCTTTTCAGTTAATGTTAACTTTAAAGTTAAATTTCTGTGTATTTTAACGTTAAGTTAACTTATTATGTTTAACATTACCAAAACTTTATGAAAAGTTGGCTATGAAATAACATCACAATTAACTTAACGTTAATTAAAAATTAACGTAACATTAAGTTATTTAACGTTAAATTTTACAGTCTGTGAAAATGGCTGTGATGATGTGTGGGGAAAAAATACACAAATGTGTTCTTTTTATAGTTTTTTTTACATTGTTATGTTAACCTAATTAATGAATGAATTAACGTTAATTAACTTTTAAAATTAAATTAAAACTGTTAAATTAAAAGTTAATGTTAACGTTAATTAATAAATATGATCATCATCACTGTGCGCAGGGTGACGTAAGAGCGGCGTCTGTGTTGACAGAATTGCCGCCTCACTCATTCTCAGGTGGACAGTGGCGCCAAGCGGTCATCGCTCGGAACTGACGTTAAAAAAATGCCCATTTCGAAGCATTTATTCAACAAGAGGTAATATATTTAACAATTTGTGATAACATTATAGTAATTTCATATAGACTGTTGTACTGAGAGAAACATAAATTAAATCTAAATATACATTTTCGCTGCTCTAGCTGCCCACCCAAGCTGCAGTCTGGACTGTAGCTTAGGTGGGCTTTTCAAACTTTTCAAACGCAGTGAGCGCACCTAGCAAACTTACAGAAATCACACATTCATGACCTGGAAGCATTTATTCAGCGATCGGCGGTAAAAGGTCATCTGTACGGAACATCGTTAGTGTACGGTGTTATGTCCCTACTGGTTTCCAAGCTAACTGGTTCCCGTACCTAACAGCAGCAGCTGTTTTCTGCCTCTATCAGCAGAGTCGTCACACATCCTTAAATATATAACTCGCAATTTTCAAGTCGCATCTCAAATGTACTGCGGCGAATATGAACATATACAATTGGCATTACATCAACGCCACTTACGAAAAGTAAATTAAACAAAACAATCTTTGCAAGATCGCGTCGAGCCGGATTCGATCTTACAAGAGTAAACTTCGCTGTTTATACTAATCAGATATCTACCGCCCCGAGCTATTCAAACTCTCATAAGAATCAACTTCCGTCACGTATTCGTGAAGTACGTCAGCATCCAGGTAACAATTTGTTTTGAGGTTATCTAAAACAACTGGTTAGTGATATGGCTGTTTTATTTTCCTACACAATATACACAAAAGAACATTGTTCTTGTTAAGAACATTAACTGTCTGTTAATGAGTTTCATGTTTTCATGTTTTGTAGACTATTACCTCTTGCATTACTCACCCTGTGGCTCAGTGTTTATTTTTAACTGATACATAGTATGCAGCGTATTGTTAGATTTTTTTTTTTAACTTGCTAGATCGTGATTGTTTAAAAGTATTTCTTTATCACAATGTTTAACGTTATTGTCATAGAGGGCTGTGATGTAGTGGTCAATGTGTTTGTAGCCTCGGAGAAGAGAAACTTGATAAATATGTTCGGGTATTTTCTCAGGCAGGCTACAGGTAACCAGTTGTTTTAGATAACCCCAAAACAAAATGTTACCTGGATGCTGACGTGTTTGACAAGTACGTGACGGAAGATGAAGCTTGCGAGAACTTGAATAGCTCAGAGCGGTATATAACTGATTAGTGCGAACAGGTAATTTTACTCTTGCAAGATCGAATCCAGCTCGACGCGATCTTGCAAAGATTATATTGTTTAATTTATTTTTCGTAAGTGGCGTTGGTGTAATGTCACTTGTATGTGCTCATATTCGCCGCAGTACATTTGAGATGCGATTTGAAAATTGCGAGTTATATGTTAATGTTTGTGTGACGACTCTGCTGATAGAGGCAGAAAACAGCTGCTGCTGTTAGGTACGGAAACCACTTAGCTTGGAAACCAGTAGGGGTATAACAACCGAACATGGTTAGCCTACGTTTGACAGTCTTGGAGTTACATAAATCTTGTGTGACTGGAAAACTGTGTGGTCTCATTGTAGTGAGACCATTATGACAAACTTTTTCTAACTTCATGCAACTAATTTAACTAACATTGTTAGGGTGACTAAACGTCCTTTTTCGTCCGGACATGTCCACTTGCCAAGTCTTGTCCTGGGCATGTTTTTTTTTTTTTTTTTTGATTTGTTTGTTTGTTTGTTTGTTTTTAATCAATTCGTGAAAAATGTCCGGTTGTCATTGTTTGGGAACCTTAAGCATGTACTTGAATTGATTGAGGCTTTGATAGAAAACTGTACTTTGTTGTATGTAACGTTGATCGTGGAGAAGCTGCCTTGTGGGCAGCTCTGCTATTGCTAGAAAGATATCATAATTTTACCATCCCGGGACAAATGGGAGACGAAGTGCACTGTATGCAAAGCTGGCACATATGTTTCCATGTCAGATAAAGGTGCCAGGATCTGAAAACTCACATGGATACGGAGTGAAAAAAACTAAAGACGGAAGTAATATTTTTTTGTTTGATAAAATAGTATCTCTGTTATTTCTACAATATTAGATATTTTATTTTTAAATTTTAATTTTGTATCACTGAGACTTGTTAAAGAGAGAATATTTTAAGCATTATAAAGCATGTTGAATAACCTCTGTGAAGCTGATCTGAATTTGTATCTTTGGTTACACATACAAAGGAGGCATACTTAAAATAAATTAAAGTTATAAGGCATCTTTGAGTAAACTTAGAAACTTAAAAGTATCATTTAAGTATCTTTAGGCAGAGCTGAATGCCCTCTGTTTTGGGAATCAAAATATAGTCACCCTATTAAAATGATATAGTTAAATTAACACAATCGATGTATCCAAGGGCATCAATAAGTTGCCGTACCAAATAATGAGATATAATGACATGATAAAACTAAATAAGACAATGAACCACCTTTTTAAATATTTAAAATGTGTTGTACTTTTAAGTATTTAACACGGGGTCGGCAACCCGCCGCTCTAGAGCCACATGCGGCTCTTTAGTGCCGCCCTAGTGGCTCCCTGGAGCTTTTTCAAAAATAGTTGAAAATGGGAAAAGGTGAGGGAGGGAAATATATTTTTTGTTTTAATATGGTTTCTGTAGGACAAACATTCTTAACGTTTTCCAATGCTGTAAAAATGTGTAAAATAAATATTAAATTTCAACATTTCTGTCAACGAAGATTTGCGTCATAGCCTGCGACACACGTTTCTATCAGCAGGGCGGGATGCCAGGCAGGTGGCTGTTGTAAACAAACCGGAGGCTGTGTGATGGGCCATGGATCCCAAAGGGAAAAAGAGAAAAATAACTGAGAACAGAGGATTCAACGTTTCTCACCCAGCATGAGAGGATCAAAAAGGGGGTTTGTGACTTTGCTACAGAAAGCATTGGATCGAAATCTGCTTGCATTCCACTGCATCTTGCATCAAGAGGCACTGTGTGCACAAACATTCCCATCGGAGTGTATGGCAGTGATGAACCTGGTGATCGAGATGGTGAACAAGATAATTGCAAAAGCATTGAACCATCGTCAGTTCCGTGCATTGCTTGATGAAGTTGACAGCGAATATTCCGATCTCCTGTTACACAACAAAGTCCGATGGCTATCCAGGGGTGAGGTTTTGCACTGCTTTGTCGCTTGTTTAGAGCATGTGAAAACATTCCTGAAAAGCAAAGACCTGAACTACCCGCAACTGGAAGATACCGAGTGGCTAGAAAAACTGCACTTTATGGTGGATATGACAAGCTGAATGAAAGTCTGCAGGGCCGGGGAAACACTGCACTGCAAATGCTGGAAGCTGTTCTATCATTCGAGCGCAAGCTGACTGTCTTTGCCAGAGATGTACAGCGAGGCACGCTCCCCCACTTCCCCTCCCTGAGAGAATCCAAAGAAGCCTATCATGATCACACACTCAACGGTGATTATTTGCAAGATGCGATCGTTGATATGCAAACTGCATTTGGGGGCAGATTTTGCGAGTTCCGAAAGGAAAAAATGACACTGTCTTTCCCTGTCACACCCCTGGAGATTGACCCGTCCTTGTTGAGCACATTCCCAGGAGTAAATCAAGCTGACCTTGAGATGGAAATGGCTGATATAGCCGACAAGCTTTATGGGTGTCCAAATTCAAACGTCTGACAGCCGAGCTTGAAGACGTCACTTGCCAGAAAGCCCAGCTTGGCCAAAGCCACAAATGGAGCGAAATTGAAAGCCTCCCAACACCCGAGAAACTTGATACATCTATGATACATGGAATGCTCTTCCTGACAGTTATAGGAACATGAAGACATATGCATTTGGAGTATTATCCATCTTTGGATCAACATACCTGTGCGAGCAGATATTCTCAAACATGAACTACATCAAATCAAAATATCGCACCCGCCTCACAGATGCAGCTGCGTCAAGATTCAAGTTTCATCTTACATGCCCGATGTTGAGAAGCTGACCAGTGATGTCCGAAAACAGAAGTCACATTAAACGGGTAAGAACACAATCCTGTCATAGGCACATATTTAGTAACAAAGTGGTTGTTTTTATAAAGTGATTTCTGATTTTTGTCAGTATATATTTGGAATGACACTTAGGGATATTATTGTGTTTTGTTGCTCAGGTCCGAGGATAGCTGCGTTGGTTGCGTGTCAAAAGAGAAGAGGATGCTGCTGCGTTTTACCCTTGCACTAACTTGCTTGGCATTTGCACAGACGTCAAATTTGAATTGTATTAATTTGATTTTATGTTTTATTTTTATAAATGCAGGCTGCGTTTTATTGCACTCTGTTGCCCAGATAAGGGGCACATTATGCACGTTCCATTTTGTTGTTGTTTTTTCGAATCCTCAAAATAAAAACAACATCAAAAATCTTTATTGCATTTCTTTAATTTCCTCAAAGCAATGAAACATAATTCATTAATATTGTAATGAAGTGAAAATTGAGGCGGCATTGCACAACAGAGTAGTCACGTGGTGCGTCATTCTCTACAGGATGCACTGCAGGGAAAATAAACATTTAATCATGAAGGCTCATTATGTATTTGTAGCCAACTTAGTCATTTTGATAGTAGGCTAATATAGCTACTATAGATACATACAACATGTGTTGCCTTCATTATAAGGCTTATATAAGGCTTTTAATTTTTTGCGGCTCCAGACATATTTGTTTTTTGTTTTTTTTGGTCCAATATGGCTCTTTCAACATTTTGTGTTGCCGACTCCTGATTTAACAGAATGGATGGCCCAGCAGGAAATACTAAAAAGGAGATGCCCAAAAGAGCGCTAAACCCACCGAAGAATTAGTTTTTATGAACCAGACCCCGGCTCACCCAGAGATGACTCAGATGGTAATTGAGTTGTTATTATTTCACTATACAGCTTAGTTGATTTTTGAAGTGATTGTCATTTTTAACTTACTTTGGACACTATAATAATCAAAATATTTGACAGTCTCTGCCAGAGGTGGGAATTGTAGAGTCATCAAGTCATCTCCATGCCATGTATTTTTTCTGCCCAGTCACTGAATCAGGTGCATTCACTAATTCACCAACACACACAGGCAGGAGATGGTAAATTAGTGAATGCATCTGGTTCAGTGACTGGGCAGAACAAATACATGGCGTGGAGATGACTTGAAGACTCCACAATTCCCACCTCTGGTCTCTGGCCTCTTATCACTGGGATTATTATTATCAATATACTGGCAGCTTCAGGCAACAACATTGATTTGCAGGATTTTTTTTAAAGAAATGTCAAGAAAGGGGAGAGTAACCCTCTCTTGAAACTGTATACATTTTAGTGACATAATTTTACAACTCTATTGGTCAAATTATCACTACATTCAGGGCTGGGAAATTCATTTAAAAATGTTATTTCAATAATCGAAAATTCATCATTGGAAAAAGTAACTACTTTTTTCCAGGATAGGCATGAAATTGCAAATAGGTCTCTAATTGTTGATACCTGCAGAAACTTTGTTGCCGTTTTATTGCAGATTGTATAATTTAATTCTTTAAATGCAGGTTTTTCCCTGCCATTATACGGCTTAGGCGCAACGCCCAAGCATTTTTTCCTCCCGCCTAAGAGAAAAAATAGAGCAGGTGAGCAAAAACAAGAGCCGCATTGCTTCCCATTGATCTTTACATGTTGCTGGGTATTTCCAAAAATGGACATTTCACCTTCTCTGTTTAAAAAATCCTGTTTACACCTATCTGTTTTCAGAAAAGTTTTTGTTCACCTGGCGTGTGTGTGCGTGCGGGGGGTTGTGTAACATGCCAGTGCGAGTCACAACTATACGGAGTAAAAAGCATTGTGTTGCAAACCAGTCCAATATGTTTTAAATACATTAAGAGACTGCTACTATCTGCTCCAGATCAAATACATTAAATAAATGTGAACAGTTAAAACCATCTAATGTACAACACACATGTAGATGGGGCTTATTTTGTTAATAGTTTAAGTGACACAACTTGGCCATGTTTTAAATATCCTGCTTGAATTCTCCTCAAAATCTCCACAGCTGGCACCAACTTACTGTACTGACGGACAGTCACCTAAACAGTAACTTGTTCAAGAACATTTTCACTCATGTCAGTTAAAGTTTTCACTTGTTCCATTGGCAGTTTTTTAAACTTATTAAAAAATGTTTGTGGGTTATAAGTAGAATAAATCTGCCAATAAAACAAGAGGAAACTGTCTAAAAACAAGCTACTTATAAGGTGATTGACTTATCTCAGGTGTAATGAGATATTTCTGACTTGAAGTAAAAAATGTTTAAGATTGAGTTTTTGCAGTGAATTCATACACTACACTAAGTATTTTTATTTTACTATTACCTCTGCGAAACAGGCTGACAGATTGTTACTTAGATGTCTTCTGCTGGGTGGCAATTGATGGCCCTCAGCCAGGAACTTTTACATTGGAGAAGTTTGTTTGACGCTTCTACAGAACCAATTCAGCCAGGAGAATAAAATGTTCAAAAGGCGGCTGTGAATTGTGCAAATAAAAAGTTTAAATTACAACTAAAGCAAATTGAGCCTGTTTTTTAGTTCTTTTGCACCATCAGAAGTTCTTGTTACACATTTGCACTTAGTGGATGTTTTTGCCCAATAGACGACCATTATAACCACATTTTTTGACTCACTCCAAGTGCACATGTCCATATCAGTGATTCTTCATCACTTATGAATCAGTGACTTTTCATCACTTATGAAACAGGCATTTACAGGGTTAAAATCGTGGATTTTTTTTTTTTTTTTTTACATTTAATAGTTTTGATCAGGACTAAGGTTGATTAACAGATTAAAAGTTATATATTATATATTTATCTGATATATTTTTACAGCTGTTCATTTTAGTGGCTGTCCACTAAGTGCACATGTGTAACAAAAACCTTAAATCTGATGCCGCAAAAAAATTAAAGATGCATCAAAGTCAAAGTTGTTACGAATCTATGACTAATCAAAGACTGTCATAACAGGTAAAAAAAAAATCCAGACTACAATCACTTTATATATTGAAAATAAGTCATTTTGTGTGTGTGTTTTTCCAGCGCCTTTCATACAAGAATTGCAGCTTAAAGTGCTTTACAACAAATGATTTTAGCACCAAGTGCTTCATATAAAAATGTGTAAAAAATAAAATTCATACAGTAATCATTAAATAATTAAATAGAATAAAAACCAATTCAGAAGATAGAATACAGAGTGCATGATTCAATATCAACAAATACATTGTTATTGTAAAGTGTGGCATGAGTGAAGAAGTGTGAGGCAAATGCAAAAAGAATAAAGTTGATGCTAGTTGAAGGGTGAAGTGAAGAGATACATTTTTAGCTTTGCTATGGTCTAAGAGGATTAGAATTGAGACCAATAATATATAGTAGCATGTTTAAGTAAGATTGATTTTTAGCCTCTACTGGTTTACTCAAAATCTCCTTTATTTACTGTGTTCATTTTCAGGACTTTTTGTATTTCTGACCCATTGAAGATGGACACACAGCAAAGATTTTTAATGTCTCTGATATACTAAGCAAAGATGATAAACCCACCGCTTGCCTTAGAAATCTGAAGCCAGGGGAAGAAGTACTTGCAAGATGATCCGACAACAAGTTCTACAATGCCACAGTGGACTTCACTGGAACAGCTGACAAGACAAGAACGCCACAAAAAAAAAGACATGAAAAAAAGAGATGCAGCTGCTCAAAAATTCTACAACACACAACCTCAAGTAGGTCAGTCCACCCCTGTACAGGATCATCCAAATACTGTGGACCACAATGTCATCCAGCTTCCAACTGCCTGGCCAGTGTACCAACCTTCACCTACCGCGTCATCTTTACCTATCCAGCCACAGCACCAGCCTGTAACTGCCTGGCCACAGTACCAGCTTCCAGTTTCCCAGTCATCACCACATACACATCCATATTACCAGCATCCACCTATCCAGCTGCTCCACAAGTACACATCCACTCTGTCTCCAGTCACACATTGTTCCAACCTTTTGCAGTATCCAAAGCATCACCAAGACCTGTCACAACAGCCTGTTTTGGTGGATTTGGATCAGCAAAGACAGCCACCAGCTCCTACTGTAACACCCAAAGAAAGCTTTCTCAAAATGTTGTATAGTCCTAATAAAAACCAAAAACCTGTTGTTCTTGGGGACAGGGGCCAGCCTAGTACATCTGAACACGAGACTTCTTCAAGCTCATCATCTGCCGATACTTTCATCATCGACGTGATCCAATTCCAGTATATGGAGAACCAATTTTCAGATCACCTGAATCAGGAGAAGACAGATCATGAAAGCCATGCAGGGCATGCAAGGCAGAGGTGGAAAAATTAGAGGAGGAGAAAGCCAAACTGCAGGATGTGCTGTGCGGTATAAGTAAGTACATTTAGTCTCTGTTGCAGTTAATTGTTCCTTTAACACTTATTACTTTTTCTCTCACAATTTTCCTAAGGTACCCAATTGCTATTCAGTACAAACAAGCACTGTAAAATGAGTTCTAATATGAGTTATAATGCAAATAATGTGGACAATAATCAAGTGTCATAAATTGTGCAACATTAAATTGTAATTATGATTTGTAAGGTTCTACTAAATTTTGTTACTTTGGACACTGGGAGTTATTTGGTGCTTAAGCTGAAACTTAAAAGCTTTTAACAATTTGGTAAAAATCTTAGCCTATCATGAAATCTCTTGATTTTTTTTTTCAAACCTGTCTCTTCCTTGTCTTGAGTTTATTATTGCTGCTGTGCCCCTGTAAGGTGTTTCATCTTTTGTGTCACAGGTGGTGAGCACCTCGAGGCATTAAAAAGCTTTCTGGACAAAGTGGAGCAGATCCAACCTCAGGCTGGTGATGGGGCTCCAAAAAACAGATCTGGGAAGCAAGAGCTGTATCCAGAAAGTGGCCTCTTCGTGTCGTCTACCCACCTGGCTGCAATCCATGCAGGTGCAAAGAAGGACTGCCTTCGCTTGTTCAATCTCCTTTTTGATTAATTCTTTACTGCATAGGAGTGCCGAAATGCTGTGGCGTTTGTGAAACATGGAAAGGTGCCAGATGGGAAGACAGTCCTGGATAAGTTCAAAGTCAATGGGATTCTAAGTAAGTACATTGCTCATTTGGTTGTTAACAATTTATGGAAATGTTATGGAAAGGTTGTGGAAATCCATTAATAAAAATACATAACGTAACAACAAATTATTTTCAAAAATGAATTTGTTCTAATTCTACTTTTTATTTTTAGTAGGGCCCGACCTTATTAGCCGGTATTATTATAGACCTATCTCAGACATATCGGAGCATATTGTATCGGCGTATATTTGTTCCAATATTCGCCAATATGAAAACTACTTTTACAGAACATCCAGTATAATGCAGAAAATGATGTTTCAGCTGGTTTAGACATGGTGTCATCACATAGTTTGTCCAGCAGATGTGTCCATTGACACACTGTCAGCCCTGTTACAGCTGAACAGACTGCTGCGGACTCAGAGCAAGTGGTGTCTTCAAAGATGAAGCTAAGTTGCTAACTAGTTTGTGAACAGCGTTAACGTTATATTAGTTATACTGACCAGGGGAAATGATGGGGTCATTTTTTATTAACTTTCCAGTATGTCTTTCACAAACTAGTTAGCAACTTAGCTTCACCTTTGAAGACACTGCACTCTCTGAATCCGCAGCAGTCTGTTCAGCTGTGGTTGTGATGCGAAAGATACTGTCTCCTGTTGCAAACAGGGCTGACAGTGTGACAATGGACTCACAGTGCCATCTGCTGGACAAATTATGTGACAACACCATGTCTAAACCAGCTGAAACATCATTTCCTGCATTATGTTCTGTAAAAGTAGTCCTAATATCGGAAAAAATATATACTGATATGCTCGGATATGTCTGTGATAGGTTCATATCGGCCAACCAATAAATCTGTCGGGCCCTAATTTAATGTTTTGATTGTTTCAGTTACCTCACAGTTTTACTGAATTTTCTCGTGTGAACCATAGACATATTTAAATGTGAATTTTCACAGTAACTGCTGTTACATTATGGAATTTGTAATTTATGCTTTCTTTTCTTCTTGCAGCTTACATCATGCACTGTAGTATCCTGGATGGATGGACACCAGTGGAGAAAAGTAAGGTCCAAAAGCCTTCATAAACAAATGCCGCATCAGGGCCACAACATTGTAAAGTATTGGATGTGGCATACTGATAGACATTTGTTGAAATGACTATGTTCAAAAAAGCCCCGGTATGCAAATGTTGCATGAGGGCCTTAAAGACTCTTAAGTTGTTTGTTGTGCACTGTTGTAAAGTTGTGCTGTCACTGCTCAAAACACTGTTGGAGATGTTGTTACTGTTTTAAAAACATAGTTTTACATCAAAGAGACACATTTATTGTTCAGATTTTATAATGTTATGTAAGAATAGCTTTTGCTGTCTTTAAATGTTAACTTAATTGTTAACATTATTGTTACTGTTAATGTTATTACAGCTACTTGAAATACTAAAAATACTCATTGTCATTGTACTTAACAATTGAGTACTGCTGTTTGGAATTTTAATAAAGATTCAGATTACTTAATTCATCCCAAAAAGGGAAATTCATTTGTCTGTCAGCTCATTTGCTATAGAATTATAAAGTCTGATGGCTGTTGGTACAAAGATCTTCTATATCCATCCGTCCTCCGGTCAAGAGAGAGGAGCTGTCCACTGCCGTTATTTCTTTGAACCATTAAGATGATGATCTGTGTTGTTTAGAATGGTAAACCAGTCAGGTGGGAGGAGAGGGTCACATGATAGAAGTCCTTAGATATTATTATTAAGTGCCTCAGATTGTTTAGTGTGTGTGTGTGTGTGTGTGCGTGTGTGTGTTCCATAGTAGCTCACATATTGCTCCATAGCGGCTCACATATTGCTCCACAGTAGCTCACATATTGCTCCATAGTAGCTCAGGAGAAATAAAGGAGCCATTAAAAACACTGAATTGAGATTAGCAAGGTATCTCCCTTAAGTCTCAAGTATGACTCCTCTAATTATTCTGTCTCACCTATTGCTCCTAGTGAATTTTAGGAGAAACATATGAGAAACATTTTAGACAAGATTGAAACTAAAATGAGGCTCAGACGAGAATCTCAAATTTGTCTCTCAAGCTATAGAAGAGCAAGCTTTGAGCAGTAAAATTTTCCTCTGGGTTTGCCTTCTCTATCAGACCTAACATTAAAATAATTAACTATTAAGTTACAGCAATGAAAATATTATGTTTTCACAGTGAACTAGTATAACAGTATTGAGTTAATCAGGGGGAGACACAGGCTAAAGAGACTTCACAGTGCCCGCACATGTCCTATGAAGGCAGAATTTATAAAGCTAACATCTGTAATGTTAAGGCGTGTTGACAAGGTAGATTTGTAACATGAAACTGTTTCAGTTTAACACAACGCAGTCAACTTGACTAGTTAACATAATAAAACACAGCACACTTCTGAGCAGCCAGCCATCAACGTGAATAATTTAACTACAAAAATTAGCTTGGTGTAATGTCTGCTGTTAGTCAGGACCGAATGTTTTAATGTTGAAAACACTTATTTATTGGTCAGCTGCTCATGGTCACTCCTGCTGCTGCTCTGGAGTGATGCTAATGTTAACTTTACTCCTCACCACACTGCAAGAAAATCACTGTCCACACTGCAAAAATATCTGTTGAACAGACGTTTTTGTGGTCTCCTGTATCTTCCAGTGCTCATTTCTGTGCTCATTTTTTCATTTCTTTAAAGTAAATAAAAGATAATGAAGTAATCTAAAGAGTTGTTACACCCCAAACCGGATACAGTGAAGCAAATTACTTTGGTGCCCAGACTGACTCAGTGGCTCTGTTCAAATTTGAGATCATGTGATGTTTTTCTTTGGCTCAACCAATCAGCTCAGGACTTCACTGACCGCTGTCATGTGTAAAAGGTTATGACCCGATAAATTTTGAGAGGAATTTAAAACCTGAAAGTAACAGCCTGCAGAAGCATGAGTAAACAAACTTTAGTTTGAAATAACTATTCTTTTCATATTAATTCAAATATTTCAAGATGACCTTAAATGATTTAATCTGCACCATGAATTTGAAGGTTGTGGCTGAGGTTGAGGCTGTGATATTCTACAGTACTAAAATAGTTAGTTATTATTTTACAATAACATAATGATTACTGGGATTTTCTACAGTACTAAAATAGTTACTGTGATTTATTTTACAGTAACATGTTTACTGTGATTTTCTACAGTAACATGGTTACTGTGATATTCTACAGTATTATTATTATTACTGTGTTTTTGGGCTTATACACAGTATTGTACTGTAAAAATATGCACAGTAATTAACTGCAGAAATACAGTAAATTACAGCAATTCTTTACAGTGTGTGTGTGTATATATATATATATACACACACATAAAATGACTCTCCAAGGGAAGACGTCCTTATACATATATATATATCCTCCCTTACCAATCAACAGCCAGACTACAATATTGACATCTAGTTGGTCCAGTCACAGTTTCCAGATTTCATCTTCTTCTCTCCACTGTAAGGCAGAGTAGCAGCAGTAGATAGCTCCTTGTTAGCCAATGCAACAGCTGGCTTGTTGTAGCAGCATGACGGACTCTTTATACATCCATGGAAGGACTGTTAAGGACTGTTGTTAAGCTGACAGGTCTGGACTGTGCAGCGCATCAGCAGCGGAACACTGCGGGGAGGCTGCAGCGACAAGCAACCGGTGAAACAACTAGGAAAGTTAGCTTGTTTGTCATTGTTGCTAATGATATCAGACTGATTAAGCAGCAGCCATAAAGTTCTGTCAACTAACAAACAAAATGACCAATAGCTACAAATGGACGTTATGATGTGAATACTTCATCTCCATGAAAGTAAGAAGAAGACGTCAGAAAATGTGAGTCAGGTCCAGCTTCTCTCTCTGTGTCCCTTTTGTCGCTAATTTCATCTCTGATGGTTAAATGTCTCTATATGGCTTTTTTGTGAATTCATCTCCTTAACAAGAATGCAACAGAGATCATATAATATGTTGTGGGTAATGTTAGTTTGCTTGTTGAAGTTACAGTGAGTTGTCTGGACTCACGCATTCATTTAATTTTAATAATTAAATTAATTAATTGCATAAAATTTTTGGAAATTGCAAAATTTAATGTCTCATTTAAGACAAAGTAAACAAACTGCTGTAAGTACTGTAAGTTATTCTCTACTGTTTCATTCTCTATTGTGTTTAAAAGAGGAAGGTCTCATGCCTCATATTCCAATAACTGAGCACTTAACATTTAAGATATCCGATGTTTAAATAAAATAAATTAAATATAGAAAATATTAAGGCCATGGACAAAAGTTCCTTGCTGTTTCTGGCTGTAAGTGTGTTACAGAATAAATGCAAAACAAAGTTTTGTTCGTCTCCTCCTTTTCTGCACTGATCCAAAAAATGATCCGATCCATGACTCAAATCCATGATATGATCTGAACCGTGAGTTTTGTGTTCATGTTAACACCCCTAGTGTTAACATGTCAGCTCTGTAGACTATATTTTGTATATGATGCACATAGATCAGAGTGTGTAAGTCATGTATGTGATACATGCATGAATACTTTCTGATGTGAACCTTCACTTTTAGATCTGTTAATGTTTGAAGTGTTCAGTCTTTCTCGTGTTCATCACTGATCTGTTCCTGTATCACATTATAAGTTTTGTGGTATTTCTGTACACTGAGAAAATACACAGGAAACGTGTAAATCATGTGATATGTTGTCTGTTTTTGAAGAGAAAATAAATTTGTTGTCACAATACAACAGTACTATAAATTTGAATTTCACTTTCTTGGTAAAATGACACAATCTGAACCACTCCACGGCTAGACTCTGTATAAAGGCCATCTGTATATAATTTGTTATAAACACAGTGTAAACAGACATACCACCAGAGGGCAGCATGTGTCCATGGAATTCTCCCAAAACACAAGAAGTGTTTGTCTCCCTCAGTGGCTGTCAACACCTCTCTTTTCTTTTTTCCTCTTTTTTTCTGTTTATCCCTACTCCTCACAAGGACCTTTTTTTCTGTCTGAATGGAAATGACTCTATAGTCACAGTTAAGTGGATTAGGAAACGGATGGCAGTCAGAAGAACATGGATTCAATTCATTAAAGTACAAGTACAAAGTAGGACTAATTTGTTGCTTCTATGGTTATATTTTTTTAATATTCTAAACACAAATCAGAGTATGAAAGCAAGAGCAAACTTGCTCTTTTCAAAGTAAAGTTTTGGTATCAGATGATTCATGTAAACCAAGCAGTAATAATAACATGACATTTAATCCCAAAGATTAATGCTATGTTTCAAGATTATGTTTATTTTTCCTCAAAGGCTGTCAGCAATGCTCACATAGTGTCTGTATCTATGGCTGCCCTTTTTCTCCTTTTTAGGTTAATTGGAAGAAGTGTTTCAGTGCTGAAGTCCAATAGTTAATGAATCTGCCTCCCAATAGGAAAATGTGGGTTCAAATCCCAGGTTGGGCATGATGTACTATAGGGGTCAAACATTAAGGCATGTAAGGCCAAGAGGCTAAGTAGCATAGCAATGTGACCGGTCATCACAAATTTTCCAACAGGAAGTCAGCTATTTTGAATTTACTTTGCAATATGAGGGAAGACAAACACTTCTTGTGTTTTGGAAGAATTCCATGGACACATGCTGTCATCTGGTAGTATGTCTATTTACACTGTGTTTAAGACAAATTATATACAGATGGCCTTATACAAAGGCTAGCCGAGTGTTAGCTGCAACATGGCTGGAGGGAGACACAGTCAGCTAGCCTTTACTAGCCTCCCAGCTAACATTAGCCCCAGCTCTCCTGGTTTGTTATTTAGTTTAAAGTGGGAAGAAGCAGTGGGTGTGATGGGCAGCTGAGTGAAGAAGAGCCTGCGGAGGAAACACCAGGACCATCAGGGTGAAACAGTCCGTGGAGGCACAGTCAAGCGGCAGAGGAGAAAGCAACAAATCGGCCATCAATAGTCTTCATAGGGACCAAAGCCCAGTCCTAATGAGGTAAAATGTCCTTTTAGAGGTCCTGGTTAAAATTGGTTGTAATATGTGACTTGATGCAAGTTTGGGGTTAGGCATGAATTGATTATGGTTAAGGTTTAGATTTAGGTTAGGTTGTCCACAATGAATAGAAGTCAATGCAATGTCCAAACAAGGATAGCGGTGCAAACCTTTCATTGTGTATAATGTGAAATTTCAGCTGTGTCTTTCATCATTTAGCTGTGCCACTGTTGCACCATGTTACTATTAACTTACATAATTGTCTGAGCCATTATTATGAGATCCATAGATTTATATTAAATAATCTTCATTTGCTGTCACTCAGCTTTTCTTCATTCTGTAATTGGCTGTGCAACTCTGTCCCTCTCTGTCTGAACGTTAGATCCACTAAGTAGATTTCTTTGAGAGCTTTTAGCCAATTCTTGTGGGCTTTATCAGTGGATAGAGTTGGCTCAGTTGTTTTAGAGGAATTCATATTCAAACTATCTATCTAATGTAGGGATGTACAATATTATCGGCATGTTATCAGTATCTGCTGATATAAGCTCTAAAATGAAATATCGGTATCGGCCGAAATGAACATTTTACTACAATTATGAGCAGCTGATATGTCCATCTCCTCCTCCGCTTGACTGTGCTTCTCTTGACGGACTGTTTCGCCCTGACAGTCTCCACAGGCTCCATTTCATTCATCTGCCTGTCAGACCTGCTGATTCTTCCCACTTTAACCCGAATAACAAAACCGAGGCTCAATGCTCTGCATGGAGAGCTAGGACTAATGTTAGCTGAGAGGCTAGCAGAGGCGAGTTGGCTGTACTTCCTTCTAGTCATGCTGCAGGTAATGCTCTGCTAGCCTCTCAGCTAATGTGAGCCCCGGCTCTCTGTGTGGATCCAACTGGAGCGCCGAGCCCCGGTTTGTTATTCAGGTTAAAGTGGGAAGAAGCAGCGGGTCTGACGGGCGGCTGAGTGAAGTGGAGCCCGCACAGGAAGCACCAGGACCGTCAGGGTGAAACAGTCCGGGGAGGAGCTGCTCAGTTCGGCTGCACAGATAGGAAACACCTCGGCTGACAAGATGTACCACTCTGTTTGGTTCATAATGGCGGTTGGCAACCAGTGTATTAGGTACATTACCGCAACCTTCTGCTCCACATTGAGGACCAGAGATTAAATCCTACACATTAATACTGTCTGTCTAATAAAGTCAATGAAAACTCCACTGCCCCACCCACTTGGCAGGTTCATTAAAGTTTCAATGCTGAGTTCCTGAACTCCAGTCTTCCTTCATATATTGTCTTTCTTGATCATACTTAGTACAATCTATGCTCGTGTAGCAGGGTTAGTTTCATTTCCACCTTTTGTCCCTCCCCCCTCCACAGTGTCACCTGTCTTGCCCACCTCGTCACCGTACCTGGCTGGTTACGCCACTTATGTCACTTCCTCTGGTGCTATGCCCTTTTCCATATTAGGGAAACGCCGGCAGGGCAATCACTTCCGGTTGCATTATAAATAGTCCTTGGGGATCCAGATATACAGGTGTTTTCTGGTAGCTGTGGCAGAGTTTTGATCCCATAAGTGCGATCGGCTGGCAGACGGGGAGGTTGGCCCTAAGATTTTTATCTGTGGAGGTATGTGTTTAATAATTTGTCGCACCTTGTGTAGTATATGATTGAATATTTTAAAATGACAAAATCTTTACAATTTAGTGGCCCCGTGCGGAGGAAGCCGTGGAGTGATCCCATAATTTGTCGGGGTTATTATGATTGTTTTTCTTTCTTTCTGCTCAGGATAGTAAATGCAGAATACTAAATGCAGAATGCAGGTTGTTATTCAGGTGTTTGTTAAACAGAAAACAGGCTGCAGAGAGGAAACATCTGTCTAGCGGTGATCGCTGTGCACCTTTATTAGTATTAACACAGACCGCATGTGTGCAGACACAAACTCCATCAAAAGTCTCTACAGCTGTTAAAGCCGACTGACAGCTGATCCAGCTGTGATCAGCTGTCATCTGAAATGGACGTCGCTTCACGTGACGCTTCAGAGGAAAGCATGGGTGCATCCCATGGGTGCATCCCAAGTCTCTTAAATTGCATCCACGTTTCCCTCACTTGCGTCTTTTCTTTGCGTCTTAGTCCCGCCCACCGAGGATGCGAGAAGAGACGCAAGGAAACCAAGCGAGGAGAGAGGAAACGAGGAAATTTGTTTTAAGAGACATGAGACGTGCTTTCCTCTGAAGCGTCATGTGAAGCGACGTCCGTTTCAGATGACGGCGACAGCTGATCACAGCTGGATCAGCTGTCAGTCGGCTTTAACAGCTGTAGAGACTTTTGAAGGAGTTTGTGTCTGCACACATGCGGACTGTGTTAATACTAATAAAGGTGCACAGTTATCATCACTAGAACAGATGTTCCCTCTCTGCAGCCTGTTTTCTGTTTAACAAACACCTGAATAACAACCTGCATTCTGCATTTATACTGAGTCCTACTCAGAGGCTCGGGAACCATTTCTACTGGCAGAATGCGTTTATACTATTTATTGATTATCTGCACCTGTATCTTTTGATAATCCTGAATATAATCAGGGTGTCATTTGAACACTAGAAAATATGTATTTGGCTAAATGATTCAGGGAAACTGGAAATTATCAAATTCATCATTCATCATCAAACCCGACGCTTAGGAATTTTTAGCCTCATATGTGACCTAATGGAAATGACGATAAATTATGTGAAATATAGATGTTTAACTGTTATTATGGATCAAATTAAAGTCAGGAAGAGTCTGTCAGCCAGAAACAGTTTAATGGAGGAAATAACATCATGAAAAAAAAATATCTCTAATAAATGATGATTATGGTTCTTTTGTTGATCAGACCGACAATTAACAGATTTTTTCAACTATGTGGTGAATCATAAAACAAATAATACATGAAACTTGGGAGTAAAACACTTAAATTTAATCTGTTATCTGTCTCCACTTCGGTATGAAACTGCAGTGATGTATCAGATCAGTTCGATCAACTGGAGCGTCCAATCAATAACTGATATCCAATAATGGGGCGTGTCGGCCAGTAAAAGACTCCCGTGAAGTCTGCTCTCATGTTTCCTCGCTCATCGCTCCTCAGAGATCCCTCCTCGCTCCTCAATCCTCACTCCTCGGAGCAGAATAAGAGACTTGGGACGCCTGTCAAAATGGCGTATCAGGAACATCTTCCGGTTCAGACGAGGATCGAGGAGCGAGGAGACATGAAATAAGAGACTTGAGATGTACCTTGTGACATGCGGCTATACATGTCATCACTGGTCAGATTAGGCAGGGGTCTACAGAAAACTATGGAGTCCGACATTGTTTTGGCAAAAGTACACACCGACTCCACATTAATTTTAGTGACCTCCAATTGGTGTAACCGGGAGTCATTACCGCTGACATGGATAACAATAGTACCATATCTATGTTTACTCTTAGCCAGCAGTTTTAAATTTGACTCTGTCGCCCGCTCTGGCCCCAGGAATACACTCTACTGTGGTTGCCGATGTTGCTAACTTCACTTTTCTGACTATGGAGCTGCCAATAACCAGAGTCTGTTCCTCAGCGGGTGTGTCGCTGAGCGGGGAAAATCTGTTAGAAACTCAAACGGGTTGGTGGTGAACTGTGGGCTTCTGTTTAGGGCTATGCTACCTTCGGACAGTCACCCAGCCAGAACCCTGTCTTCCCGGCTGCTTGGGAACTATCGGGGGAGTAGGGGTTATGCTAAGTTGGTCCGCACCGACTAGCTTAGCTTAGAATTAGCTGTTAGTGCTAGCTGCTGAGCTCAAATAACTAACCGCTGTGCACTTAGCAGGAAAAAGTCGCTAAGAGAAGAAAAAAAAACACAGTGAGAGTGCTTATGCAGGACTAGCGAAAAATCACAATTCACAAATTTAGTAAGTGGTAATTCACAATAATAAAGTAGAACAAGCGAATTGAGAGCAGCAACGGCGCTATCAGTAGACACTGTCGACAACCGGAAATGACAGAATATGCTTACCGTAGCACGTCAGCAGAGGAACTCTTTGAGTTAAGATCATTTAAAAAAGCATTTTAATTATAGTCCTTAAGGGAAAATAATAAATGAATAAGTCATGCACAAAATTTATTAATTTTGTGCTCTTGATGTTATCATTTGTGTGCATGAATTATTTATCCATGCTGTAAGTTTAATATAGTTTTTATCATAAGACACTCACATTCAGGCTCTCTCTTGCTCTCATGTGGCCCACACAATGTCACACCAAGTCAGAGAAAGCCACAAAGCCACTCCTTAATGAAAAATATAAAGTAGCTGTATGGGTATATTACGAGGCTGCCTACATACACAGGGCAGACAATCTGCATGGCAAATTGACCTGTGTCAGACAGAGACACAGACCACACAATTGATTAATCAATTAATGCTGTGTTAGAAATCCCTCCCTCATACTTCCTATATAAAGGAACACTCAATAGTAAATAGTGAATTGAGATTTTGGATACTCACTCATCTTTATCATTTTGCATCATCAATGACAGATGTCGATTGGCACAATGGTAATGTTGCATCTGAAAAATGTGCATTGAAATGTGGGATTGTTAGTATAGAATCCATGCTTGACTACTTTCTGCTATCCACAATCATGGACTACAATAAAGGCATTAGAAATGTATCACATCATGCAGGGGTATGCAACTGCTATAAAAGTGCTTGGTTTATTTGGCAGTTTCTATACATACACAAAAATAAAGTTTGGGGGAAAAAAACCTGTAGCAATTTCTTCTCAGTAACAATATGAGTGTCTCCAAATTAAGAATGGGGCTGTGCACATTTTAAAGCATATGGCAGCCTTAAGAACATTATTATTTATAATCATGAATAACCCCGTCATGTTGACGGGATCTATCAGAATCTAAAAATGAATTATATTTTGTACACCCCTCTAACTAGAGGCTGCAGATTTATCATATCTGTCCTGCTGCCTTCAGATGCTGTAGGGATTTAATGAACCAAAAAAGCAGCTTTTTATACAGTATAAAATGTCTGTGGAAAACACAACGCAAGAATCAGCCACATTAATGGTTGCAGACTGATGTACTGATGTTCCTTCTTTAACTGCATGAAAGGTTTTGTTGCTGTTTAATCGAAATTACTTATTTATATTTCAAGCATTAATCTGTAATTGCAGCACATTTGTAGAATGCATTTAGTTTGTTCTTATTGATAAAATCAAAGCAGCAGCAGATGTTTCACTAGAAACAATGTAGTGCTGATATCTTTTTTTTTTTTTTTTTTTTTTTTTTTAGCACATCTAGGACCAAATTTCAACCAAAATATAGCTTTGCGCTGCTTCATTTGAATCAACCTCCCACCTGTGCACCATGTGCTCTGCTTGCTACTTGAACACTGCATCTGTGTGGGTCACCACTACACCACACAGATGGGCAAAGCAAGTTTCAAGGTCAGGAAAGTGTTGGAGCGCTTGCAGTTGTCTTTACACCTCCACGAAAATAGGGCCCATAGACTTTTACAGATAAACTGTAACACAGAAATTCTATGTTTATTCAGTCAAATTGTTTGGAGTCAAGCGCTTTTCTGTAGGATGAGCCCTGATTAACTGAAGTGACAAAATGCTTTTTTTCTTTCTCCTATCAAATTTATTAATACAGGGAGTTTTCAGTTTTGCTGTTCAAATGCAGTACATCACAATATTTTCAGTACAATAATACGCAGAGACGCAATATAATAAGTAATAAACAAATATTATTTGTATCAATGTATCACATGTATGACACCTCCTGAGCTCGACAGAGTTTCAGTTTTTACCTACAGAGTTTTTGAGGTCATTTGACTGTCAAGGTTTCCTGCTTTTATCCAAATCATCTTAGTCCTAGGTTTGTTTTCTCATCATTACTGCATCTGTGTTCATCTTCACTTTTCTTTAACTGAAAACTTGGTTGAAAACCAACCAACACAAATACACATACAGTACATATTTAAATGATAAAGTTTGGTCTGACTGATGTGTCTTTCTTCAGGTATGTGATGGCAAAGTGTCAGTCCACATCATTGAAGGCGACCACCACACCTTCTTGGAAGGGAGGGGGGGGCATCATCCACAGCATCATCCACAGCATCATCCACAGCATCATCCACAGCATCATCCACAGCATCATCCACAGCATCATCCACAGCATCATCCACAGCTCACTGGCTGAGCCAAAGGTCACCACAAGGGAAGGCTAGACATTCAATTTTACATTCCCAAAATAGGTCTTTTCCTCAATTAGTTCTGAATGAAAATCATACATTAAGTCTTTGAACACTGCATTCATTGCCTTTTTGCCCTAAAATTCCAATTTCGTATTCCTCCTTATTGCACCCTTTCAAATCTCATTGGTCAATAAGAGTAAATGATTACATTCCCCAAACTATCAGAGATCTTAGTTGGTATTTTCCTATTGGGTAAATAAAATGTGCTGTTAACTGGTATGGTACAATTGTTCTCTGTTATGCCTTTGTCATGTTTATGCTACTAAGCCCTGTCTGGCTAATAAAGCCAATTTCATTGCACATAAATGTGTGTTTAAATATGTGAAGGAGGTCTCATGTCTTTTATATTTAATTCTATACTTGTGTATATCCTTTATGGTGAAACACCAGAGTGAAGCTCTGCTAGCGTTATGCCAGCAACTGCTTTTGATGTTGTTCTTGTCAACTGAAACCAAAATTCATTCAACTTAATATTATTATTATTAATGTGATGCAGAAATACAGCTACAAACAGAGTATGTCATAAAAAATGTGTTTTCAGAATCTAATTTGATTAAGAGTACTTGATTGATTTCTGGTTGTGGTATTATTGACTGCCAATGCCATTTACTGAATGTATACTGATATACACAAAGCAACTTGGTGAATGTGCAAATCAAACTGTATGTCTGTAATGTACTGCAGCTTCAATACAACAAAGATACACATCATGTCATCTGGTTTTGCATTTAAATACATTGATTTTTATGCGTTAATATTTAGGAAATGGGTTATCTCTCATCCACCATGGTGATAAGAGGGATGGGAATCAAGAACCAGTTCCAAATTGCCCAATCCATCAGAATTGTACACCTCTGAGTTTATCAGTTCCTCTTATCGCTAATAAAAAAGGCAGAACTCAACTGTGAGGGCAGTGCAGCCTGTGTACTGTCTACAGTGCACATTACAAGATTGACAAAGATATTTGGCTATCTTGTAATTCAAAAAAAAGCAGTGGTTGCAACCATTGCTTGATTTAATGAGGAAATAATTACCTTTTGTGAGATGAACATTAAGTATACTGTGAACTTTATACCCTGTCACTCAGATACTAACATTAGCAGAGCAAAGCGGTAATCAACAGTAACAAATGAGATCAGCTACAACACACACTGCAGCATTAAACAACTTAAACCAACTCTGAGGTGAGAAAAAGAAAAGAATAGAAAATAACTCAGTGCTCAGTCTCTGTTCAGTGTCTTGGACAACAATGCCTTTCCTCTGAGCTAATGGTGCAAGACATGGTCTAGACATGACACAACTCAGTGGAGCACTCTTCTTCAATTTTGTTATTCTCATGCAGACAGGAGACTGTATGATGCTTTAAAATTAATTAACTAAATTAAGTTAATTCAGTTAACTTCTGGTTGCGGACCATTTATTTTATCTGTCAGTCATGATAACAGCATGATAAACAGTGGAGATAATAAAACTGTTGCGTTGACACTGAACCCTGTGTAGGCAGACTGATAAGCAAATAAATTATGTCATTGGCATCAATAAAATTTTATCATTTCCCATCCCAAGTGACAAACAGTTATTACATTTTCACAATTATTATTAGTCCTGCAGTACATTAAATACGATTTGTTGAAATGAAGATGTTGCATTTGCTGGATTCTTTTTTTTTTTTTTTTTTTCACATTCCTTCTCCTGTCTCATCTCACAAATTTAGATCAAGATGGAAGGGTCAATCCAGGCCAACTTTTTCCAGCTGACATTATTGAGAGATTTGCTCTGTGACTAATGACTTTTGTGTGAACACATTCGTCAAGGTACTTTGAGGGCATTTGTTAGGGTAGTTTGATATACACATAGAGTTGTTTTGATTAACTCTGATATCTAAATGTCTCATTAAAAGTTGCATTGTTTCCTAAATCAACTAACTGAGCTGATCAGTAGACCCCTCACAAGTAGGGAATCCCCTTGGTATTGAGATGTTTGGTGAAAGGCTGTATTCTCCCAGAGCTGTCTGACTCACATTGCCTCACCAGGTTTTATGACTCCCTGCAAGCAGTCCATTCCCTCAGTACAACAGCCAGCCTGATCTCTGGGACCTCCAATCTGGTCTATGAAGGGTCAGGTGACTGGAGGCAATTTATGGTTATTAATTACAGTGAAAAAGAGGAAATGACAGTGTTTGTTCCTCTCCTATTATTTCTGGTATACATTGTTACAATTAATAAAGGCCTCTCACAAATTATTTTTTGAGTATTTTGTGTTTTTCCTTCATTATATTATTTTATTATTTTGTGTGAATCCTTCATGTGAAAGATAGTGATAAACATATATAGAAATGTCTTGATTTATGTCTGGGAAATCTACAGGGCATACTCTGTATACGGTAAAAGACAGCTTAATAAGACAGAGCAGAATATATGTGTGGAATGCACAATGGTGTTCACCCAAATCACAAAAAATGTTCATGTTAGGGCCACTACTGGGGGGCATTTTGAGATTTCAAGAATTAGTGATATGTTAAGTCAGTTAATATCTTGTGTCAACGCATTTTTTTTCCCAACATGTCACCAGAGGGTCTCCATACAAATCTAACATAAATGCGTTTTAGATTCAACGAAATGAAAAAAGAAGAACGGACCAAACATTTTATATAGTGAGAAGATTTGGAACCAAAATCTGATAAATGGAGGGTCATACTCAGGGCCCGCTTAAGGCATAGGCCAGGTGTCGTCAATCCAAAATGTTCAAAGAGCCATATTGGACCAAAAAATACAAAAAACAAATCTGTCTGGAGCCGCAAAAAACTAATTGAAATGACTAAGTAGTAGTGATACTATCAAAATGACTACAAATACATAATGAGCATTCATGATTAAAAGTTTATTTTCTCTGCAGCGCATCCTGGAGAGAATGCGCTGCATTAATAAGTTATTATATTATATTATATTATATTATATTATATTATATTAGATTATAGTATATATATATATATATATATATATATATATATATATATATATATATATATATATATATATATAGTCTAACTTCCATTACAATATTAATGTATTATGTTTTGCTGCATTGATGAAATTGTAGAAATACAATAGTAAATACAATAATATATTTGGTGTCATTTTTATTTTGAGGATTCGAAAATTCACTCCCAACTGATTAGTCGACTGCAAATTTAGCATGCCTTCCTTGGAAACGTCTTTCCAAATTACTCTTTTTGTTATTTGACAACTTCTCATTACAAAACCATCATGCAGGCTATCCATCCACATTGGCAATGAAAGCAAATGATTCAGTTCTTTCTTCCTCGAGTCCTCTGTTCTCATCAGCTGTCTTTCTCCCCCCCCCCCCCCCCCCCCCCCCCCCCCCCGGGAATAACAAATTAACAAATACAGAAGAAAAGAGAGAAAGCAAGGAAGAAAGCCACTTTGCACACTGCCACTGCCTAGGTACTGTGCGCACTGAGAGTGGGGCGTATCCTGACAGCCCAAGTCCGTGTCAAGTTCTGGTCAAGACAGGCAGATATTTACATTTTACCTGTATTTCATAATAATGGAAAGGTCCAAGCCTTCAGGTGCGCAAGAGAGGAAACGAAGAAAAGAGGAGGAAAAAGTCGAGGTATGTTATCTTTAAAATGCCGTTTTGTGTGTAACATCGTTAGACATTTCATTTGTAGCAGCTAGATAGCTAAGAAGCAATAAAGCTAATGCTACATAATAATGCTACGATAGTTGTTGGACTCAGATAAAGTTACAATTTGAAGGATATGAGACTGAATGGCAGCCAATAGCTAGCTATCGGAATAACTGCTGCTTCTTGTGCTGCAATTTCCCTGACAAATATCAGTAACTTATTTACAAAAACAGATTTCTGCACTCACTGGCTTGCACCAGCGATGTGAGCACCACTTAACATCGTAGCACATTGTTGTAAGCTAGAATGATATTGAAATAATCAATAAATTACGTAAACACTGGATTACTGGGTTGCAAATTGGTAGCAATTAGGCTGAAGAAAAAATGAGGCTGTGTGGCAGAAAAACACTGTTTTACTGTCAATGAGTTCTGTGACATTTTATGATTTACACTAAGCCCAGCAGCATGTGTGTCACTATTTAGTTGTTACTCAGAGTTATGTTGTAACTTATCTAGGTGGTGCAAGCTTTTATTTCAGAAATCACAACTTGGTTATAATTCATTTTGAACTTAGTTATAAGTTTGAACTTCCACATAGCTGGTGCATCAGGCTGTAGTAGTTCTACTCTGCAGCTACATGTTTTTGCTTGTAACAGGCTAATATCTACTCTATAACTGTCCAGATGCACTCAGGAAATATTTGAAAAAGCCTCCAGCTGCTGGAGAAGTTTTAAGTGACAAAGGAAACGCCGCTAATGTTACGTAGGTTAAATATTAGCCATATTACCGCACTATAGCCTCAGTTTGAGCCTCTCTCGGAGCTGCTGGACTGATAAGAAACAACAGGGAGGCGATGTGGTGGTTGTTGTGTCGGCAGACTGTGGGGAATTGTCTTAAAGTGAAAACCGACAAGTGCGGTTGCAGGCGGTCATAGCTACTTTATTAGCAGCAGCAAGTAACACATCCACTCCGGAGCAGCTCTCTATACATTCTGGCTTGCTTGCTAGTGTACACTCCCCTCTAGTGGTAGAAATAAGTCATAACTTCCCATGACCACAAACACTGAAACAGTACCCAGTTTTACATTTGACTTCAATTTCTTTTAAACACCACAGCTCCTCCCCTGTAGCTTTAAACTTAAAGTATGTTATGTTCCATTTCTTTTTCTTTTATTTCACACAAAAATAAAAATTTGTCATTAAATCCACACCTCTGGAAGGTCTTCAACTCAACCACCTTTTGTAAACATGGTGCAACAATGTATTATATTTTTTCTTGAACAAAGTCTCTCTTGCTAAGTCCATTACAAGTCCAAATGCTGAGGAAGGCGCACATTCCTTTTAGGGCACTCCATGCCTCCTGAACTTGCATGTCTCTCCAGAGCTTGGTCAGTGTCTGAGCTCTGGTGATTCTCCGGCTCCTGCTCAGCTCAGGATCACTGTAGTGAGCCCAGTTCCCTTCAGTGTTAATCACAGTCTGTTCTTGAATCACATCCTTCCTCTTTGATTCCAGCATTTGATTTACATGTCTTTTTACACATGTTCCATTTACAGACACCAAATATGTCACAGGACCCAAAATTCCAGTTATTACACCATTTCCCCACTTCTCTCCTCCCCTGTGGTTTCTCACAAGCACAGTCTGACCCACAGAGAAAGATCTCAGTTTCTTTTTACCCGGTGACTGACTTGGAACACTCACAGGTAGAGAAGGCTGAACTACTTCCGTTTTCACTAGAGAAAGTCTAGTCCTGACCTGTCTTTTCAAAAATAGCTCTGCTGGTGTTTTCTTGGTTGTTGTATGTGGCATATTCCTGTAGCTTGACAAGAAATTAGCGATGCAATGTTGCAATGTCATGCCACCCACTGCTCTGTTCTTAGCCAAAGACTTTTTGAAATTTTGGACCAGCCTCTCAGCCAATCCATTTGAGGCAGGGTGATAAGCTGGAGTTTTAATGTGTTTCACAGCCATCAGTTTAAGGAATGACTCAAATTCACCTGAAGTTAATTGAGGTCCATTATCTGTCACAACCTCTTTTGGCAACCCGTACGCTGTGAACAAGGTTCTCAAGGTTTCAATAGTTAAGCTGGCTGTAGTGGTTTTCATGTGGATTATTTCAGGCCAGCGAGCATACACATCCATAACCACCAGAAACATTTGCTTATTGACTTCTGCAAAATCAAGGTGTATTCTCTCCCATGGACCTGACGCCCCCTGCCAGGTATGAACAGGTGCTGTGACTGGCATGCTACGTTACTGCATACATATTTCACACAGACCACGACTTACGACCAAAAAGATACTCATGAAATTTCATCACTCCAAAAACCAGGGCTTTCTCTATCTGAGAGTAGTTTTTCTCTGCCTTGGTAAGCATTCGAGATGCAAAAGCTACTGGTTTTTCACTACCATGAGACAATTTGTGTGAGATCACGGCCCCTACTCCTACTGGTGAAGCATCACAGGCTAGTACGAGTGGCAGATCTGGGTTGTAATGTACAAGGACTCTGTTAGAAATAAGCTGTTTTTTAGCTTCTTCAAATGCCTTCTGACATGATGCAGACCACTCCCACTTTACATCTTTCTGCAGCAATTCTGTCATGGGTGCTACAAGGGTAGAAAGGTTTGGTATGAACTTTCCATAGTAACTCAGCAGGGAGAGGAAAGACTTTAGTTCTGTCGTAGTAGTAGGAACTGCTGCCTTAGCAATAGCTTCACATTTCTCCTTTAATGGATGAATCCCTTCTGCATCAATGATGTGTCCCAAATATGACACACTGTGCTGGAAAAAAGCACATTTTTCTCCTTTAACCCTGAGGTTGTGTGCTTTCAGTCTTTTTAACACTTCCTCCAGGTGTCTCATGTGTGTTTCTGTGTCCTGTCCTGTGATCAAGATGTCATCTAAATAACAGATCACCCCATCAATGCCCTGCAAAACTTGACCCATTAACTTCTGAAATATAGCAGGTGCGCTAGCCACACCGTAGGGAAGTCTGTTAACCTGGTACAACCTTTTGTGGGTGTTTATACATAAGTACTGTTTAGAACTCTCTTCTAGCTCTAACTATTGATAGGCTTGTGACAAATCAAGCTTAGTGAATCTCTCACCTCCTGCTAATTTTGTGAACAGGTCCTGTGGTTTTGGTATTGGGTATTGATCTACCTCAAGCCAAGGGTTAATAGACACCATGTAGTCTCCAAAAATCCTGACTGTATGATCCACTTTAGGAATGTTAACAGTAGGTGCAGCCCATTCACTGTAACTAATGGGTGAAATAACACCATCAGCCTCCATTTTGTTTAACTGTGCTTCGACTGCCTCCCTAAGTGCATAAGGCACAGAGCGAGGTTTGCAAAACTTAGGCAAACCCTGAAACGACATGGAGTTTGGCTTTGATCCCTTTTACCTTTCCCAGACTGGGTTGAAACACCTCTGGATACCTGTCACAAAGTTCCTCAAAACTCTCAGTTGCTACTCTGTTTACGAAGGACCAATTCAGTTTTAGTCTTTTTATCCAGTCTCTTCCCAACAAGGCTGGACCATTACCCTTTACCACTAACAGTTTGAGAGTGCAAGTTTTTCCATTACACTTCACCTTGACAGAAATGCTCCCTTTCAGTCTAAGAGACTGTTTGCTGTACGTCCTCAACACACAATTTGTAGGCATTTGCTTTTCTTTTCTAAACCTACGTTTGTACAGCTTTTCTGAAATCACTGACACGGCTGCTCCTGTGTCTACTTCCATTTTTAAGCGTTTTTCATTTACCCTTACATACACATAGTAGGGTTTTTCAATATCAGTTTCAGAAGCACCATCATCACATTCAGTCTCTACTGAAAATAGTTCAACATCCCTGATGTTACCTGCCCGGTACTCTGTAAGAAAACCCGGTTTAGTCTTTGCTGTCCCGACTTTCTGTTGCTCCAGCTTGACCAGCGGGATTGTAGACTCCTGCTGAAAAACAATGTCCTCAGAGCGGCTGCCAGAAACGTTGATCTCTCCTACCGGCGTCTTGTGGACTTTATCCCGGTCGCTGTCATCTGCCGCAGTTGTAGCTTCCAGATGCTTAGTCCACTTGGTCAGCTTATCTTTTTTCTCTTCTGGTCGGGATCTGCAGGCCTTGGTGATGTGACCTTTCTTTTTACATGCCATATCATAAGCTCCAGCTAATGTCAAGTCTTTAGCATGTGCTGCATTTAACATGCGGTCGCGGAGCTCTGCACTTCTTACTCCGCACACAAATCTGTGTCTGAGAGCATCGTCTAAAAATGTCCCAAACTTGCAAGTTGCTGCTAGGCCTTATACTCACTCACAGACTCATCTTCTCGCTGGTTTCTCGTATTGAACTTGTACCTTTCTGCGATGAAGTTAGTCTTTGGCTCAAAATGTGTCTTCATAAGGTCAATCAACTCTGACAACTCTTTTTCGGAGGGCTTTACTGGCGCACACAAGTCCATTAGCAGTGTGTGGTTCTTTTTACCAACCACTGTCAGGAACACTTTTGACTTTTCATCTCCATATTTCAGTCCATTTGCTACGAAAAACTGTTCAAGCCTTTCCAGATAGACTTCAAATCCTTCCTTCATTTTCATCAAAGTGAAGGTCTTCACTTTTCCTGAAAGCTGCCGCCATCTTTGCAACGTGATCCCCTCGTCTCAACGGAGTTTCAACTTGTTAAAAACTCTTTTCACCTTAAGGAAATCCCATCCTCGTCGCCAAAAGTCTGTTGTGTCGACAGACTGTGGGGAATTGTCTTAAAGTGAAAACCGACAAGTGGGGTTGCAGGCGGTCATAGCTACTTTATTAGCAGCAGTAAGTAACACATCCACTCCGGAGCAGCTCTCTATACACTCTGGCTTGCTTGCTAGTGTACACTCCCTCTAGTGGTAGAAATAAGTCATAACTTCCCATGACCACAAACACTAACAGAACAGTACTCAGTTTTACATTTGACTTCAATTTCTTTTAAACACCACAGTGGTAATAACCCAAAGATCTATTCATTTTCTGTGGCAATAAAGACAACGGAAAAATAACTAAGGTATTTAGTGCTGGTGATGAGCTAAAGACAGTAAGCCAGAGTAATGAGTTAGTGTGAAAGATAAACTGAGGAGAAGTCTGCTCATCACCCAGTTAATACAGTCTGTGAATATTTTTCACAGTGCTCCTAATCTGTCATTTAGTAGCACATGTACACACTGTGTAAAGTTAGCTTATAGTTCAACACAAGTAACGTTAAATTTTTCCGCGTTTCAGTGTTGGGAAACATGTAACGTTAATTACTATCATAGCTTTAATTTTACATTTATCAGTCTGAATATTTTTTTTCTGTTACTCATTTTGCTATGTTTATCCAGGCCAGCCAAGGCTACCAGCATATTAATGTATGTGACTGTGTCACTTATTTTCTTGATGTTGCAGTTGTTTCTCCAGCTATGATAGAGCTCCTGCAGCATCGATGCATAGTATTGCCTTTATCGTCATAATAGGTCAAGAGTTTTTCACCATGTGCCATTAAGTAAGCAAGTACGAGGTTTTCATTACAACCAAAGACAACAGAAGTTGATTTCACTGAATAGCTTCTTGTCTCTGACTGAAAGTGTGTTAATGAAATAATCTGATCTAGTTTGTTGTTGGGATGAAAATCAGCAGTTTCTGGTGAACACATTAGATAGATAGATAGATAGATAGATAGATAGATAGATAGATAGATAGATAGATAGATAGATAGATAGATAGAGAGAGAGAGAGAGAGAGAGAGAGAGATGATTTATAATAGTAAGTTCATTCATTTGTGCTGTTTTATTTTTCTCAGGCACTGTGGGCCAGCATTATTCACCATGTCTGTGACATTCACACCCGCCATATCAGAAGTATTGCAGACCAAATCAGGAGAGGTCCAGGTAAGTGATACACATTTGTTTTCCTATGTAGCATATTAACTTACCTGTAAGTCATACTCTTGGTTAAATAGCATTATTTTCACATGTACAACTGATTTGACAGCTTATTCTGTCTTTATCAGTCAACTCTGAAGAAAACAGAAAAAAACTGTCAAAATGTTTGCATTTGAACATTAAAAGATTGAAAAAGATGTCCAAAAATGTTTCTGTTAAATAAAAGATATTTATATCATAAATTTTATTATTCTTAGTGTTGTTTTTTATATTTTTATTTTGTTGTTCAAACTAATGAATTACGGTTTACATAACATGAAGTGGTAATGAAAATGAATCCATAATATGTTCTACAATGCCCTGTTCTGAGGATCAGTGGTATTCAAACTTCACTACTGTTTTATGTTGCTTTATAATATATAAATAATGAAAATATAAATCAATAGTGGAAGTGATAATGACAATATACTGCAGGGAAATACTGTCATTGTATAAGTATATATTAATATGTATATGTATATAAGAAATTATTGTAGCACATCTGATGAATGTCTTTTATTTGGTAAACTTGCACATTTAAATTGAACAAATGTGATATGTATATATATATATATATATATATATATATATACACATATCTTACTCAACCGCTGACTGTGGTTAGAATGTAAGTGTAACAGGGTCAACTGTGCAGCATATATGTTATGATTACACAAAATTTGTGTATAGTTAAATCCTCCGGGGTCAGCACATTTGGGGCTCAGTTTAGTGTACCCCTACATTCACTTTTGTGGGTGCCCCCCTTCTATAAGTGTCGTCTCCCGCCTTTACCTCTCCCCCTTTGTTGTTACACTTCATGGGAGAGGTAAGCAGCGATGTGCACTTCTCTTTTTTTTAAGTTTGATTATCCCTTTGGACTTATGGTACACTATTGTAACACAATTTTGTAATTTAATTTGTGTAGGAGCCTGTATTAGCATCACTGACCGGAGGATATTTTCTTTTTATTCAATCTTGTCAGGTACGTTTTTTCTGTGTTATTTTGGTGTTTTAAAAAAATTAAGTGCAGAGATAGATTATCCTGACAATCGTGAGTCACTTTGATTGGTCAACCATATTTATTTAAGTGTACACAGAATGGATCTTAACAACTGAAAGAAGGAGAACGGTAGTTTATAAACTCTGCAAACTGTGGATCTTGTCATTTTATTGTTGCAACTTGGAAACTTACTGGCATGAACCATTGTATTTATCTACTAAGCTACTACTTCTCTTGCAGGAACAGACTCTAAGCTATCCATAGCCTCAGAGGGAAAAAAAATAACAACATGCAAGCTGCCTCGAATTTAGTTCCCTACGCACTTAGTCATAAAGTTACAGGCGGCTAGTTTCTGTGTTTGTCTTTGAGTCTGAATGAAAACTTTTGAAGTGATTCATGAAAAATCATGTTTATTTGGACAGATGTAGGAGTCTCCGCAGTTTTCCCCGATGATTGTCGTTTTGTGCAATACACATCTTTTTATTAATCATCAGAATCTCTATAATGGAGATAGAGAGAGCAAACTTAGCATGACACATAGAACCACACATATGGGCAATACATCAGGGGAAAATAAACTGGAAAGATTGATATTTCCATGGTGTACAAATTGAGACTTTTGCATACAAGACAGTTATGCTGTGTTGTGTGTGTTCTGTCTTTTAAGAAACAATTATGTTTGTTGAAATATCAACCTTTCTATTACACTTTCAAATTACCACTGCACAAAAAAAGTGTTTGTGACATAGTATTCTGTGTGTGTGTGTGTGTGTGTGTGTGTGTGTGTTTCAGGTGTGGATGACTCTCTGGCTGAGGAGAAGCTGCAGGCTAGTATTTGCTGCCTGGCCAGACATGGACGATTCCTGGAGATCGGCAAATATGACCTGGCTCACACTAAAAGTGCAAGTGACAGCCTCTTTTGAGCTTGACAGATTGGTCAGATTGGACTCTTATTTTAGTTATAAGGAATTAATAGAGTCATCTAATGCATTTTTTATATTTTATCGAAAGATCTTAAGTCTCTAGTCTGTTATTGCTAGGTGGTTCTTCCATATCCTTGAGCAGTCCTATCGAATTTAAGCAATCTGGAGAATTCATCTGATTCTCTACAGTGTGCTAACTAGAATATAGTTAAGAAAAATCAGTTCCAACAAAAGACTTACGTATGCTAACAAAAGTTGAATCTCTGTCACGGTCAGTGTGCTTGGCATAATCTTATAAAAAAAAAAGATTCATTCCACAACACATTTTATGTTACAGATGACTACAGACATTGTCGTTTTTTTGTTGTGATTTCTTCAGGCAGGGTTCTGCTTCTGAAGAATGTGGCATTCCACGGCATCTTGCTGGATGCTCTTTTTGAAGAGGGCAACCAGGAGAGGGAGGAAGTGTCACAGCTGCTGAAGGATTCAGATCAAGCATAAGGAATGGTAAGGCAAAGTGGCACAAGGCTGCTGCAGAGTTGTTGTTTGTTACATTCAGATTCACTGAGAGAGGTTAAATGTTGTCATATATGCTATAAAACTGACTACAGTTATAAAATCAGTGTAAAAATCAATTGCTTAGTGCTTTTAAACATCTCCATTGGGACATTATTGTAGTACAACATTTAAAAGAATGTAAAGGCTGTTATTTCTAATTAGTGGAAAGTCACCAAAAGTGCTAATTTATGTACTGAATGTTAAACCTCACTATTGAACTATGATATAATATGATTATGAGTCCATTGTTGAGATTATGAGTCCATTGTTGACCTGGAGGAGACTGTAGACAGCCAAGTACTACCTCTGTAACTCTCTCTTGTTATGAAACAATGCAGAAACTGACTTATTATCTTAAAATTATGCTGTATATTAGGACATTTTTATGACATTAGAAATTACACAAAGAATGTTTGTTGCTTTTTTCACTACTAGCAGGACTTACATTTTTCATGCACTGCTGTGGAATAGTACAGTATAACACATCTCTGTTTTTCATGACAAAGTATGAAGGTTACATTTAGGTTAATTGTTATTTTCTGTGCTCACAGAATTGGAATTGGCCATCTAAGAAACTAAGCACCAATGTGAGTTTTTTTTGTATGGAAAACACATTTATTTTTAAGATGATAGAACAAAGAAACCATGATCTGTTTGTGTCGATGCTAATTGAGCCTGAGTTGTTTTAAAGGATAGTTTCACAGTTTTTCAAGTCTGTCTTAAAACAATAGTCAGGTGCCCATATGCCCATGAAACAGGTTTTGCTTGCAGTGATCATTCTTCCTGGTCAAATGGACTATTAGAAGATTGATTTCTGGTGCACTTTTTCAATTCAATTTTATTTATATAGCGCCAAATCACAACACAAAGTCATCTCAGGGCACTTTTACATGGAGCAGGTCTAGACCACGCTCTTTAATTTACAGAAAGAGAAACCCAACAGTTCCCCCCATGAGCAAGCACTTGGCGACAGCGGAAAGGAAAAACTCCCCTTTAACGGGAAGAAACCTAAGGCAGACCCCGGCTCTGGGTGGGCGGCCATCTGCCTTGACCGGTTGGGTTGAGAGAGAGAGAGAGAGAAAGAGAGGGGGGCGGGGGGTTGTACACAGTGAAAGAGCAGCAACAACAACAACAATAGTCAGGAAGCAGCAGCAAGCAGCAGCAATAGCAGGAACAGCTGGCCGAGGGCAGAAGAAGGACGTCAGCACATCAGCATAGTCTATGGTTTATGAAGCTTCCTGTGGATCAGAAAGCACAAAGAACTCCGGGGAAGAAGTGAAATTAGTAACATGCATTAATAGTAATAGAATACATAGAGATGGAAGAGAGAGGAGCTCAGTGCATCAATGGAAGTCCCCCGGCAGTCTAGGCCTATAGCAGCATAACTAAGAGCTGATCCAAGGCGAGTCAGATCAGACCTAACTATAAGCTTCATCGAAAAGGAAAGTTTTAAGCCTACTCTTAAACATAGAGAGGGTGTCTGCCCCTCGGACCGAAACTGGGAGATGGTTCCACAAGAGAGGAGCCTGATAGCTGAAGGCTCTGCCTCCCGTTCTACTTTTAAATACTGTAGGAACCACCAGTAGACCTGCATTCTGGGAGCGCAGCGCTCTAGTGGGATTATATGGTACCAAGAGTTCTTTTACATAAGATGGTGCCTGACCGTTAAGAGCTTTGTACGTGAGAAGAAGGATTTTGAATTCTATTCTGGATTTTACAGGAAGCCAATGCAGCGAAGCTAAGATGGGGGAAATATGATCTCGTTTTCTAGTTTTAGTCAGAACACGAGCAGCTGCATTCTGGACCAGCTGCAGAGTCTTTATAGACCTATTAGGGCAGCCTGATAATATTGAATTACAGTAATCCAGCCTAGAAGTAACAAATGCGTGGATTATTTTTTCTGCATCTTGTTGTGAAAGGATATGTCTGATTTTAGAGATATTACGTAAGTGAAAAAGGCAGTTATGGGTTGCAAAATCCATAAGCCTTATTTTTTGCAAAAATGTGCTCTAACTTCTCAGCCTTGTTATGGTGAGCTTTGCACATACTGCCACTTGTCTGGCTGTCAGCACGTGCCAAACCACTGTCAAACTACAGAGGCAATGGTGTCTTCTCCCCTGCAGCAAGGAGCTTAACCTTCAGGGAATGACGCACACAAGGTTTATGGTGGATCACTTTGCTGTTTTGAACAAACAAAGCTCTTAGTACAGCGGTAACTACATTTTTTCAAAGTCTTACTTTGTAACTGATGCTAGCTTACCAGGCAAAGCAAGTTGTGATTGGCAGAGTCAGGATGTGGAGGTGCTTGTGTCGACCGATGATGTCAGCACAATGGAGGGAACAGAACGACTTATTTTTATTTATTATATATATATATATATATATATATATATATATATATATATATATATATATATATATATATATATATTTTTTTTTTTTTTTTTTTTTTTTTTTTTAATATATTTTTATTTTTTTATTTGAAGGGGGGTTAGGTGGTGATTAGGCTCTCGGACACCAAGCTGTCCCAAATCAGTAAATCAGTCCAGTACCCCAATCGTCCTCAGCCACCAGGTGTATATATTTTTATATATATATATGTGTGTGTGTGTGTGTATGTATGTATGTATGTATGTATGTGTGTATATATATATATATATATATATATATATATACACACACACACACACACACACACACATACATACATACACACATACATACATATATGTGTATGTTATATATATAAATATAACATATATATAACATTTTATTTACATAAAAAAGGGAAACAGTTAAATAAATGGATTCTTGAGTGAGCGGGTTCTGTGTAATTCATCATAATCATCATCATCATCCAATAATAATCTATTTAATAATAATACTAATCATCATTCTACCAATATTAGCCAGTGTAATAGCTTTCATAATACAACAACAACAACAATAATAAAAATAATGTAGTAAGAGTTAATAATAATAATATAGATTATTATTATTATTATTATTATTATTATTATCACTTACTACTTACTATCAGAACAGATTTGTAGCACCACAGATGCTTGGAAAATGCTCAATGCTTTTAACTCACTCCTTAGTCTACATCCTCTTCAGCACTTCACTCTGCACCTCATTCCTTACTGATATAAGGTTGTTGCCATCAGCACCCAGTTCCCTGAGCCTGACCAACTCAGTCTGCAGCTTCCAGCTAACAGGGCCACACTCTCCTCATTCTCCTGTCTGACCAAGGAGGAAGTCTCCAATCTTCTCTTGTTCTCTCCTACCCAAGATGAAAACAACAAATTGGAGTATGCTGGGCCATACTAAAGGTCATTAAGTTTTTAGAGGTAATTAGTAAAGTACTGTTTTGAAGTCCAATAGAATCAAAAACTGGGTTGTATCTGTATCTAGATGCAAAACCATGTCATCTGTCAATTTTGATAATGGACTGGCCCCTGCATCTTTAAGGAAAAGCCAAGATGCTGTTTATTGTTTGATAGATGACCTAAGCGACACAAGTCTCAAAAGTCTGCAAGTTGATTTTCACAATATAAAGAGATGAGTGGAAAGAAGTGATGCACCATATTGTTTTTTTTGCAGATATCCGATATGCCGATATTTCCAACTCATTGTAGCCGACTGCCGATACCAATATATGCACATATTTTTTTCCAGCTGGCTAAGGAGACTATTATGCATGCAAGTGTTGGGAACGGGTAGGAGTACGTTTGGTTATTAGCAGTAATTCATAATTATCATAGATAAAACAGTGTAACTGCCATCATAGATAATTATGAATTATGAAAAGAAAAGATTGTCAATGTCCATTCTGGCATCAACGGTTAAAGCACCTCAGGGGAGTGAAAAGCACAGTTGATTAAGGGCAATAATTAGTAATTATTAAGGATAATCAATTAATTATTTAAATTGATAGAATTATTAATATGAATTAACAATTACGGTCTCATAAAGAGTTCACCTGGAATATCAATATCTGAAGGATATCAATATTCACAGATAAACAAAGAAGGGTGAAGTCAAGCTCTGACTCCTTCAACCCTAACCTTTTAACAATATAATGTACAGGAGGACTTCTCTTTAAAGATAAAACAGTGTTTATTAAACTTAGCAAAAACAAAGTTAATCAACAAAGTTAATGAATGCTACAGTCAATAAACCACTAGTCTACATCTCCCTGTCCCTGCGCTGCGCCAGGCCCCAGCTCCTGCAGCGCCTTCTCCCGAGGCTTCACCTCCGGAGCAGCGCCTTCTCCAGTGGCTCCACCTCTGGAGCTGTGCCAGTCCCCGGCTCCTGCAGTGCCTTCTCCAGTGGTTCCACCTCCAGCTCCAGCAGCATCTTCTCTCCAGCCTGTGGCAGCAGCTCCACCCCAAGAGCTTACAGCACCTTCTCCCGAGCCTGCAGCAACCTCAACCCCAGTGGTACTGCCTGAAGCATCATCCCCAGTGGTCTCGCCCCAAGAATTGGTAGCAGCATTCTCTGTGGCTCTACCCTCCGAGGGACCCAGCCATTACCTTCCATGTTGGCTTGCAGCCCAGCCTCCTGAAGGGTCCTGCCCTCACCTTAGCCTCTGTTGCTGGCCTCCAGTTGGGTTCCGCCTCCGCCGCCAGCCTCCTGCCTGGCCTCCCGAGGATTTCCACCTCCGTCGCCGGCCTCCAGTTGGGTTCTGCCTTTGTCGTCGGCCTCCAGTTGGGTTCCACCTTCGCCTTTGCCTTCGTCGCCGGCCTCTAGAGGGGTTCTGCCTCCGCCGCCGGCTTCCTGCCCGGCCTCCGGAGGATTTCCACCTCCGTCGCCGGCCTCCAGTTGGGTTCTGCCTTTGTCGTCGGCCTCCAGTTGGGTTCCACCTTCCACTGGCCTCCTGCCCGGCCTCCAGTTCCTGTTCCTGCCCTCTTGTCTCCTGTGTTTTACCTACCCTGTCTTATGTGTGCTTGGTTTTGGTTTTTTGTTTCCCCTGTGTTCCTCTGTTTGTGTACTTGATTTCCTGCAGTTCTTGTTTTATTTTTGGAATTCCCTGCTACCTTGTGTCTGGTCACTTTACTTCCTGTGTTTCATTAGTTCATGTGTCTCACCTGTGTCTTGTTCCCCTCACCTGTGTTTCATTTGTAATTCACCGCATCGAATACTGCCTTAACATAGCTTTGCATCTGGGTCCACCTGTTCCTCCACACCTCAGAAGCGTGACACATACATAGCAGCTCCTTTGAGGACTGTTTCACCCTAACGACTCCAATGCTTCCTCCGCGGTTCCATTTCACTCAGCTGCCTGTCAGACCCGCTGCTTCTTCCCACTTTAACCTGAATAACAAACCAGGGCTCGGTGCTCCAGTTGGATCCACAGTGTCAGGGCTAATGTTAGCTGAGAGGCTAGCAGAGCGTTAGCAGCAGCATGACTGGAAAGAAGCACAGCTAGCTTCTGCTAACCTCTCAGCTAACGCTAGCCATGATTCTCCATGTGGAGCACTGAGGTTTGTTAAAGTGGGAAGAAGCAGCAGGTCTGATGGGCAGCTGAGTGAAGTGGAGCCTGCGGAGGAAGCACCGGGACCGACACGGAGAAACAGTCTGTTGAGGGAAACGCAGTCAGGCGCGGGAGGAGATGGAAACATATCGGCTGCTCATAATTGGCAGATAATGCCGATGCCGATATTTCATTTTAGAGCTTATATCAGCCGATTCCGATATCGCACCAATAATAATGCATCCCTAGTGGAAAGTAATGCCTGAAAAATATATTTTGAAGTCTAAAATAGAAAATGCAAAGCATACAAGGATTGTATATTGTATTGTTGTGCAAGTGTATGTGTGTAAAATCTGGCTTGCTCACAAAAAAACCTGTAGATGGTGGATGTCATGTCCACTTCAAAATGTTGAACTCTCAATATGTGCTTGACTTTGTTATAGATACAATCAAATGGTTTACTGTTGAGCCCAGCAGGTATCAGGGTAAAAATCTTTGTATCCTCTAATTAGGGCCTGAGCACCAAACGGTGCGAAACCCTCTTGTATTTGTATCGATTCTTCTTCTTCTCTATTATTATTATTCTTCCGAAACAAACACATTTTTGAGGGCCTAAACATGCTTGAAAACTAATGAAATTTTGCCATTTCCAGCCTGCATACTTTAACGAACTGCTCCTAGAGATTTGACTTCAGGAACTTTGACTTCAGTCAAGTATCAACTACAGACATAAGAGATGAAAACTTATCAGAATGGTGAGTGTGCAACATTCCAAGGGGGCGTGGCTAGGTGGCAAATTTAGAACCTTCGCCATGAGAATTGAAACAGCCATAACTCCGGCATACATGATCCCAAGAGACCCCAACCTTTTGTGCTTGATAAGAGTCCCACCCTGAATACATCCATGTGACAATACTGGATCTGAGTCATAGCACCACCTACTGGCAACAGGAAATATCATGTTTTAGATTTTAACACCCTGTGGGTAGCACAGTGATTGGATACACAAGACGCACAAAAAAGCCTCTTGGAGCCATTTTGTAAGTCCTACAGGAAGTCCGCCATCTTGGAAAAACAGGATAATTTTTGCCTTTTTTTGGCCATTTCGCAAACCTTGTATTTTAACGAACTTCAAAATCAGTGTGTTTCATCTAGACTAGTGTATGATCAAAAGTTATCAAAATATTTAGTTTACATTGAAGCGTTTGGCTGTGGCGTGGCGTTGAGTCTTGATGTTTTGCCATCACAGAGGAAATTGTTATAATTTTAGTGTACATGGTGGGATCTGCCTGAAACTTTACAGGTTTGATTACAGCTCAGGCCGGAGCACATCTACATTACAATATTCAATCAGTGATGAAAACTGGCTCCATAGCGCCCCCCATAATACATTTCAAGAAAGCAGCCCCAGCAGCAAGCAAACGAGTGGACAAAGGAAGTGATGTTTCTCTCGTTCTGTCTGAAAATAGCCTGGCTGTGAAAACATCTACATGCCTGTGACAAAGGCTTTTCGACCGTGCCGCAACCCGATGTGTGCCGGGGTGCGAGGTCCCGATCATCGCTGCTTTCAGCTTTAATTACGTATTATCTTTCTGGGTTCCATAGTAAACCAATTAATTGTATCTAAAACAAACCACATGACACAATTTTAGTTTCCTAAGAACTCTTCATGTTCAGTTTATTGAGGAGTTTTAAATATTCATTCATTCCTCATGTTGTGTCACTCATATGTTGAATTAGAGCATAGAAAATAGAGTGTTAAAGCATATGCAAGCAAGCACATGCTTGCCTTTAAGCAATTTTCTACTGAAACTTGCTTGTTGTTCACTGACTAAAAGACAATGCTGGTTACATTAGCAAATGATCTGTATGAATCAATTGGAAGTGTAGCAACTGAACACACTCTATTTTCTATGCTTAGTACCTAATTACGTTGTTCTCAACAAACCTTTTAGGAAAGTAATACACAGACCCAAATAAACCAGCTGCCTGTTATTACCTTTATTGTAAATGAAGAAAAAACATTGTGGATTTTTTTTATAAATTGCAAACTAGTCCGAACACTGATTTGACATTATTGGTTCTATATCATTAATTAATTTTATCACAGCTTCTCATACCAAAGAGAGACACATTCTTGACTTGAATTTGGTTAGGCCATTCTCACAGAACTGTCACAGTTCCCTTAACCCTCAGGTGTATGGGATGCGAACAGCCTGAATGCTGATGCCTATGACCTAGCCCTGGACTCCTGGATGGGTGTGGAGGCTTGGGTCATGACCATGACATCGTCATGGCCGTGAGGGAGATCCGGCAGCTTACCATCAACAAGCTGCGACACCTGGCCAATAACAATCCAGGGGGATCAAATGGTATTATTTGGTATTATGGTATTATGGTTGCTCTCAACTCTATATAAAAAACTTATTATAACATACATGTTAAAATTGAATAGCCATTGAGAAATTTGATTTATGGTCTTAAATACAGATCTTTGTAGCTCTTTAAATCCTGCAGGTGCACTCAGAACCAAAATTTTTTTTGTCATTGCTACTTTTAACCAGAATCCAGAATCTCACCATGTCACAGTTAAGAGGGATATTGTTTGCTCGTTGTTGGTCCTGAAAAGTTGTGAATATTACCATTTATGCTGAGGTTGAGTCACAGATGGTTTAATTGATCTTTCTGGTGATCCCTGAGGCTATAATTTAATGTGCACCATTATCCCTTCCTTCATTTATGTCATTCAGAATCATCTGCTAATTTTTAGAGAACTTTGAGTGATGTTCTGACGACTAAGCCACAAACTTGCTTTGCACAAAACAACAGTCAAATCTTCCTTCATGATGGCGAATCTAATCAATTTGCAGGTCACACAGGGAGACAGGAAAAATCAAATAAAGGAATTTAGATGTACCCTCTGCAATGAATGTAGATGGTATCAAACTGTGTTTCCTTATCAGTTGAACACTGTCCAACCAAGCTCATATTAGTTTATCCCCTCTCCCCCAGCTGCTCCTCCAGTCCCTGCAGTGGTCCCCATCCAGTTCTCTTCCTCTTTTGCCTCTCCAGCTTCTGGAGACTCTTCTCCCACTGTGAGACCTGGAGGCCCGTGTCAATGTGGCGGTGGACCTAATTACTTCTAGTCACAAGAACATCAGCTAAGATTTGCTGACTTTGCAGCCACCACCTTTTACTACAAGCTGAAGGCCACTGATGGCTATGTCCCTGCAACAAAATACCATGGCAATGTAACACTGCTGTGTGCCAGAACCAGCAGACAAAACCTGGGAGCTGACTACAAGCTCAGCAAGGTAACGTAGATATGTATACTTGCACACATATACTCAAGTTTCAGGAAAGTTTTTCTAAACGTGATCTGTAAAATTTTGGAAATGGTGGTTTGACAAAATGATCCCATTACTAGCTTTTTTCTAAGTGCTTTCAACTCCATCTCACACCCAGCATATGAAATTTGCTCTCATGCGGCCCACACAACGTCACACCAAGTCAGAGAAAGCCACAAAGCCACTCCTTAATGAAAAATATAAAGTAGCTGTATGGGTATATTACAAGGCTGCCTGCATACACAGGAGAGACAATTTGCATAGCTTTAGTAGTTGAAGGCACAGACACAGACCCATGTCCGACAGAGACACAGACCACACATTTGATTGATCAGTTACTGCTGTGTTCTCATACTCTCTCCCTCATACTTCTTATATAAAGAAATACTCAATAGTGAATTGAGATTTTGGACACTCACTAATCTTTATCATTTTGCATCATCAATGACAGACGTAGACTGGCACAATGGTAATTTTGCATCTGAAAAATGTGCATTGAAATGTGGTATTGTTGTAATGTAATGTAGTATCCATGGTATGCTTCACGACTTTCTGGTATCCGCAATTATACACTACAATAAAGGTATTGGAGATGTAATGCATCATGCAGGGGTATACAACTGCTGTAAAACTGCTAAAAATTGTTTGGAAAAAAAACAGTAGCCATCATACAACAGGAGTAACAATATGAGCATCTCCAAACTAAGAATGGGGCTGTGCACATATTAAAGCATGTGTTACAGCAACCTTAACAGCATTATTATTTATAATCATTAATAATCCCATCATGGTGACATTTGAGGGCATTTGTCAGGGTAGTTTGCATAATGTTGTACTGATTATCTCTGATATGTAAATACCTCACTAAAAGTTGCATTGTTTCCTATCCAACTAACTGAGCTGATCAGTAGACCCCTCACAAGTAGGGGATTCCCTTAGTATTTGGATCTTTGGTGTAAGGCTGAATTCTCCCAGAGCTGTCTGACTCACATTGCCTCACCAGTTATGGTGCAGTCCAGTCAATTGCAGTGAAAAGGAGGAAGTGACAGTGTATGTTCCTCTCTTATATTGTATTATTTCTGGTATACATTGTTACAACTAATAAAGGCCTCTCACAAATTATTTTTGAGTATTTTGTGTTGAAGACACAGCAGAATATATGTGTGGAATGCACAATGGTGTTCACCCAAATCACAAAAAATATGTTACATGTTAGGGCCACTACTTGGGGGGGAGGGGTATTCTAATATGTTAAGTCATGTTTTGAGAAGAGAAAAATCTCAATCAGCAATGAACAGGCCCTCACACCCATGTTATTGATATATACCATTCAGATCTGATGAGACAGCTCTGAATTGTCAGAATTACTGGACACTGTAAAATATTATTTCCTGTGTGCAGTACCTGGCACTGGAGATGACTTTAGAAGTTGTGTATTGATTTGATGAACTATGTGTCATTTAGACCTCACTTCCTGTTGCATGGAGGCAATACTGCATAGGTGAAACATGTTATGGGGCATTAAACAGGAGGTTGTTGTAACCCCACTACATATTGTCCAATCTGCCCCAAATTTCTCATGTTTGATTAAAAGTCCAGGCCTGAATACATCTATATATCAATATTTAGTCATGGTGTAACCCACTGACAATAGGAAATCAGTGTTATGTGACAAACATAATCTGATTTACATTAAATTTATATGGTATGGTCTACAAATGATTATACAGCGAAATTATATAAAATTAGTGGGTGTTGTCTAGTGCCACATAGTGAACACAAGAAGTGATACTTACCTCCTAAGTGCAATGTCCAAATTCATGAAAATGTATATCCATATATATTACCCTCTGGTAAATGTAGGGCTGCATTAGTATTTCACTTATGTCGTATGTAGCAATGTAGTATTGCCTACATGCAATAAGAAGTGAGGTCCTGTCCAGTAATCTTGACACTTCATCATGACTGTGGAAGCACTTTTTCTGATAGGATGCTGCTAAAACAGATTTTTCTAAAGAGGAATAGTGGGCAATGGGCATAAGAAAGAGAGGAAGGTACTTTTCTGTGTATGATGAAACTGCTCAAAGGAGCAATGTGTTTGGATTGTGTGTGTTTGATTCTGATTTAGATCTGAGGAGAAACCAATAACTCTCCATGATGACAGTGGAAATGCTTTTTCCTCCACAGTGGAAATGCTTTTTCCTCCATGATGACAGTGAAAATGCTTTTTCCACTTGGATGCTGCCAAAACAGCATTTTTTAAGGAAACGAGCAGAAGAGAGACGAAAAAGTGCTCTTCTGTGTATAAAAAACCTGCTCATAGAATCAGTGTTTCAAACCTGCGAAACCACAAATTTCCCACCATGACAGTGGAAGTGCTTTTTCTGGTGGGATGCTGCCAAAGGCAAACAGCCAGAGAGAGAGAGCTACTTTTTGTGTATGATGAAACTGCTCATACAATCTGTGATTTTAGATGATTCTGGTTTAGATGAAGCAGTGAAACAAGCATTTGAAACAGATGTACTGTATTTTGAAAGTCTGAATACGGAAAGTATTCAGACCCCTTTAAATTTTTCACTCTTTGCTTCATTGCAGTTATTTGCTAAAATCAAAAAAGTTCATTTTTTCCTCAATAATTTACACACACTACCCCATCTTGACAGAAAAAAACAGAAATGCAGAAATTTTAACAAATTTATTAAAAAAGAATATCTGAAATATTACATATTCATAAGTATTCAGACCCTTTGCTCAGTATTTAGTAGAAGCACCCTTTTGAGCTTTAACAGCCTTGAGTCTTCTTGGGAATGACACAACAAGTTTTTCACACCTGGATTTAGGGATCCTCTGCCATTCTTCCTTGCAGATCCTCTCCAGTTCTGTCAGGTTGGCTGGTGAACGCAACCATTTTGAGGTCTCTCCAGAGATGTTCATTTGGGTTGAGGTCAGGGCTCTGGCTGGGCCATCAAGAACGTCCACAGAGTTGTTCTGAAGCCACTCCTTTGTTGTTTTTGCTGTGTGCTTAGGGTCATTGTCTTGTTGGAAAGTGAATCATCAGCCAAGTCCTGAGCACTCTGGAAAAGATTTTCTTCCAGGATTTCTCTGTACTTGGCTGCATTCATCCTTCCTTCCATTGCAACCAGTCGTCCTGTCCCTGCAGCTGAAAAACACCCCCACAGCATGATGCTGCCATCACCATGCTTCACTGTAGGGATGGTATTGGGCAGGTGATGAACATGGCCTGGTTTCCTCCACACACACCGCTTGAATTGAGGCCAAAAAGTTTAATCTTGGTCTCATCAGACCAGAAAATCTTATTCATCATGTGTTTTTTGGAAAACACAGGCTTTCTTGCACTGAAGAGAGGCTTCCGTTGGGCCACTCTGCCATAAAAGCCTTGATTGGTGAACAGTGATTGCTGACTTTCTGGAACTTACTCCCACTTACTCCCTCCTACTACATCTCTGGAGCTCAGCCACAGTGATCTTTGGGTTTTTTCTTTTTTCTTTTCTTTGAGTATCAGAAGAAATGGACAGCATATGAGTTAAATATGAGTATCACAGCAAAGGGCCTGAATACTTATAATCATGTAGTATTTTTATTTAGATTTGCAAAAATTTCTACATTTCTGTTTTTTTTAAGATGGGGCGGTGTGTGTACATTATTGAGAAAACAATGAACTTTTTTGATTTTAGCAAATAGCTGCAATGAAACAAAGAGTGAAAAATTTAAAGGGGTCTGAATACTTTCCATACGCATTGTACCTACAGTAAATAGAAAAGCTGGCCATTTCATTACTTTTTTTAATGTAATAAATATACAACTGTCAATCTGCATGAAATATAAAGAAAAAGAGAAACATTGGTTATAATATCACTCATAGTGATTGATTTGACCCAGACAGATGTGATTACTGTACTAACTAACTGACGAGCCAGTCAGCCAAAGTGTGAGCACAAGAGATGGAAATAATTATTGACAGCTCTTATGTTCAATAATTTGCTTTTATATGCCTCTTGAGTATTTTGACATAATCATGTCAGTAAGCATAGATTATTGTTTATAATCAGTTAATGTCAGTGAAAAGGTAACATTGTTTTGATAATAACCCAATTTTATATCCCTCAATTCCTCACCTGTAGATAGATATATGAAATTCCTCTAAAAAGGTGGCAGCTCTGCTAAAGGCCAGTCAGGTGAGAAGATTTTGCCAGTTCAAATAAACACAAATTTAAACTGGTTGATCACTCATTAATCCTTGAGTTCTTGTAAATCTGGTAAATGGCCTGAGACTAGAGAAAAGGTGTGTGTACAATGAATCAGTGATTTTAGATGATTTTCACTCAGATGTGATAAAAAATAAAAAATAAAAAATAAAAAAAAATCCACTCATTTGTGTATTGTAACAAATAAAAGGCACTGTGCGCATAAATTCTGCAAAAGAGCCTTTTCTGTGTCCGAATGAGTGTGAATCAGCTAGGAATGACACAATCAGGCATGTTGGAATTGGTCTTGGAATTACTGCTTTTTGCATCATTCTGGCTCAAATCTGATGAAACCCCACTAATTTTTGTACATTAACAGTGAAATGACTTAAGGGCTGGCCCTAGCCATTTTTTGTGCCCCAGGGAAGATAAGGATTTGATGCTGCCTCCCCAAAACCACATTCCACCCCACCAGTGCTCCCTCGTCACCACCTGTTCATTCTACAGTAAAAATATGGACAACAAACATCAGACACCACAGTGGTTGTGGAACAAGAATATATATTTTTATTTTCATGAATTAAAATGACTTCTCTAACGAATCATGTATAGAGTGATTAGACTCAACAGATGACACCTTCCATGATGTGCCTAAAATGCATTTGAGCTATAATTTATCCAGTCATTGAATTCATTACTGATTAGTTTGTAGTTGTAGTTAGCTGGAACATAGCTAACTTAAATAATAATCAATATTATACGGCAACATCTTATATAGCCCCATATATATAAAACTGTGTGTACATGTTAAGAATCAACAGGCCTTCATGTTGTCTTACAGGTTTGCAGGTGGGAATTAGCTCATCGGTACGCCAAAAGATCAAAACATGTATATGCGCGTTTGTGCGTGTATGTGTGTGTGTATGTTTGCGCGCGCGCCAACATTTTTTGAATGGCGGACTGAAACCCCGCCAACTCGTCTTGCTTGCAACCTCGAGTTTTCAAGAATGACGATGTCATTTCAATGTAGACACACGTGGGGTCGCTAGTCTGTCTGGTTCGTTAAGCCATCTAATGTCTGTCAAAAGAGCGACGAAGAAGACAAAGTAACGTGATGTGTTTCCTGTCCGAGATGTAAACATTCCCAGTTAACAGCATGCAAAGTGCATTGCGAATTATTATTTAAGCACAACTCCGAGGGCTTTGTTCGCGAAATAAACAAAGAAAATAAAAATCATCTTGTTTTCATTTGAAAGTAAAAAGACAATAAAAAGGGGGTTTTGCGGGGTGCTGGGGGTTCATTTTGTGGGACCTTACTACGCATGACGTCACTGGGAATTCCCATTGACACATTTAGGATTTCTTTCGACATGCGCATAATACAAGAACATCATGCGCTTGTAATATATTTTTTGTATTGCTCTTATTTAGCTGTTTCCCGTGACCACGGAAATGTATTTTGAAAAGATTGTATGTATGTATGTAAAAAATGGGAGCAAACAGCACGAAGCGGTAATACAAAGCACGGGAAGAGAAACAAGTGCTAAATATAAACAGGGAGAATGCGCTATGACATTAGTTTAGCACCTTTCGAGAGTGGCCACAGCTATTACGTTGATCTATGAACTCCAAGAGGAAAGAATAAACGGCATAATTTCGACTGGATCACTACTCCGTTGATATCTGTTGAGTTCTGCGCGTGCAGAACTGACGGGAAAGTGTCGGGCCACTGACCAAGCGGCAGTATTTGACGCGTTGGGGATGAGAACGTGTTGGCTGTATGTGTTTTGATCTTTTGGCAAATTCACATACCACTCTCTTCAAATCCAGACTGCGCACGCGTTTATTTTAAATACTTAGTATGGACAGCCCCGACAGTCTCTCCAGTGCCACGGTGCTTAAGTTTTAATTAATTTAAGTTTTGAGAAGAATCTTTCGGCGCTTGCCACAGTGACAGGTAGAGCGAGAAACAATTTAATAGCTGTGGCTACACACTTGGCAATTTGGAGTGGTGCTTTATGAATAGAGTGTGTGCCAAATCTTGAATTGAGCCCGCAGACAAGTAATCTTTGTATTGTTCTGCTAAAGCACTTGCTGATCAATACAGTTCATCGTCGGATTTTAACAGTTTTTGTGGACGTAAAAACCCAAACCTCCGTGCCACCTCTTGCATGCCCTGAAACCTGTGTGTTACTTGCGCAATGGCAGTGTCTAGAGCTCCGTAAAATACTGACACTTTGAAGTGCTCCTCTGCATTTGATAGCCTTTCATCCTCACATCCTTTTGATGAGTTATCATCAAAATGTCTTTTGGTGCGCCTTGCGCGCTTTTGTGGAATTGAAGGCGGAATACCCCATGACTGAAGAAGATTTTGGGCAGTTTCTTTAAGGCTGTGAAACTCCCCTCGGAGTGACACAAGGGTCTCGGATGCACTGGCGAGATATTTACTTGCCTGCAAGATATCAGTGTTTTGTTTTTGTAGACTTTGTGAAACAGTGTTGATCGTTTCCAGAATTTTACCCTTTTACCACAGTTTGAAGGACAGATTCAAAATGTCCCATGCTATGTTTGAGTCCCTCGCTCATTTGACTTTTTAGATAACAGATATATTTTCGCAAGTACTTTCATCACATCTGCACAGTAAAAAAAAAAAAAAAAAAGTAAAAAAACGATCATTTTCCGGCAGCTGGGGCGCCAATAATACGGTAGTAAATTGACAGAAAAGTACCTTCTCGTATAATTAGTTATTTTCCTTCATTAAAATACAGTTTTTAGTCGTAATATTAACAAGATTTTGTCTTATTTTACGTATTTTAACATTTAATTAGAAACCTTTTCACATTTTAAAACAATTAAATTATGTAGAAATACAGTAAATAAATGTTATATTACTTAAAGATAATGCTTAATTTCACAGAAATGTACTGTTATTCGTTGGTTTTAATGACATTATTTTATGGAAAGACTGTTGAAAAACAAGATATTTGGTTTATAATTACAATAATTCACTGTTATTTTTAGATAATATCAAATGAAAATTTAATTATTTTATGTTGTTTTTAACATTTAATTACGAACATTTCCCATTTTAAAACAATTTAATTACCCATAAAGTCCCTAGACCCAAAAATGTGGACAGGAGAGCGAAAGAAAAAAGGAAGTCGGTTCAGCTCTCCTCCTGAAATCTCCTCCTTAATTAATATGGGAGTCTATGAGACAGTTGGCTGGTAAACTCTTCACAAAAGTGCTGACAGTTCAAATTCTGTTTGTGTCTGAGCTACGAAAGTACTTCTGATACTCAAAATAAAGAAAAAAGAAAAATCCAAAGATCACTGTGGCTGAGCTCCAGAGATGCAGTAGGAGGGAGTAAGTGGGAGTAAGTTCCAGAAATTTTTCAGAAAAATTTAAACAGCCTCCTCCACTCTAGCAATGACATCACGCACCCTAGCTCTGAACATTCCAGCAATACACACTAATGTTAAACTCAATATTTGTCCAAAATTGGGCTTGAAACTATAAGTATAAAGTATAAAAGATATAAAATGTGGACATTTTAGGGGCAAGAGGGGCAAGATAAGAAGTGTAAGAAACATGACAAAAAAACTACGCTGGAGCGTAGTGACTCGTGCAGTACCCCATGTCACTAATGAAAACAGTCAATTAACAAAGAAATTATTTAATTTAATTTAATTTACTATTAATTTCTCAGTAATGTTAAATGATTATTTGCCTTTTAAAGTTGAATTTTACAGTTTATTCACTTAGATAACAGGAGAATATTTGTAAAATTACGGTACATTTGAGAACGTATTTTAACAATAAATATATGTAATTTTAATGGGGTTTGATTGTAAACGAACAGAAATATCTCGTAATTTCACAGTTACATCGATTTTCTGTTATTTTACATTTTGACATGTAAAATCACAGTCTTTTTTGTAAATTACCTGTTATTTTCAAATATACAGAAAAAAATCTGTGAAATAAACAGTAAAATTCTGTTATTTTACATCTTTTTTTTTTTTTTTTTACAGTGTATCTTTGAACCTTTTTTGATATTCTGTTGTAATACTCGTTGGAAAAACACGGATACGGACCTTCAAATCTGCATGGTCCCTGCCTCATAATAAACCTTTTCACACTTGCATCTGTAATATCTACAGGGAAATTTGCTTGAACGTTTTAAGAACTGATTCTGGGCTAATTTGAGATGCAGAGCTATCTGAGGCTATGTCACTGCTGCTGTCCGGTTTTGTTGGCTGGTTGGTTGTAGATAGGGGCGCTCTGGCTGACACTGACACTGAATCAACTGATCGCTCTCCCTGACTGGATGGTGATGACGCTGCGGGCTTGCACTCTCCCTCTCCTGGTGCTGAAGTTGCGGGTCGCACGGGGCTCTCCCCCTGACTGAATGGTGGTACCGCTGCGGGCCTGCGCTCTCCCTGTCCTGGTGCTGAAGCTACATTTTTAACATTGCGTTAACATTTTTATTATAGCTTGTGCTTTTATTTATGAAATAGTCTATCCTGTATTTATGACACTTGTTTGCCAGTGATTTAGCTATATTTTTCTCTGTGTGTGGGCTGTAGCAGTTTTTGTACCTAAAGACAAATTCCCCTTAGGGCCTTATTACTCGGGAAAAAAACAAAAAAAAAACTCAGCATAACATGTAGGCAAAACGTCACACAATAAGGCTGTTTAATAACTGATCATCTTGCCAAAATGGTCGATAACTGTATAGTAGTAACACTGTAAACTATGCAGGAACCCACCTTCTGACATACTGCATCCTTCTTTACGTCTGACAGGATTTACAGTTCCAAATTTAGACATTATTTTTGTTAGTTTGGCAGAAAATTCCTCAGATTTATCTTAATTGTGCCGTTTTTGGGCACCGCTTCGATTCATTTTGTCTTTGATAGCGACAGCGGTGCTGACGCTAACAAAGAAATATTTGAAACAAAGAAAACTATGGACCAGTAAAGTTTTACTCTATTTTAAAATATTTGCTTTATTTATAAAAGTCCCTAAGTATCAAACAGTAACAGTTGCTTCATTTGTATGTTCAAAATACAGAAAAGATAATGACCTGACAGGAGAAAAAAAAAAAAATACAGGCGGGGGCGCCCCACCCCCCTCCTCCTTCATACAAGAGTTCAGCGCACATATACTCTTTAAAGTATATCCTGCGGGGGTATATTTTAAGGCCCAGATGCACAAGGAAGGAAATGGAGAAAACAGGAGAAGGAAAGAACGCCAATCAACAGGTATGTCGTTAACATTAAAAAGCCGTTTTGTATGTAACCATAGACGTTTCGCCTGTAGCAGCTAAAGATGCTAGCTAGCTACTATCGCTGTTGAATATTAATCTGAATATTTATCTGACTGACAGCCAGTAGCAGCTATTTGGATAACTGCTCCTTCCTTCATCGTAAGGCACTGTGCTGAAATTTCACTGACCAACGCTATAAATACTGATTTCTGCATTGAATTGCACCAGCTGTGTGTAAGCTAGCCACTTGATATCGTAGTTTGCTTATAACAGGCTAATATCTACTCTGTAACCGTCCAGATGCACCCAGGAAATCTCTCTCTCTCAGAGAGTTTCAGAAAGCAGGTTTAGTGAAAACTCTGAGTTTGTTCACCCTGAGATGAGGTGAGGGTTTTCAGTTTCAGAAAGAGAGTTAACTTAAACTGTGAAGCTAACCTGCTAGCTGGCAGGTTTTCTTCAACAAACCCTGAGTTTCTCTCTGTCTACTCCCTCTTAACAGAGCCAGACCCATTGTTTCCTCATTCATTCAGTCCGTATTCATTAGCGGAGGTTTACTATCTAAATCCTGGTTGGATATTAATTTAGCTACTCAGAACTTTCTAGAGTTACCGCTTTTATGCGCATCAGTCAGTCAGTAAAGCATTTTTTCTCGCATTCAGATATTAAACAGCGTGAGTTTAGCGTCAGCTCAGAATAAAATCGACAGCTCTTAGTTTGTAAGAGCAGCTCATGCGCTGAAATCATTATTACATTAGCACATAATGAGTAACCTCAACTTAAATTTCAAATAACAGGAAGAAGCTTGAGACACGTGAGATCAATGAATAATGTAATTATTTCCATCACTCATGGTGTGATTGGTCGCACTGATGGGACATCATTCCTATAACATTGTAGATTATATGTTAAATATTTCTGAGTGAGCAGGATTGTGGTGCAGCTGCAGAATGTTGTTTGGAAGTGAGATTTTTAAATAGTGAGCATAATCTTAACGTGTTTTAACAGCATTTCAGTGTGACAATGTTTAAATTTACTACATTTGTTGAAGCAGCAGAAATAAAGTCACTGAATGTTGTTGAGCCGAAATACAAATAGATGTCTAAAAATTTAAAATAGTATTTTAATCTTGATGGCTTTTCAAGTACATTATTACTGGATCAGATTGAGAGCTTACAGTCATGTCTGTGTTTTATCTATAATTATATTTTTCATCTTCAGTTACTGCTTCCTGTGTTTTGTCCGTCAGATTAAAGCTGAACAAATATATTCAAAATGTAATGTAGCTGAATCCTGATACACAGTAAAAATCGACTTTATTATATTATCATTAAGGAAACGTTAGTCTGCTAAATGATGGATTATTGTGTTATCAACACTTTTCCCACTTTGACGCAAGCTCTTTTTTTAAGATAAAAATTTTGTAACATGCATTCATATTTCTACATCCACTGGATTAAGATGGAGGCTCTGCTCTTTGTTTACCTGTTGCCATGGTGACTCGTTGTATTGGAGCTCCATTGATAATGGCTTGTTTTATTCATCACGCACGAGCTTAACTCAAAGTGAATATACTCAGAGTTAATTGAACTGACTCTAATCAGCTGTTCTGAAACCGAGTTTCCCATCTTGAGATTCATCAACTCAGAGTTCAGGGTTAGACTCAGAGTTTGCTGAACCTGCTGTCTTGAACAGGCCCCTGGTGTGTTCTTGGTTGACATATGGCTTGCTTGTGGAAACAGGAGCCAAATGCCATCATTCCGTGCGGCATGTGGGCTGGCTGAAAGTGTCCAAAGGGTCGGGTGTGAGCCTATCAGGTCCACAGAAATTTTGCTATCTGGGGCACTGGGGCACAAATTCAAATAAGCTTTATTGGCATGACAGATCAGAAATCAAAGCACTACAGAATATTATTAACATTGACAGATTAATATTCATACAATAATATGTAAATATAAACAATTTTTCTGTGCTGTATTTTCAGCATTTCATTTAGTATCCCATCCGGTCTTCATGTTTTTTTGTTTTTGAGGGTCTTCAATTTTGTTTTCAAATGGTTCATAGTAATGAAGAAATCTAGGGGGTTCTGGTTGTCTTTGCATGTCAATTCCATATTTAATAGTTTTTCCAGTATTTCTTTGGCTTGTAAGCCAGTGGTTTTGGCCCTAATAAGGTGTGATAATGTTGAGTCCATATGTGTCCGTCCTATGACCAGCTCTTCAGGCTCAGACTGACAGACAGAGTTCCACTGGTCCCAGAAGGAGTTAGACTTTATACTCTCTTCAAGTAAGCACAGCTGTTTCTCAGTGTGGTTTATCTTTTTGGATTTGATTGTATTTTTATGTCTTGAGTGCTTCACAGTCTGAAGGCTTGCTTTGTGTTTGAGGTTAGATCATTTTCTAGCTTCATTTTTCAGGTTTTGACATTCTTTGTTTTTGGTTCTTTTTTGTGGTTTCTCTTTCTCTGTTTCTCAGTGCTGTCTGGGGTCTACCTGAATGTCTTGGGTATGGTGAACAGCTTTTTGTTGTGTGCCGCTTAAGTATTTCGAAACATCAGTAGGCATAGATTATTCTTTATAATCACTTCATGTCAGTGAGAAGGTCACATCATAACGAAATTTTACATCCCTCAATTACTCAGCCTGTAGATGAATGTAAGAAATTTCTTCTGAGAAGGTGGCAGCTCTGCCAAAGGCCAGTCAAGTCAGAAGATTTTGCCAGTTGAGACAAATACAAATTCAAACTGGTTGATCACTCATTCTTGTAAATCTGAGTTTAATAAAAATAACCTTTTACTTAAAACAGGAAAAGAGGAGGAAGTTGGAGGAGACCGACAGGGTTGAAGGGACAGGTCTGATGGCGGTCAGTGATCAAGAAGAAAGCTACAAAAAGTTGGAAACCCCTGTTTTGAGGTACACCATACATCCACACAGTTGCAATTTTGTATAACATATCTTAAAACATCTTAATGATCTGTAAGGTAGATTTATGATTAAAAATACTCCTGACCTTAATGAAAGTGCTGATCATATCTGCAAAATATTAAATTAAATATTAATTTCTTGAAAAAAAAAAACTTAAAATGAGAGATTATACACAAGAACTCCTAAAAATTTGTTACTTAAATTAAAGCATTTAGTCAGTCTGTAATGGCATACAGGCTGGCATAGTTGACAAACTACTAGCAATAATATGTTTTCCCTTAAAATATCAAAAAAGTTGTTAATACTGAACAAATGAACATTTTAACTTAAACCACTGATTGTTTTATTGAATAAGCAATACATTTGTATGTTTTTGTTTATGTGAAATATGTAATTAGATATTCACTCATTCATGTAATGTAACTATCATTTTAGGGATCAAACAAATTTTTCGGCTCCAGGTGGGTTTTATATGGTGAGAAATGGGCTCAAATGGCTCTTTGTACGCTGAAGGTTGCTGTCCCCTGGTCTAGCAGAACCTAGAAAATGATGCAACACAAGATTGAACTGAAAGCTTGTTGAAAGCATTTTCCCACCCCTGTTCTGAGCTTGAGTTGAGCTTAATATTACCACACCAATCTGATCATCCACATCCACAGACATCAATGAAATACAAAATTATGAACACTAGATCCTGGAAAACATGCTAGATCAGGTAATATATTTTTGTTTACTTAGTTAATTTAAAGTTAATCTATTAAAAACAACAACAACATCATAACAAAGTATGAACCAAACCATGGATTTGGAGAATTATACCCCTAATAAATAGTGGTATTTATGTGAGTGCCATTTTCTCATGACATGGCTTGCCCTTTTAAGCGCGTCTTTCTTGGTGACTTGTGACTTAATTGACTTGTCTTGCTTGACATTTAGCAGTGACTTGGCTTGCTTACTTGAGTCTAAAACACAGTGACTTAGGACTTGCTTCAGCCTTTAAGGTTAAGACTTGAGACTAGCTTGTGACTTGTTTAACTGTGACATGTGTAACTCCCACTTCTGTTATTTGTGAACATAACCCATAGCCACAAACCAGGCACGTGAGACTCAAATTTCTGAAGCCATCTGGAATAAAGTCTGGAGCTGCTTTATAGATAATGAATGTGAAACCTAGGGTTGGGTGATGTCTACAGAACTGGCATATTGATTGATTGATTGATTGATCGATTGATACTTTATTAATTCCCGAAGGGCAATTCCAATTGTCCAAGCTCATCCAATTATCACAAAATGAAACAAACAAACAAAAAAATCAATACAAGGAGTTGAAGAGTCTAATTGCTGTGGGGACAAAGGGCCTCCTAAATCTCTCTTTTCTGCAGCACACAGAGAGGAGCCAACTGCAATGCTATTTTTTTATGACAATGTCCACATTGAAAAATCATGATGGACAATGATATTTTGAGTGGGATAAATTATTGCATTTTGCTGTCATTTAAAGTTGTACTAAGTTTCTCTCCTCTCCTGTGTTTCACTGCAGTGATCCTTGCATGTGTGAGTGTGTGTCCTCTGAGTGGAGCAGAGGATGGTGAACCATGTGAAGTACTTGAGTTGATGACAACTGCAGTCGTTGCATTACTGCAATAAAAGCTCTGTGAGTAAGCCAATAAGCTAAAAGATGGGCAGATAATGTTGGGGGCTTTTAAAACATGATGGTAGAGATTCAGTGGTTGATGAACATCAGTCATTGTCACTGCCCATCATTCCAAACCTACCATATAAGCAGAACATCCCTCTGGCTGTTTTCAGTGTCATCTATAACATCTTTCGTAATTCATTGTTTTTGGAAAAGTTCTAGAGATCACAAATTTGAATGTTAGCAAAATATTTTTTGGATTTGGTAGAGATTTGTTCATATTCAAAAATGGGAATAACGTATGAATTTCTAAATTCATAGTTGTCCTTATGCTACAATACAACAATAATGTAAGATAAAATGTATGAAACTTTAAGGCTAACACTGAATTACTTTGTATCATGAAATTGGTCTTAGGCATGATTCTAGCTCAAATCTGATAAAAGTCCACTAATTTTTGTACAATACAAGTGAAATGACTGAGAAGCTTTCCAAAACACTGCTCTCTGAGGCTAAATAACTTAAATAACTTAGATAAAAGGCAATTACTGTGTCTATGATGAAACTGTTAATAATATCAGTAATCTGGTATGATTTTCACTCAGATTTGATGAAATTCCACTCATTCCTGTATTATGACAGGCGAAAGGCATTCCGTGCTTGAGATGAACCCTTTCTCCGCACACACACATCTCATTCTGCAAAAGTTTTCCATTCTCACACCATTGACATTTGATGTTTCGCCATGACAGGGAAGTTGCTATAACTTTATTGTACATGCACTGCTGCCGAGTCACTCCAGAGACAGTGAGTGTGATGGATGCCCTCGGACGGCGTCGCGTCCCAGAGCGAAAGCCCGTTCAACGCTGCTTGCAGCTTTAATTTAAAGCTTATGCCATGCTTATTTACATCTGTTTGTCTTCTAAAATTGTCTGAATCGACTTTTCTGAGCGAGTTAGACTCAAAAATGAAGTATATGTCTTTTTATAACTTTTTGTTCTTTTCTATCAGAATCCCACATAAGACGTTCAGAATGGTCATTTCCAAGCAAGTTATGATCAAAACAGGCAAAAAGACAAGTGTGTGTAATTAAAATTTTGTTTTTGCTTATTTTCACCTGTTTGTCTTCTAAAACACTCAGAAACGACTGTTCAGCGCGAGTTAGACTCACAAATGAAGTATATGTCTTTTTATAAGTTTTTCTTCTTTTTCTATCAGATTCTATTATTATATTCTTGTTTGTTTACGCCTGTAAATGGCGGCTCATGTTCTGACAGTTAGAACTGCGTTCTTTCTGCAAGTTAGTTAGGCTTTCCGCTGGTTTTCCGCACCTACATTTTACACCGGCTCCTGTTCTGAAAGTGTCAGAAAGGCATTCTCTTGGCCAGTTATTTAGGCACAGAGACATAAGCGTATGTGTTTGGTCGCCTGCTCATACTTTTTACACTGGCTCCGGTATTGAAACTGTCAAAAGAGCATCCTCTCTGTGAATTAGTAAGGCTCAGAGAGACAAGCGCATGTGTTTGGGTCACAACTCTTGCTTTTCACACCGGCTCATGTTCTGAGACAGTTAGAACTGCGTTCTTTCTGCAAGTTAGTTAGGCTCAGAGAGACAAGCGTGTGTGTTTGGTTTTCCGCACCTGCATTTTACACCGGCTCCTGTTCTGAAAGTGTCAGAAAGGCATTCTCTTGGCCGTTATTTAGGCACAGAGAGATAAGCGTATGTGTTTGGTCGCCTGCTCATACTTTTACACCGGCTCCGGTATTGAAACTGTCAAAACAGCGTCCTCTCTGTGAATTAGTAAGGCTCAGAGAGACAGGCACATGTGTTTGGGTCACAACTCTTTCTCTTCATACTGGCTCATGTTCTGAAACAGTTAGAACTGCGTTCTTTCTGCAAGTTAGTTAGGCTCAGAGAGACAAGCGTATGTTTTTGGTTGTCCGCACCTGCATTCTACACTGGCTCCTGTTCTGAAAGTGTCAGAAAGGCTTTCTCTTGGCCAGTTATTTAGGCACAGAGAGAAAAGCGTATGTGTTTTGTCGCCTGCTCATGCTTTTTACACTGGCTCCGTTATTGAAACTTTCAAAAGAGCGTCCTCTCTTTGAATTAGTAAGGCTCAGAGAGACAAGCGCATGTGTTTGGGTCACAACTCTTGCTTTTAACACCGGCTCATGTTCTGAAACAGTTACAACTGCGTTCTTTCTGCAACTTAGTTAGGACCAGAGAGACAAGTGTATGTTTTTGGTTGTCCGCACCTGCATTTTACACTCGCTCCGGTATTGAAACTGTCAAAAGAGCGTCCTCTCTGTGAAATAGTAAGGCTCAGAGAGACAAGCGTATGTGTTTGGTCACAACCCGTGCTTTTTACACCCGCTCAGTTCTGAAACAGTTAGAACAGCGTCCTTTCTGCAAATTTGTTAGGCTCAGAGAGACAAGCGTGTGTGTTTGGTTGTCCGCACCTGAATTTTACACCGCCTGCTGTCCTGAAAGTATAAGAAAAGCATTCTCTTGTCCAGTTATTTAGGCACAGAGAGACAAGCTTATGTGTTTTGTCGCCTGCTCATACTTTTTACACTGGCTCCGGTATTGAAACTGTCAAAAGAGCATCCTCTCTTTGAATTAGTAAGGCTCAGAGAGACAAGCGCATGTGTTTGGGTCACAGCTCTTGTTTTTCACACCGGCTCATGTTCTGAAACTGCGTTCTTTCTGCAAGTTAGTTAGGCTCAGAGAGACAAGCGTATATGTTTGGTTGTCCGCACCTGCATTTTACACCGGCTCCTGTTTTGAAAGTATCAGAAAGGCATTCTCTTGTCCAGTTATTTAGGCACAGAGGGATAAGCGTATGTGTTATGTTGCCTGCTCATGCTTTTTACACTGGCTCTGGTATTGAAACTTTCAAAAGAGTGTCTCTCTGTGAATTAGTAAGGCTGAGAGAAACAAGCGCATGTGTTTGGGTCACAACTCTTGTTTTTCACACCGGCTCATGTTTTGAAACAGTTAGAACTGCATTCTTTCTGCAAGTTAGTTAGGCTAAGAGAGACAAGTGTATGTTTTTGGTTGTCTGCACCTGCATTTTACACCGGCTCCTGTTCTGAAAGTGTCAGAAAGTCATTTTCTTTGCCAGTTATTTAAGCACAGAGAAATAAGGGTGTGTGTTTTGTCGCCTGCTCATACTTTTTACACTGGCTCCGGTATTGAAACTGTCAAAAGAGCGTCCTCTCTGTGAATTAGTAAGGCTCAGAGAGACAAGCTCATGTGTTTGGGTCACAACTCTCGCTTGTCACACCGGCTCATGTTCTGAAACTGCGTTCTTTGTGCAAGGTAGTTAGGCTCAGAGAGACAAGTGTATGTTTTTGGTTGTCCGCACCTGCATTTTACACTGGCTCCAGTATTCAAACATTCAAAAGAGCGTCTTCTCTGTGAATTAGTAAGGCTCAGAGAGACAAGCGTATGTGTTTTGTCGCCTGCTCATACTTTTTACACTGGCTCCGGTATTGAAACTGTCAAAAGTGCATCCTCCCTGTGAATTAGTAAGGCTCAGAGAGACAAGCGCATGTGTTTGGGTCACAACTCTTGCTTTTAACACCGGCTCATGTTCTGAAACAGTTAGAACTGCGTTCTTTCTTCAAGTTAGTTAGGCTCAGCGAGACAAGTGTATATTTTTGGTTGTCCACACCTGCATTTTACACTGGCTCCGGTATTAAAACTGTAAAAAAGAGCATCCTCCCTGTGAATTAGTGAGGCTCAGAGAGACAAGCGCATGTTTTTGGGTAACAACTCTTGCTTTTCACGCCGGCTCATGTTCTGAAATAGTTAGAACTGCGTTCTTTCTGCAAGTTAGTTAGGCTTAGAGAGACAAGCGTATGTTTTTGGTTGTCCGCACCTGCATTTTACACCGGCTCCTGTTCTGAAAGTATCAGAAAGGCATTCTCTTGGCCAGTTATTTAGGCTCAGAGAGACAAGCGCATGTGTTTGGGTCACAAATTTTGATTTTAACACCGGCTCATGTTCTGAAACAGTTAGAACTGCGTTCTTTCTGTAAGTTAGTTAGGACCAGAGGGACAAGTGTATGTTTTTGGTTGTCTGCACCTGCATTTTACACTGGTTCTGGTATTGAAACTGTCAAAAGAGCGTCCTCTCTGTGAATTAGTAAGGCTCAGAGAGACAAGCGTATGTGTTTGGGTCACAACCCTTGCTTTTTATACCCGCTCAGTTCTGAAACAGTTAGAACTGCGTCCTTTCTGCAAATTAGTTAGGCTCAGAGAGACAAGCCTGTGTGTTTGGTTGTCCACACCTGCATTTTACACCGGCTGCTGTTCTGAAAGTATAAGAAAGGCATTCTCTTGGCCAGTTAATTAAGGCACAGAGAGACAAGCGTATGTGTTTTGTCGCCTGCTCATACTTTTTGCACTGGCTCTGGTATTGAGACTGCCAAAAGTGCATCCTCCCTGTGAAATAGTAAGGCTCAGAGAGACAGGCGCATGTGTTTGGGTCAGAACTCTTGCTTTTAACACTGGTTCATGTTCTGAAACAGTTAGAACTGTATTCTTTCTGCAAGTTAGGTAGGCACAGAGAAATAAACGTATGTGTTTTGTCCCATGCTCATACTTTTCACACTGGCTCCAGTATTGAAACTGTCAAAAGAGCATCCTCTCTGTGAATTAGTAAGGCTCAGAGAGACAAGCGTATGTGTTTGGGTCACAACCCTTGCTTTTTACACCCACTCTGTTCTGAAACAGTTAGAACTGCGTTCTTCCTGCAAGTTAGTTAGGCTCAGAGAGACAAGTGTGTGTGTTTGGGTTTCCGGTCCTGGACTTTACTCCAGCTCCTGTTCTCAAACTGTCAGAGTGGCTTTCTCTCAGTGAGAACGCAGCTGTGGAGACAAATGAATCTCTACCATATTCTTTTAAAAGCCCCAAATATTGTCTACCCATCTTTTGCATGAATTAAATAACTCTTATTGGCCTTTTACTCACAGAGATTTAATTGCAGTAATGCAATGACTGTAGTTGTTATCAACTCAAGTATTTCACATGCTTCACTGAAGTCTCTCCTCCAAGGATCGCTTAGCCTGTCTGTGGTGAAAAAGAAGAGAGGAGAGAAACTCAACAAAATGACAGTAAAATGCAGTAATTTATCCCATTCAATATCATTGTCCATTATAATGTTTCACTGTGGACATTGTCATATAGCAGTTATGTACAGGTACAACTTGTTTTTCAGATATGAAAGGCAAGACAAGAATAAAGCTTACTTGGGTATTTTAAAAATGACTGAAATTTGTTTCACATTCATTGTCTATGAAGCAACTCCACTTCATTCTGGATGGCATCAAAAATTTGAGTCTCATGCCTCTGGTTTGTGGCTTTGGGAGGAAGCAGTTCATGTTCACAAATAACATATGTGAGAAGTACACATGTGCAAGTCACAAGCTAGTCTCAAGTCTTAACCTTAACGCTGAAGCAAATCCTAAGTCACTGTGTTTAAGACTCAAGTAAGCAAAGTCAATTCACTGCTAAACATCAAACAAGACAAGCCAATTAAGTCAAATCAAGTCACCATGAAAGAAGCGCTTTAAACTCTAACACTCGTCTCAAGCCATGTTATGAGAAAATGGCGCTATGGTTAGGATTTATAAATACCACTATTTATTAGGGGTATAACAATTCTCCAAATCCATGGTTTGGCTCATACCTTGTTTATTGTTGTTGTTTTAAATAGATTAACTTTGAATTAATTAACTATGTCAACAAAAATAAATGATCTGATCTAACATGTTTTCCAGGATCTAGTGTTCCTAATTTTGTATTTTACTTAATGTCTGTGGATGTGGATGATCAGATTGGTGTGGTAATATTAAGCTCAACTCAAGCTCAGTGCAGGTGTGGGAAAATGCTTTCAACAAGCTCTCAGCTCAATCCTGTCTTGCTTCATTTTCTAGGTTCTGCTAGACAAGGGTTCAGCAAGCTTCAGCCATTTTAGCCCATTTCTCACCATATAAAACCCACCTGGAGCCGCAAAATCCCTCCCTAGTTTGATCCCTAAAATGACTTTACTTTACACAAATGAGTGAATATCTAATTAGGATTACATATTTCACATAAACAAAAACATACAAATGTATTGATTATTCAATAAAACAATCAAAGGTCTTTAGTAGCTTAAGGCTCACATCTGATTTTTAAAAAAATTCTGAGGACCACCTTCCTTTTTGCTTGTGATGCAAACTGGGGTAAAACTAATAACTGGAAAACAGTCACTCACGCCAGTAGAATCCTATGTAATCCTATGTAATGACGCCTAGTTTACTACTCCAGCAAGTAGGTCGAACCTAGCACGCTGCTACTGACTTCAGCTAATGCTTTGTGGAGATCGCGGCATTTGAGAAACCAAACGGAATAAATACCTCACATGTAAACACACACGTCGCATCGTAAGGCATGCTGGGTACTGACATCAAAACGGTGACAATAAGTTGAAACTGAAACAGAAAAAGTTGAAACTGAAAAAGACAAAGTTGAAACTGAGAACCGGTGGCATTGAAAAAAAACTTACATTGTAAAGACATGAAGAAAAAAATCTTATGATTGACATTGAAAAACTAATCTTAATGCAAAAAATACCAAAATAGAATAAAAGCTGCAAGCAGCGATGATCGGGACCTCGCAACCCGGTGAACATCGGGCACAGTCGAAGAGCCTTTGTCACAGGCATGTAGATGTTTTCACAGTCGGGCTACTTTCAGACAGAGCAAGGAGAGAAACATCACTTCCTTTGTCCACTCATTTGCCTGCTGCTGGGGCTGCTTTCCTGTACTGTGTTATGGGGGCGCTATGGAGCCAGTTTGCATCACTGATTGAATATTGTAATGTAGATGTGCTCAGGCCTGGACTGTTATCAAACCTGTAAAGTTTCAGGCAGATCCCACCATGTACACTAAAGTTATAGCAATTTCCTCTGTAATGACGAAACATCAAAACTAAAGGCCACACCACGGCCAAGCGCTTCAATGTACACTAAATCTTTTGATAACTTTTGATCATACACTAGTCTAGATGACACATACTGATTTTGGAGTCCCTACGATGAATTGTAGGAGGAGTTTGTTAAAACACAAGGTATGCGAAATGGCCAAGAAAAGGCGAAAATTGACCAGTTTTTTAGAGATGGCGGACTTCCTGTAGGACTTGGACTGTAGGAGCTTGATATGGCTCCAAGAGGCTTTTTTGTGCATCTTGACATTATACATGTGCCTTGTGAATTTCATTTTTCTACTTTAATCTGGTAGGCGGGGCTTCAACTTTGAAATTTTCAAGGGGTCGCTGTTGAGCCATTTTGCCACACCCATTCAAATGAACTACAAAGGATAACATCACTCTAGACATGTGTGTCAAGTTTCGTGGCTGTAGAGCCACCCCCTCTCCCTGGAAAACAGCATCGTATGTCATGGCGAAGGATGTGTCGCATCTTACTTCTATGACAATCTGGGTTGAGGTGCTCAATTTTCCTAATTTTCTAGGGGGCGCAGTCCAGCCATTTTCAATATCAAATTTTTCAGCAGTCCTGATAAATGTGCAAAATTTCATGAGTTTCTGAAAGGTCGTCAAAACGGCTGTCAAAAATGCGTTTGTTTCGGAATAATAATAATAATAATAATAATGATGATGATAATAATAATAATGATAATGATAATAATAATAATAATCACTACAAATACAAGAGGGCCTTCGCACCGTTCAGTGCTCGAGCCCTAATAAGATTGACAGATTGTAATTTTAATTAAAATTTTTAGAGCGTTTTATTTTTCAGTGGAACTTTTTTCAATGATAATACACTTTTTTTTTTTAATTGCAGGGTTTGATTTCAATGCCAAATTTTATTTCCGATAGCCCCATACAAACCTAATTTTTTTGACCAATTTTTCACTCAAAGTGGGTGTATTTGCATCTAAAATGAGTATAAATTGACCCTGAGGCAAAAAGGCATGGGCAGGAACTTGGAACAAGAGTCCATAGTTTCACACATTTTTGTTCTGAATGCTTTGAGCCAATATACTCATGAGAATGGTTTAGCTAACTTTAATGGTGATGAAACAATTCAATGGTTGTGGTTCTTCTAGGCTTTTGAAATGTGATCGACCAAATGGCTCAAATCCTGATAGTGACTCGCGGGGGTTGTGATTCTAAAAAAAAAGTACCACGTCTTTTTCACAAGTCTTTGAGAAAAAGAATTTTTGGGCCAGTGTGCATCATGTGATTACGCACTTTGGCCACTATGTCAAATTTGCTTCAAAGCCTGGCACTCTTCCTGTATCCAGTTCTCTTTATACATCCATGGCGATAAGCGATAGAGCGAGCATCAGAAAAGTGATGGTGAATGCAAGCGGAGCAGAAGAAAAGGTTAGCAGTAAGCTGTAACAATCTGGTAGTAAATGTACAGTGTAAGTTAATAAATGCTGCAGCTTGTCAAGACCAAGAAAAGTAATGTCTGTTTCCCCAACTGCTCTTGCTATAGGCATTGAGCCTGAAGATGCTAAACAGAGAACAGAGAAATGTGCTAATCGACCTCCCCAGCCAGGGCCAGGTCAGTCAACCTAGGGGAAACACTGCAATCTGTGCTGATATGCATGCTTTTCATTATATATAATTTGAATATGCAGGAAATCAAATGATAATGGATTACAAAAAGAGGTCATTTTGGCATAAGGGTGCCCCCAAAATGCACATATACATTCAGAACAAGTCATATCTGATGATTGTATGTGAAAGAAGTTATAGGAAAATAGTATATTCAGAAGCAGAGATATACACTTCTTTGTGTGACGTTGTGACATAAAGGCCCCAAAATTTCAACCTCTGAATTGATCCATTATGTATATAATGGTATGATATTTGGATGGATATCATTGAAGGATCACATAAAATCTTGAAGTATGTGTATTTTTTTAATAACGTTTTCTTCTTTCTTTAAATCAGAAATTCTTATGAAACTAGCCATTTCCAAGCGAGTTATGATCAAAACAGGCAAAAAGACAAGTGTGTGTAATGAAAAGCTTGTTTTTGCTTATTTTCACCTGTTTGTCGTCTGAAACACTGAGAAACGACTGTTCAGTGCGAGTTAGACTCAAAAATTCAATATATGTGTTTTTATAAGTTTTTCTTCTTTTTCTATTAGAATCTCACATAAAACGTTGAGAATAGCCATTTCCAAGCCAATTATGATCAAAACAGGCAAAAAGACAAGTGTGTGTCATGAAAAGCTTGTTTTGGCTTGTTTTCAACTGTTTAGCGTCTGAAACGCTCAGAAACGACTGTTCAGGGCAAGTTAGACTCAAAAATTCAATATATGTGTTTTTATAAGTTTTTCTGCTTTTTCTATTAGAATCTCACATAAAACGTTGAGAATAGCCATTTCCAAGCGAATTATGATCAAAGCAGGCAAAAAGACAAGTGTGTGTCATGAAAAGCTTGTTTTGGCTTATTTTCAACTATTTAGCGTCTGAAACACTCAGAAACGACTGTTCAGGGCAAGTTAGACTCAAAAATGCAATATATGTGTTTGTATAAGTTTTTCTTCATTTTGTATTAGAATCTCACATAAAACGTTGAGAATAGCCATTTCCAAGCGAGTTATGATCAAAACAGGCAAAAAGACAAGTGTGTGTCATGAAAAGCTTGTTTTGGCTTATTTAGACCTGTTTAGCGTCTGAAACGCTCAGAAACGACTGTTCAGGGCAAGTTAGACTCAAAAATTCAATATATGTGTTTGTATAAGTTTTTATGCTTTTCCTATTAGAATCTCACATAAAACGTTGAGAATAGCCATTTCCAAACCAATTATTATCAAAACAGGCAAAAAGACAAGTGTGTGTCATGATAAGCTTGTTTTGGCTTATTTAGACCTGTTTAGCGTCTGAAACGCTCAGAAACGACTGTTCAGGGCAAGTTAGACTCAAAAATGCAATATATGTGTTTGTATAAGTTTTTCTTCATTTTGTATTAGAATCTCACATAAAACGTTGAGAATAGCCATTTCCAAGCGAGTTATGATCAAAACAGGCAAAAAGACAAGTGTGTGTCATGAAAAGCTTGTTTTGGCTTATTTAGACCTGTTTAGCGTCTGAAACGCTCAGAAACGACTGTTCAGGGCAAGTTAGACTCAAAAATTCAATATATGTGTTTGTATAAGTTTTTCTGCTTTTCCTATTAGAATCTCACATAAAACGTTGAGAATAGCCATTTCCAAACCAATTATTATCAAAACAGGCAAAAAGACAAGTGTGTGTCATGATAAGCTTGTTTTGGCTTATTTAGACCTGTTTAGCGTCTGAAACGCTCAGAAACGACTGTTCAGGGCAAGTTAGACTCAAAAATGCAATATATGTGTTTGTATAAGTTTTTCTTCATTTTGTATTAGAATCTCACATAAAACGTTGAGAATAGCCATTTCCAAGCGAGTTATGATCAAAACAGGCAAAAAGACAAGTGTGTGTCATGAAAAGCTTGTTTTGGCTTATTTAGACCTGTTTAGCGTCTGAAACGTTCAGAAACGACTGTTCAGGGCAAGTTAGACTCAAAAATTCAATATATGTGTTTGTATAAGTTTTTCTGCTTTTCCTATTAGAATCTCACATAAAACGTTGAGAATAGCCATTTCCAAACCAATTATTATCAAAACAGGCAAAAAGACAAGTGTGTGTCATGATAAGCTTGTTTTGGCTTATTTAGACCTGTTTAGCGTCTGAAACGCTCAGAAACGACTGTTCAGGGCAAGTTAGACTCAAAAATTCAATATATGTGTTTGTATAAGTTTTTCTTCATTTTGTATTAGAATCTCACATAAAACGTTGAGAATAGCCATTTCCAAGCGAGTTATGATCAAAACAGGCAAAAAGACAAGTGTGTGTCATGAAAAGCTTGTTTTGGCTTATTTAGACCTGTTTAGCGTCTGAAACGCTCAGAAACGACTGTTCAGGGCAAGTTAGACTCAAAAATTCAATATATGTGTTTGTATAAGTTTTTCTGCTTTTCCTATTAGAATCTCACATAAAACGTTGAGAATAGCCATTTCCAAACCAATTATTATCAAAACAGGCAAAAAGACAAGTGTGTGTCATGATAAGCTTGTTTTGGCTTATTTAGACCTGTTTAGCGTCTGAAACGCTCAGAAACGACTGTTCAGGGCAAGTTAGACTCAAAAATTCAATATATGTGTTTTTATAAGTTTTTCTGCTTTTCCTATTAGAATCTCACATAAAACGTTGAGAATAGCCATTTCCAAACCAATTATTATCAATACAGGCAAAAAGACAAGTGTGTGTCATGATAAGCTTGTTTTGGCTTATTTAGACCTGTTTAGCGTCTGAAACGCTCAGAAACGACTGTTCAGGGCAAGTTAGACTCAAAAATTCAATATATGTGTTTGTATAAGTTTTTCTGCTTTTTCTATTAGAATCTCACATAAAACGTTGAGAATAGCCATTTCCAAGCGAGTTATGATCAAAACAGGCAAAAAAACAGGTGTGTGTAATTAAAAGATTGTTTTTTTTTATTTTCACCTGTTTGGCATCTGAAACGCACAGAAACCAAAGTCTTTTTCTAACATTAAGTAGGCCCTGAGAGACAAGTGTATGTATTTGGTCGCCTGCTCATGCCGGTGGGCTCATGTTCTGGAACTGTAAGAACTCGTCCTCTCTGTGAATTAGTGAGGCTCAGAGAGACAAGCGTATATGTTTGGTTGTCTGCACCTGCATTTTACACCGGCTCCTGTTCTGAAAGTTTCAGAAAGGCATTCTATTGGCCAGTTATTTAGGCACAGAGAGATAAGCGTATGTGCTTGGTCGCCTGCTCATACTTTTTACACTGGCTCCAGTATTGAAACTGTCAAAAGAGTCCTCCCTGTGAATCAATAAGGCTCAGAGAGACAAGCGCATGTGTTTGAGTCACAACTCTTGCTTTTCACACGGCTCATGTTCTGAAACATTACACTTTCTGCAAGTTAGTTAGGCTCACAGAGACATGCGTACGTTTTTGGTTATCCGCACCTGCATTTTACACCAGCTCCTGTTCTTAAAGTATCAGAAAGGCATTGTTTGGTCAGTTACTTAGGCACAGAGAGATAAGCGTATGTGTTTTGTCGCCTGCTCATGCTTTTTACACTGGCTCCAGTATTGAAACTTTCAAAAGAGTGTTTGGGTCACAACTCTTGATTTTCACACCGGCTCATGTTGTGAAACTGCGTTCTTTCTGCAATTTAGTTAGGCTCAGAGAGACAAGCGTATATGTTTTTTTGTCCGCACCTGCATTTTACACCCGCTCCTGTTCTGAAATTCTCTTGGCCAGTTATTTAGGTACAGAGAGACCAGGTGACCAAAACACATACGCTTGTATGTGTTTGGTCACCTGCTCATGCATTTTACACTGGCTCCGGTATTGAAACTTTCAAAAAAGCGTCCTCTCTGTGAATTAGTGATGCTCAGAGAGACAAGCGCATGTGTTTGGGTCACAACTCTTGCTTTTCACACAGGCTCATGTTCTGAAACAGTTAGAACTGCGTTCTTTCTGCAAGTTAGTCTGGCTCAGATAGACAAGCGTATATGTTTGGTTGTCTGCACCTGCATTTTACACCGGCTCCTGTTCTGAAAGTTTCAGAAAGGCATTCTATTGGCCAGTTATTTAGGCACAGAGAGATAAGCGTATGTGCTTGGTCGCCTGCTCATACTTTTTACACTGGCTCCAGTATTGAAACTGTCAAAAGAGTCCTCCCTGTGAATCAATAAGGCTCAGAGAGACAAGCGCATGTGTTTGAGTCACAACTCTTGCTTTTCACACGGCTCATGTTCTGAAACATTACACTTTCTGCAAGTTAGTTAGGCTCACAGAGACATGCGTACGTTTTTGGTTATCCGCACCTGCATTTTACACCAGCTCCTGTTCTTAAAGTATCAGAAAGGCATTGTTTGGTCAGTTACTTAGGCACAGAGAGATAAGCGTATGTGTTTTGTCGCCTGCTCATGCTTTTTACACTGGCTCCAGTATTGAAACTTTCAAAAGAGTGTTTGGGTCACAACTCTTGATTTTCACACCGGCTCATGTTGTGAAACTGCGTTCTTTCTGCAATTTAGTTAGGCTCAGAGAGACAAGCGTATATGTTTTTTTGTCCGCACCTGCATTTTACACCTGCTCCTGTTCTGAAATTCTCTTGGCCAGTTATTTAGGTACAGAGAGACCAGGTGACCAAAACACATACGCTTGTATGTGTTTGGTCACCTGCTCATGCATTTTACACTGGCTCCGGTATTGAAACTTTCAAAAAAGCGTCCTCTCTGTGAATTAGTGATGCTCAGAGAGACAAGCGCATGTGTTTGGGTCACAACTCTTGCTTTTCACACAGGCTCATGTTCTGAAACAGTTAGAACTGCGTTCTTTCTGCAAGTTAGTCTGGCTCAGATAGACAAGCGTATATGTTTGGTTGTCTGCACCTGCATTTTACACCGGCTCCTGTTCTGAAAGTTTCAGAAAGGCATTCTATTGGCCAGTTATTTAGGCACAGAGAGATAAGCGTATGTGCTTGGTCGCCTGCTCATACTTTTTACACTGGCTCCAGTATTGAAACTGTCAAAAGAGTCCTCCCTGTGAATCAATAAGGCTCAGAGAGACAAGCGCATGTGTTTGAGTCACAACTCTTGCTTTTCACACGGCTCATGTTCTGAAACATTACACTTTCTGCAAGTTAGTTAGGCTCACAGAGACATGCGTACGTTTTTGGTTATCCGCACCTGCATTTTACACCAGCTCCTGTTCTTAAAGTATCAGAAAGGCATTGTTTGGTCAGTTACTTAGGCACAGAGAGATAAGCGTATGTGTTTTGTCGCCTGCTCATGCTTTTTACACTGGCTCCAGTATTGAAACTTTCAAAAGAGTGTTTGGGTCACAACTCTTGATTTTCACACCGGCTCATGTTGTGAAACTGCGTTCTTTCTGCAATTTAGTTAGGCTCAGAGAGACAAGCGTATATGTTTTTTTGTCCGCACCTGCATTTTACACCCGCTCCTGTTCTGAAATTCTCTTGGCCAGTTATTTAGGTACAGAGAGACCAGGTGACCAAAACACATACGCTTGTATGTGTTTGGTCACCTGCTCATGCATTTTACACTGGCTCCGGTATTGAAACTTTCAAAAAAGCGTCCTCTCTGTGAATTAGTGATGCTCAGAGAGACAAGCGCATGTGTTTGGGTCACAACTCTTGCTTTTCACACAGGCTCATGTTCTGAAACAGTTAGAACTGCGTTCTTTCTGCAAGTTAGTCTGGCTCAGATAGACAAGCGTATTTTTTTGGTCGCCTGCTCATGATTTTTACACCAGCTCATGTTCTGAAAGTGTGAGAACGCGTCTTCTCTGTGAATTAGTAAGGATCAGAGAGACAGGCGTATGTGTTTGGGTCACAATCCTTGCTTTTTACACCCGCTCAGTTCTGAAACAGTTAGAAATGCGTTCTTTCTACAAATTAGTTAGGCTCAGAGAGACAAGCGCATGTGTTTGGGTCACAACTCTTGCTTTTCACACCGGCTCAGTTCTGAAACAGTTAGAACTGCGTTTTTTCTGCAAGTTAGTTAGGCTCAGAGAGACAAGCGTGTGTGTTTGGTTGTCTGCACCTGCATTTTACACCAGCTACTGTTCTGAAAGTATCAGAAAGGCATTGTCTTGGTCAGTTACTTAGGCACAGAGAGATAAGCGTCTGTGTTTTGTCGCCTGCTCATGTGTTTCACACTGGCGCCTGTATTGAAACTTTCAAAAGAGTGTCCTCTCTGTGAATTAGTAAGGCTCAGAGAGACAAGTGTTTGGGTCATAACTCTTGCTTTTCACACCGGCTCGTGTTCTGAAACAGTTAGAACTGCGTTTTTTCTGCAAGTTAGTTAGGCTCAGAGAGACAAGCGTGTGTGTTTGGTTGTCTACACCTGCATTTTACACCAGCTACTGTTCTGAAACTATCAGAAAGGCATTCTCTTGGCCAGTTATTTAGGGACAGAGAGACAAGCGTATGTGTTTGGGTCACAACCCTTGCTTTTTACACCCGCTAAGTTCTGAAACAGTTAGAACTGCGTTCTTTCTACAAATTAGTTAGGCTAAGAGAGACAAGCGCATGTGTTTGGGTCACAACTCTTGCTTTTCACACCGGATAATGTTGTGAAACTGCGTTCTTTCTGCAATTTAGTTAGGCTCAGAGAGACAAGCGTATATGTTTTTTTCCGCACCTGCATTTTACACCGTCTCCTGTTCTGAAATTCTCTTGGCCAGTTATTTAGTCACAGAGAGACAAGAGTATGTGTTTGGTCGCCTGCTCATGCTTTTTACACTGGCTCCGGTATTTAAACGGTCAAAAGAGCGTCCTCCCTGTGAATTAATAAGGCTCAGAGAGATAAGCGCATGTGTTTGAGTCACAACTCTTGCTTTTCACACAGGCTCATGTTCTGAAACAGTTAGAACTGCGTTCTTTCTGCAAGTTAGTTAGGCTCAGAGAGACAAGTGTATTTTTCTGGTCGCCTGCTCATGATTTTTTCACCAGCTCATGTTCTGAAAGTGTTCGAACGCGTCTTCTCTGTGAATTAGTAAGGATCAGAGAGACAGGCGTATGTGTTTGGGTCACAACCCTTGCTTTTTACACCCGCTCATCTCTGAAACAGTTAGAAATGCGTTTTTTCTGCAAATTAGTAAGGCTCAGAGAGACAAGCGTGTGTGTTTGGTTGTCTGCACCTGCATTTTACACCGGCTCCAGTTCTGAAAGTATCAGAAAGGCATTCTCTTGGCCAGTTATTTAGGCACAGAGAGATAAGTGTATGTGTTTTGTCGCCTGCTCATGCTTTTTACACTGGCTCCGGTGTTGAAATTTTCAAAAGAGCGTCCTCTCTGTGAATTAGTGAGGCTCAGAGAGACAAGCGCATGTGTTTGGGTCACAACTCTTGCTTTTCACACCGTCTCATGTTCTGAAACAGTTAGAACTGCATTCTTTCTGCAAGTTAGTTAGGCTCAGAGAGACAAGTGTATTTTTTTGGTCACCTGCTCATGATTTTTTCACCAGCTCATGTTCTGAAAGTGTTAGAACGCGTCTTTTCTGTGAATTAGTAAGGATCAGAGAGACAAGCGCATGTGTTTGGGTCACAACTCTTGCTTTTCACACCCGTTCAGTTCTGAAACAGTTAGAACTGTGTTCTTTCTGTAAGTTAGTTAGGCTCAGAGACACAAGGGTGTGCGCTTGGGTTCCCGGTCCTGGACTTTACTCTAGCTCCTGTTCTGAAACCGTCAGAGCGGCGTTCTCTCAGTGAGAACGCAGCTATGGAGACAAATGAATCTCTACCATATTGTTTTAAAAGCCCCAAATATTGTCTACCCATCTTTTGCATGAATTAAATTACTCTTATTGGCCTTTTACTCACAGAGATTTAATTGCAGTAATGCAATGACTGTAGTTGTTATCAACTCACGTATTTCACATGCTTCACTGAAGTCTCTCCTCCAAGGATCGCTCAGCCCCGTCTGTGGTGAAAAAGAAGAGAGGAGAGAAACTCAACAAAATGACAGTAAAATGCAGTAATTTATCCCATTCATTCATTGTCCATTATAATGTTTCACTGTGGACATTGTCATATTATGTTATGTACATTATGTTATGTACAGGTACAACTTGTTTTTCAGATATGAAAGGCAAGACAAGAATAAAGCTTACTTGGGTATTTTAAAAATGACTATGAAATTAGTTTCACATTCATTGTCTATGAAGCAGCTCCACTTCATTCTGGGGTCTCATGTCTCTGGTTTGTTGCTTTGGGAGGAAGTAGTTCATGTTCACAAATAACAGATGTGAGAGGTACACATGTGCAAGTCACAAGCTAGTCTCAAGTCTTAACCTTAAAAGCTGAAGCAAATCCTAAGTCACTGTGTTTAAGACTCAAGTAAGCAAAGTCAATTCACTGCTAAACATCAAACAAGACAGGCCAATTAAGTCAAGTCAAGTCACCGTGAAAGAAGCGCTTTAAACTCTAACACTCGTTGTCTCAAGCCATGTCATGCGAAAATGGCACTCTATAGGCTATGGTTAGGAGTCATAAATACCACTATTTATTAGGGGTATAACAATTCTCCAAATCCATGGTTTGGCTCATACCTTGTTTTTTGTTGTTGATTAACTTTGAATTAATTAACTATGTCAACAGAAATAAATGATCTGATCTAACATGTTTTCCAGGATCTAGTGTTCCTAATTTTGTATTTTACTTAATGTCTGTGGATGTGGATGATCAGATTGGTGTGGTAATATTAAGCTCAACTCAAGCTCAGTGCAGGTGTGGGAAAATGCTTTCAACAAGCTCTCAGCTCAATCCTGTCTTGCTTCATTTTCTAGGTTCTGCTAGACAAGGGTTCAGCAAGCTTCAGCCATTTTAGCCCATTTCTCACCATATAAAACCCACCTGGAGCCGCAAAATCCCTCCCTAGTTTGATCCCTAAAATGACTTTACTTTACACAAATGAGTGAATATCTAATTAGGATTACATATTTCACATAAACAAAAACATACAAATGTATTGATTATTCAATAAAACAATCAAAGGTCTTTAGTAGCTTAAGGCTCACATCTGATTTTTAAAAAAATTCTGAGGACCACCTTCCTTTTTGCTTGTGATGCAAACTGGGGTAAAACTAATAACTGGAAAACAGTCACTCACGCCAGTAGAATCCTATGTAATGACGCCTAGTTTACTACTCCAGCAAGTAGGTCGAACCTAGCACGCTGCTACTGACTTCAGCTAATGCTTTGTGGAGATCGCGGCATTTGAGAAACCAAACGGAATAAATACCTCACATGTAAACACACACGTCGCATCGTAAGGCATGCTGGGTACTGACATCAAAACGGTGACAATAAGTTGAAACTGAAACAGAAAAAGTTGAAACTGAAAAAGACAAAGTTGAAACTGAGAACCGGTGGCATTGAAAAAAAACTTACATTGTAAAGACATGAAGAAAAAAATCTTATGATTGACATTGAAAAACTAATCTTAATGCAAAAAATACCAAAATAGAATAAAAGCTAAAAAATAAAAGCAGCGATGATCGGGACCTCGCAACCCGGTGAACATCGGGCACAGTCGAAGAGCCTTTGTCACAGGCATGTAGATGTTTTCACAGTCGGGCTACTTTCAGACAGAGCAAGGAGAGAAACATCACTTCCTTTGTCCACTCATTTGCCTGCTGCTGGGGCTGCTTTCCTGTACTGTGTTATGGGGGCGCTATGGAGCCAGTTTGCATCACTGATTGAATATTGTAATGTAGATGTGCTCAGGCCTGGACTGTTATCAAACCTGTAAAGTTTCAGGCAGATCCCACCATGTACACTAAAGTTATAGCAATTTCCTCTGTAATGACGAAACATCAAAACTAAAGGCCACACCACGGCCAAGCGCTTCAATGTACACTAAATCTTTTGATAACTTTTGATCATACACTAGTCTAGATGACACATACTGATTTTGGAGTCCCTACGATGAATTGTAGGAGGAGTTTGTTAAAACACAAGGTATGCGAAATGGCCAAGAAAAGGCGAAAATTGACCAGTTTTTTAGAGATGGCGGACTTCCTGTAGGACTTGGACTGTAGGAGCTTGATATGGCTCCAAGAGGCTTTTTTGTGCATCTTGACATTATACATGTGCCTTGTGAATTTCATTTTTCTACTTTAATCTGGTAGGCGGGGCTTCAACTTTGAAATTTTCAAGGGGTCGCTGTTGAGCCATTTTGCCACACCCATTCAAATGAACTACAAAGGATAACATCACTCTAGACATGTGTGTCAAGTTTCGTGGCTGTAGAGCCACCCCCTCTCCCTGGAAAACAGCATCGTATGTCATGGCGAAGGATGTGTCGCATCTTACTTCTATGACAATCTGGGTTGAGGTGCTCAATTTTCCTAATTTTCTAGGGGGCGCAGTCCAGCCATTTTCAATATCAAATTTTTCAGCAGTCCTGATAAATGTGCAAAATTTCATGAGTTTCTGAAAGGTCGTCAAAACGGCTGTCAAAAATGCGTTTGTTTCGGAATAATAATAATAATAATAATAATGATGATGATAATAATAATAATGATAATGATAATAATAATAATAATCACTACAAATACAAGAGGGCCTTCGCACCGTTCAGTGCTCGAGCCCTAATAAGATTGACAGATTGTAATTTTAATTAAAATTTTTAGAGCGTTTTATTTTTCAGTGGAACTTTTTTCAATGATAATACACTTTTTTTTTTTAATTGCAGGGTTTGATTTCAATGCCAAATTTTATTTCCGATAGCCCCATACAAACCTAATTTTTTTGACCAATTTTTCACTCAAAGTGGGTGTATTTGCATCTAAAATGAGTATAAATTGACCCTGAGGCAAAAAGGCATGGGCAGGAACTTGGAACAAGAGTCCATAGTTTCACACATTTTTGTTCTGAATGCTTTGAGCCAATATACTCATGAGAATGGTTTAGCTAACTTTAATGGTGATGAAACAATTCAATGGTTGTGGTTCTTCTAGGCTTTTGAAATGTGATCGACCAAATGGCTCAAATCCTGATAGTGACTCGCGGGGGTTGTGATTCTAAAAAAAAAGTACCACGTCTTTTTCACAAGTCTTTGAGAAAAAGAATTTTTGGGCCAGTGTGCATCATGTGATTACGCACTTTGGCCACTATGTCAAATTTGCTTCAAAGCCTGGCACTCTTCCTGTATCCAGTTCTCTTTATACATCCATGGCGATAAGCGATAGAGCGAGCATCAGAAAAGTGATGGTGAATGCAAGCGGAGCAGAAGAAAAGGTTAGCAGTAAGCTGTAACAATCTGGTAGTAAATGTACAGTAATGTACAGTTAATAAATGCTGCAGCTTGTCAAGACCAAGAAAAGTAATGTCTGTTTCCCCAACTGCTCTTGCTATAGGCATTGAGCCTGAAGATGCTAAACAGAGAACAGAGAAATGTGCTAATCGACCTCCCCAGCCAGGGCCAGGTCAGTCAACCTAGGGGAAACACTGCAATCTGTGCTGATATGCATGCTTTTCATTATATATAATTTGAATATGCAGGAAATCAAATGATAATGGATTACAAAAAGAGGTCATTTTGGCATAAGGGTGCCCCCAAAATGCACATATACATTCAGAACAAGTCATATCTGATGATTGTATGTGAAAGAAGTTATAGGAAAATAGTATATTCAGAAGCAGAGATATACACTTCTTTGTGTGACGTTGTGACATAAAGGCCCCAAAATTTCAACCTCTGAATTGATCCATTATGTATATAATGGTATGATATTTGGATGGATATCATTGAAGGATCACATAAAATCTTGAAGTATGTGTATTTTTTTAATAACGTTTTCTTCTTTCTTTAAATCAGAAATTCTTATGAAACTAGCCATTTCCAAGCGAGTTATGATCAAAACAGGCAAAAAGACAAGTGTGTGTAATGAAAAGCTTGTTTTTGCTTATTTTCACCTGTTTGTCGTCTGAAACACTGAGAAACGACTGTTCAGTGCGAGTTAGACTCAAAAATTCAATATATGTGTTTTTATAAGTTTTTCTTCTTTTTCTATTAGAATCTCACATAAAACGTTGAGAATAGCCATTTCCAAGCCAATTATGATCAAAACAGGCAAAAAGACAAGTGTGTGTCATGAAAAGCTTGTTTTGGCTTGTTTTCAACTGTTTAGCGTCTGAAACGCTCAGAAACGACTGTTCAGGGCAAGTTAGACTCAAAAATTCAATATATGTGTTTTTATAAGTTTTTCTGCTTTTTCTATTAGAATCTCACATAAAACGTTGAGAATAGCCATTTCCAAGCGAATTATGATCAAAGCAGGCAAAAAGACAAGTGTGTGTCATGAAAAGCTTGTTTTGGCTTATTTTCAACTATTTAGCGTCTGAAACACTCAGAAACGACTGTTCAGGGCAAGTTAGACTCAAAAATGCAATATATGTGTTTGTATAAGTTTTTCTTCATTTTGTATTAGAATCTCACATAAAACGTTGAGAATAGCCATTTCCAAGCGAGTTATGATCAAAACAGGCAAAAAGACAAGTGTGTGTCATGAAAAGCTTGTTTTGGCTTATTTAGACCTGTTTAGCGTCTGAAACGCTCAGAAACGACTGTTCAGGGCAAGTTAGACTCAAAAATTCAATATATGTGTTTGTATAAGTTTTTATGCTTTTCCTATTAGAATCTCACATAAAACGTTGAGAATAGCCATTTCCAAACCAATTATTATCAAAACAGGCAAAAAGACAAGTGTGTGTCATGATAAGCTTGTTTTGGCTTATTTAGACCTGTTTAGCGTCTGAAACGCTCAGAAACGACTGTTCAGGGCAAGTTAGACTCAAAAATGCAATATATGTGTTTGTATAAGTTTTTCTTCATTTTGTATTAGAATCTCACATAAAACGTTGAGAATAGCCATTTCCAAGCGAGTTATGATCAAAACAGGCAAAAAGACAAGTGTGTGTCATGAAAAGCTTGTTTTGGCTTATTTAGACCTGTTTAGCGTCTGAAACGCTCAGAAACGACTGTTCAGGGCAAGTTAGACTCAAAAATTCAATATATGTGTTTGTATAAGTTTTTCTGCTTTTCCTATTAGAATCTCACATAAAACGTTGAGAATAGCCATTTCCAAACCAATTATTATCAAAACAGGCAAAAAGACAAGTGTGTGTCATGATAAGCTTGTTTTGGCTTATTTAGACCTGTTTAGCGTCTGAAACGCTCAGAAACGACTGTTCAGGGCAAGTTAGACTCAAAAATGCAATATATGTGTTTGTATAAGTTTTTCTTCATTTTGTATTAGAATCTCACATAAAACGTTGAGAATAGCCATTTCCAAGCGAGTTATGATCAAAACAGGCAAAAAGACAAGTGTGTGTCATGAAAAGCTTGTTTTGGCTTATTTAGACCTGTTTAGCGTCTGAAACGCTCAGAAACGACTGTTCAGGGCAAGTTAGACTCAAAAATTCAATATATGTGTTTGTATAAGTTTTTCTGCTTTTCCTATTAGAATCTCACATAAAACGTTGAGAATAGCCATTTCCAAACCAATTATTATCAAAACAGGCAAAAAGACAAGTGTGTGTCATGATAAGCTTGTTTTGGCTTATTTAGACCTGTTTAGCGTCTGAAACGCTCAGAAACGACTGTTCAGGGCAAGTTAGACTCAAAAATTCAATATATGTGTTTGTATAAGTTTTTCTTCATTTTGTATTAGAATCTCACATAAAACGTTGAGAATAGCCATTTCCAAGCGAGTTATGATCAAAACAGGCAAAAAGACAAGTGTGTGTCATGAAAAGCTTGTTTTGGCTTATTTAGACCTGTTTAGCGTCTGAAACGCTCAGAAACGACTGTTCAGGGCAAGTTAGACTCAAAAATTCAATATATGTGTTTGTATAAGTTTTTCTGCTTTTCCTATTAGAATCTCACATAAAACGTTGAGAATAGCCATTTCCAAACCAATTATTATCAAAACAGGCAAAAAGACAAGTGTGTGTCATGATAAGCTTGTTTTGGCTTATTTAGACCTGTTTAGCGTCTGAAACGCTCAGAAACGACTGTTCAGGGCAAGTTAGACTCAAAAATTCAATATATGTGTTTGTATAAGTTTTTCTGCTTTTCCTATTAGAATCTCACATAAAACGTTGAGAATAGCCATTTCCAAACCAATTATTATCAAAACAGGCAAAAAGACAAGTGTGTGTCATGATAAGCTTGTTTTGGCTTATTTGGACCTGTTTAGCGTCTGAAACGCTCAGAAACGACTGTTCAGGGCAAGTTAGACTCAAAACTGAAGCATATGTATTATCATAAGTCTTTCTTCTTTTTCTATTAGAATCTCACATCAAACGTTGAGAATAGCCATTTCCAAGCGAGTTATGATCAAAACAGGCAAAAAAACAGGTGTGTGTAATTAAAAGATTGTTTTTTTTTATTTTCACCTGTTTGGCATCTGAAACGCACAGAAACGAAAGTCTTTTTCTAACATTAAGTAGGCTCTGAGAGACAAGTGTATGTATTTGGTCGCCTGCTCATGCCGGTGGGCTCATGTTCTGGAACTGTAAGAACTCGTCCTCTCTGTGAATTAGTGAGGCTCAGAGAGACAAGCGTATATGTTTGGTTGTCTGCACCTGCATTTTACACCGGCTCCTGTTCTGAAAGTTTCAGAAAGGCATTCTATTGGCCAGTTATTTAGGCACAGAGAGATAAGCGTATGTGCTTGCTCATACTTTTTACACTGGCTCCAGTATTGAAACTGTCAAAAGAGTCCTCCCTGTGAATCAATAAGGCTCAGAGAGACAAGCGCATGTGTTTGAGTCACAACTCTTGCTTTTCACACGGCTCATGTTCTGAAACATTACACTTTCTGCAAGTTAGTTAGGCTCACAGAGACATGCGTACGTTTTTGGTTATCCGCACCTGCATTTTACACCAGCTCCTGTTCTTAAAGTATCAGAAAGGCATTGTTTGGTCAGTTACTTAGGCACAGAGAGATAAGCGTATGTGTTTTGTCGCCTGCTCATGCTTTTTACACTGGCTCCAGTATTGAAACTTTCAAAAGAGTGTTTGGGTCACAACTCTTGATTTTCACACCGGCTCATGTTGTGAAACTGCGTTCTTTCTGCAATTTAGTTAGGCTCAGAGAGACAAGCGTATATGTTTTTTTGTCCGCACCTGCATTTTACACCCGCTCCTGTTCTGAAATTCTCTTGGCCAGTTATTTAGGTACAGAGAGACTCATGCATTTTACACTGGCTCCGGTATTGAAACTTTCAAAAAAGCGTCCTCTCTGTGAATTAGTGATGCTCAGAGAGACAAGCGCATGTGTTTGGGTCACAACTCTTGCTTTTCACACCGGCTCAGTTCTGAAACAGTTAGAACTGCATTCTTTCTGCAAGTTAGTTAGGCTCAGAGAGACAAGCGTGTGTGTTTGGTTGTCTGCACCTGCATTTTACACCAGCTGCTGTTCTGAAAGTATCAGAAAGGCATTGTCTAGGTCAGTTACTTAGGCACAGAGAGATAAGCGTCTGTGTTTTGTCGCCTGCTCATGTGTTTCACACTGGCGCCTGTATTGAAACTTTCAAAAGAGTGTCCTCTCTGTGAATTAGTAAGGCTCAGAGAGACAAGTGTTTGGGTCATAACTCTTGCTTTTCACACCGGCTCGTGTTCTGAAACAGTTAGAACTGCGTTTTTTCTGCAAGTTAGTTAGGCTCAGAGAGACAAGCGTGTGTGTTTGGTTGTCTACACCTGCATTTTACACCAGCTACTGTTCTGAAACTATCAGAAAGGCATTCTCTTGGCCAGTTATTTAGGGACAGAGAGACAAGCGTATGTGTTTGGGTCACAACCCTTGCTTTTTACACCCGCTAAGTTCTGAAACAGTTAGAACTGCGTTCTTTCTACAAATTAGTTAGGCTAAGAGAGACAAGCGCATGTGTTTGGGTCACAACTCTTGCTTTTCACACCGGATAATGTTGTGAAACTGCGTTCTTTCTGCAATTTAGTTAGGCTCAGAGAGACAAGCGTATATGTTTTTTTCCGCACCTGCATTTTACACCGGCTCCTGTTCTGAAATTCTCTTGGCCAGTTATTTAGTCACAGAGAGACAAGAGTATGTGTTTTGTCGCCTGCTCATGCTTTTTACACTGGCTCCGGTATTGAAACGGTCAAAAGAGCGTCCTCCCTGTGAATTAATAAGGCTCAGAGAGATAAGCGCATGTGTTTGAGTCACAACTCTTGCTTTTCACACAGGCTCATGTTCTGAAACAGTTAGAACTGCGTTCTTTCTGCAAGTTAGTCTGGCTCAGAGAGACAAGCGTATTTTTTTGGTCGCCTGCTCATGATTTTTACACCAGCTCATGTTCTGAAAGTCTGAGAACGCGTCTTCTCTGTGAATTAGTAAGGATCAGAGAGACAAGCGTATGTGTTTGGGTCACAACCCTTGCTTTTTACACCCGCTCAGTTCTGAAACAGTTAGGACTGCGTTTTTTCTGCAAGTTAGTTAGGCTCAGAGAGAAAAGCGTATGTTTTTGGTTGTCCACACCTGCATTTTACACCGCTTCCTGTTCTGAAACTGTCAGAAAGACATTCTCTTGGCCAGTTAGTTAGCCAGGCTCAGAGAGACAAGCATATGTGCTATGTCGCCTGCTCCTGCTTTTTACACTGGCTCCGGTATTGAAACTGTCAAAAGAGCGTCCTCTCTGTGAATTAGTAAGGCTCAGAGAGACAAGCGTATGTGTTTGGGACACAACTCTTGCTTTTCACACCGGCTCATGTTCTGAAACAGTTAGAACTGCGTTCTTTCTGCAAGTTAGTTAGGCTCAGAGAGACAAGTGTATTTTTCTGGTCGCCTGCTCATGATTTTTTCACCAGCTCATGTTCTGAAAGTGTTCGAACGCGTCTTCTCTGTGAATTAGTAAGGATCAGAGAGACAGGCGTATGTGTTTGGGTCACAACCCTTGCTTTTTACACCCGCTCATTTCTGAAACAGTTAGAACTGCGTTTTTTCTGCAAATTAGTAAGGCTCAGAGAGACAAGCGTGTGTGTTTGGTTGTCTGCACCTGCATTTTACACCGGCTCCAGTTCTGAAAGTATCAGAAAGGCATTCTCTTGGCCAGTTATTTAGGCACAGAGAGATAAGTGTATGTGTTTTGTCGCCTGCTCATGCTTTTTACACTGGCTCCGGTGTTGAAATTTTCAAAAGAGCGTCCTCTCTGTGAATTAGTGAGGCTCAGAGAGACAAGCGCATGTGTTTGGGTCACAACTCTTGCTTTTCACACCGTCTCATGTTCTGAAACAGTTAGAACTGCATTCTTTCTGCAAGTTAGTTAGGCTCAGAGAGACAAGTGTATTTTTTTGGTCGCCTGCTCATGATTTTTTCACCAGCTCATGTTCTGAAAGTGTTAGAACGCGTCTTTTCTGTGAATTAGTAAGGATCAGAGAGACAAGCGCATGTGTTTGGGTCACAACTCTTGCTTTTCACACCCGTTCAGTTCTGAAACAGTTAGAACTGTGTTCTTTCTGTAAGTTAGTTAGGCTCAGAGACACAAGGGTGTGCGCTTGGGTTCCCGGTCCTGGACTTTACTCTAGCTCCTGTTCTGAAACCGTCAGAGCGGCGTTCTCTCAGTGAGAACGCAGCTATGGAGACAAATGAATCTCTACCATATTGTTTTAAAAGCCCCAAATATTGTCTACCCATCTTTTGCATGAATTAAATTACTCTTATTGGCCTTTTACTCACAGAGATTTAATTGCAGTAATGCAATGACTGTAGTTGTTATCAACTCACGTATTTCACATGCTTCACTGAAGTCTCTCCTCCAAGGATCGCTCAGCCCCGTCTGTGGTGAAAAAGAAGAGAGGAGAGAAACTCAACAAAATGACAGTAAAATGCAGTAATTTATCCCATTCATTCATTGTCCATTATAATGTTTCACTGTGGACATTGTCATATACCAGTTATGTACAGGTACAACTTGTTTTTCAGATATGAAAGGCAAGACAAGAATAAAGCTTACTTGGGTATTTTAAAAATGACTATGAAATTGGTTTCACATTCATTGTCTATGAAGCAGCTCCACTTCATTCTGGGGTCTCATGTCTCTGGTTTGTTGCTTTGGGAGGAAGTAGTTCATGTTCACAAATAACAGATGTGAGAGGTACACATGTGCAAGTCACAAGCTAGTCTCAAGTCTTAACCTTAAAAGCTGAAGCAAATCCTAAGTCACTGTGTTTAAGACTCAAGTAAGCAAAGTCAATTCACTGCTAAACATCAAACAAGACAGGCCAATTAAGTCAAGTCAAGTCACCGTGAAAGAAGCGCTTTAAACTCTAACACTCGTTGTCTCAAGCCATGTCATGCGAAAATGGCACTCTATAGGCTATGGTTAGGAGTCATAAATACCACTATTTATTAGGGGTATAACAATTCTCCAAATCCATGGTTTGGCTCATACCTTGTTTTTTGTTGTTGATTAACTTTGAATTAATTAACTATGTCAACAGAAATAAATGATCTGATCTAACATGTTTTCCAGGATCTAGTGTTCCTAATTTTGTATTTTACTTAATGTCTGTGGATGTGGATGATCAGATTGGTGTGGTAATATTAAGCTCAACTCAAGCTCAGTGCAGGTGTGGGAAAATGCTTTCAACAAGCTCTCAGCTCAATCCTGTCTTGCTTCATTTTCTAGGTTCTGCTAGACAAGGGTTCAGCAAGCTTCAGCCATTTTAGCCCATTTCTCACCATATAAAACCCACCTGGAGCCGCAAAATCCCTCCCTAGTTTGATCCCTAAAATGACTTTACTTTACACAAATGAGTGAATATCTAATTAGGATTACATATTTCACATAAACAAAAACATACAAATGTATTGATTATTCAATAAAACAATCAAAGGTCTTTAGTAGCTTAAGGCTCACATCTGATTTTTAAAAAAATTCTGAGGACCACCTTCCTTTTTGCTTGTGATGCAAACTGGGGTAAAACTAATAACTGGAAAACAGTCACTCACGCCAGTAGAATCCTATGTAATCCTATGTAATGACGCCTAGTTTACTACTCCAGCAAGTAGGTCGAACCTAGCACGCTGCTACTGACTTCAGCTAATGCTTTGTGGAGATCGCGGCATTTGAGAAACCAAACGGAATAAATACCTCACATGTAAACACACACGTCGCATCGTAAGGCATGCTGGGTACTGACATCAAAACGGTGACAATAAGTTGAAACTGAAACAGAAAAAGTTGAAACTGAAAAAGACAAAGTTGAAACTGAGAACCGGTGGCATTGAAAAAAAACTTACATTGTAAAGACATGAAGAAAAAAATCTTATGATTGACATTGAAAAACTAATCTTAATGCAAAAAATACCAAAATAGAATAAAAGCTAAAAAATAAAAGCAGCGATGATCGGGACCTCGCAACCCGGTGAACATCGGGCACAGTCGAAGAGCCTTTGTCACAGGCATGTAGATGTTTTCACAGTCGGGCTACTTTCAGACAGAGCAAGGAGAGAAACATCACTTCCTTTGTCCACTCATTTGCCTGCTGCTGGGGCTGCTTTCCTGTACTGTGTTATGGGGGCGCTATGGAGCCAGTTTGCATCACTGATTGAATATTGTAATGTAGATGTGCTCAGGCCTGGACTGTTATCAAACCTGTAAAGTTTCAGGCAGATCCCACCATGTACACTAAAGTTATAGCAATTTCCTCTGTAATGACGAAACATCAAAACTAAAGGCCACACCACGGCCAAGCGCTTCAATGTACACTAAATCTTTTGATAACTTTTGATCATACACTAGTCTAGATGACACATACTGATTTTGGAGTCCCTACGATGAATTGTAGGAGGAGTTTGTTAAAACACAAGGTATGCGAAATGGCCAAGAAAAGGCGAAAATTGACCAGTTTTTTAGAGATGGCGGACTTCCTGTAGGACTTGGACTGTAGGAGCTTGATATGGCTCCAAGAGGCTTTTTTGTGCATCTTGACATTATACATGTGCCTTGTGAATTTCATTTTTCTACTTTAATCTGGTAGGCGGGGCTTCAACTTTGAAATTTTCAAGGGGTCGCTGTTGAGCCATTTTGCCACACCCATTCAAATGAACTACAAAGGATAACATCACTCTAGACATGTGTGTCAAGTTTCGTGGCTGTAGAGCCACCCCCTCTCCCTGGAAAACAGCATCGTATGTCATGGCGAAGGATGTGTCGCATCTTACTTCTATGACAATCTGGGTTGAGGTGCTCAATTTTCCTAATTTTCTAGGGGGCGCAGTCCAGCCATTTTCAATATCAAATTTTTCAGCAGTCCTGATAAATGTGCAAAATTTCATGAGTTTCTGAAAGGTCGTCAAAACGGCTGTCAAAAATGCGTTTGTTTCGGAATAATAATAATAATAATAATAATGATGATGATAATAATAATAATGATAATGATAATAATAATAATAATCACTACAAATACAAGAGGGCCTTCGCACCGTTCAGTGCTCGAGCCCTAATAAGATTGACAGATTGTAATTTTAATTAAAATTTTTAGAGCGTTTTATTTTTCAGTGGAACTTTTTTCAATGATAATACACTTTTTTTTTTTAATTGCAGGGTTTGATTTCAATGCCAAATTTTATTTCCGATAGCCCCATACAAACCTAATTTTTTTGACCAATTTTTCACTCAAAGTGGGTGTATTTGCATCTAAAATGAGTATAAATTGACCCTGAGGCAAAAAGGCATGGGCAGGAACTTGGAACAAGAGTCCATAGTTTCACACATTTTTGTTCTGAATGCTTTGAGCCAATATACTCATGAGAATGGTTTAGCTAACTTTAATGGTGATGAAACAATTCAATGGTTGTGGTTCTTCTAGGCTTTTGAAATGTGATCGACCAAATGGCTCAAATCCTGATAGTGACTCGCGGGGGTTGTGATTCTAAAAAAAAAGTACCACGTCTTTTTCACAAGTCTTTGAGAAAAAGAATTTTTGGGCCAGTGTGCATCATGTGATTACGCACTTTGGCCACTATGTCAAATTTGCTTCAAAGCCTGGCACTCTTCCTGTATCCAGTTCTCTTTATACATCCATGGCGATAAGCGATAGAGCGAGCATCAGAAAAGTGATGGTGAATGCAAGCGGAGCAGAAGAAAAGGTTAGCAGTAAGCTGTAACAATCTGGTAGTAAATGTACAGTAATGTACAGTTAATAAATGCTGCAGCTTGTCAAGACCAAGAAAAGTAATGTCTGTTTCCCCAACTGCTCTTGCTATAGGCATTGAGCCTGAAGATGCTAAACAGAGAACAGAGAAATGTGCTAATCGACCTCCCCAGCCAGGGCCAGGTCAGTCAACCTAGGGGAAACACTGCAATCTGTGCTGATATGCATGCTTTTCATTATATATAATTTGAATATGCAGGAAATCAAATGATAATGGATTACAAAAAGAGGTCATTTTGGCATAAGGGTGCCCCCAAAATGCACATATACATTCAGAACAAGTCATATCTGATGATTGTATGTGAAAGAAGTTATAGGAAAATAGTATATTCAGAAGCAGAGATATACACTTCTTTGTGTGACGTTGTGACATAAAGGCCCCAAAATTTCAACCTCTGAATTGATCCATTATGTATATAATGGTATGATATTTGGATGGATATCATTGAAGGATCACATAAAATCTTGAAGTATGTGTATTTTTTTAATAACGTTTTCTTCTTTCTTTAAATCAGAAATTCTTATGAAACTAGCCATTTCCAAGCGAGTTATGATCAAAACAGGCAAAAAGACAAGTGTGTGTAATGAAAAGCTTGTTTTTGCTTATTTTCACCTGTTTGTCGTCTGAAACACTGAGAAACGACTGTTCAGTGCGAGTTAGACTCAAAAATTCAATATATGTGTTTTTATAAGTTTTTCTTCTTTTTCTATTAGAATCTCACATAAAACGTTGAGAATAGCCATTTCCAAGCCAATTATGATCAAAACAGGCAAAAAGACAAGTGTGTGTCATGAAAAGCTTGTTTTGGCTTGTTTTCAACTGTTTAGCGTCTGAAACGCTCAGAAACGACTGTTCAGGGCAAGTTAGACTCAAAAATTCAATATATGTGTTTTTATAAGTTTTTCTGCTTTTTCTATTAGAATCTCACATAAAACGTTGAGAATAGCCATTTCCAAGCGAATTATGATCAAAGCAGGCAAAAAGACAAGTGTGTGTCATGAAAAGCTTGTTTTGGCTTATTTTCAACTATTTAGCGTCTGAAACACTCAGAAACGACTGTTCAGGGCAAGTTAGACTCAAAAATGCAATATATGTGTTTGTATAAGTTTTTCTTCATTTTGTATTAGAATCTCACATAAAACGTTGAGAATAGCCATTTCCAAGCGAGTTATGATCAAAACAGGCAAAAAGACAAGTGTGTGTCATGAAAAGCTTGTTTTGGCTTATTTAGACCTGTTTAGCGTCTGAAACGCTCAGAAACGACTGTTCAGGGCAAGTTAGACTCAAAAATTCAATATATGTGTTTGTATAAGTTTTTCTGCTTTTCCTATTAGAATCTCACATAAAACGTTGAGAATAGCCATTTCCAAACCAATTATTATCAAAACAGGCAAAAAGACAAGTGTGTGTCATGATAAGCTTGTTTTGGCTTATTTAGACCTGTTTAGCGTCTGAAACGCTCAGAAACGACTGTTCAGGGCAAGTTAGACTCAAAAATGCAATATATGTGTTTGTATAAGTTTTTCTTCATTTTGTATTAGAATCTCACATAAAACGTTGAGAATAGCCATTTCCAAGCGAGTTATGATCAAAACAGGCAAAAAGACAAGTGTGTGTCATGAAAAGCTTGTTTTGGCTTATTTAGACCTGTTTAGCGTCTGAAACGCTCAGAAACGACTGTTCAGGGCAAGTTAGACTCAAAAATTCAATATATGTGTTTGTATAAGTTTTTCTGCTTTTCCTATTAGAATCTCACATAAAACGTTGAGAATAGCCATTTCCAAACCAATTATTATCAAAACAGGCAAAAAGACAAGTGTGTGTCATGATAAGCTTGTTTTGGCTTATTTAGACCTGTTTAGCGTCTGAAACGCTCAGAAACGACTGTTCAGGGCAAGTTAGACTCAAAAATGCAATATATGTGTTTGTATAAGTTTTTCTTCATTTTGTATTAGAATCTCACATAAAACGTTGAGAATAGCCATTTCCAAGCGAGTTATGATCAAAACAGGCAAAAAGACAAGTGTGTGTCATGAAAAGCTTGTTTTGGCTTATTTAGACCTGTTTAGCGTCTGAAACGCTCAGAAACGACTGTTCAGGGCAAGTTAGACTCAAAAATTCAATATATGTGTTTGTATAAGTTTTTCTGCTTTTCCTATTAGAATCTCACATAAAACGTTGAGAATAGCCATTTCCAAGCGAGTTATGATCAAAACAGGCAAAAAGACAAGTGTGTGTCATGATAAGCTTGTTTTGGCTTATTTGGACCTGTTTAGCGTCTGAAACGCTCAGAAACGACTGTTCAGGGCAAGTTAGACTCAAAAATGCAATATATGTGTTTGTATAAGTTTTTCTTCATTTTGTATTAGAATCTCACATAAAACGTTGAGAATAGCCATTTCCAAGCGAGTTATGATCAAAACAGGCAAAAAGACAAGTGTGTGTCATGAAAAGCTTGTTTTGGCTTATTTAGACCTGTTTAGCGTCTGAAACGCTCAGAAACGACTGTTCAGGGCAAGTTAGACTCAAAAATGCAATATATGTGTTTGTATAAGTTTTTCTGCTTTTCCTATTAGAATCTCACATAAAACGTTGAGAATAGCCATTTCCAAACCAATTATTATCAAAACAGGCAAAAAGACAAGTGTGTGTCATGATAAGCTTGTTTTGGCTTATTTAGACCTGTTTAGCGTCTGAAACGCTCAGAAACGACTGTTCAGGGCAAGTTAGACTCAAAAATGCAATATATGTGTTTGTATAAGTTTTTCTGCTTTTCCTATTAGAATCTCACATAAAACGTTGAGAATAGCCATTTCCAAACCAATTATTATTAAAACAGGCAAAAAGACAAGTGTGTGTCATGATAAGCTTGTTTTGGCTTATTTAGACCTGTTTAGCGTCTGAAACGCTCAGAAACGACTGTTCAGGGCAAGTTAGACTCAAAAATTCAATATATGTGTTTTTATAAGTTTTTCTGCTTTTTCTATTAGAATCTCACATAAAACGTTGAGAATAGCCATTTCCAAGCGAATTATGATCGAAACAGGCAAAAAGACAAGTGTGTGTCATGAAAAGCTTGTTTTGGCTTTTTTTCAACTGTTTAGCGTCTGAAACGCTCAGAAACGACTGTTCAGGGCAAGTTAGACTCAAAAATTCAATATATGTGTTTTTATAAGTTTTTCTGCTTTTCCTATTAGAATCTCACATAAAACGTTGAGAATAGCCATTTCCAAACCAATTATTATCAAAACAGGCAAAAAGACAAGTGTGTGTCATGATAAGCTTGTTTTGGCTTATTTAGACCTGTTTAGCGTCTGAAACGCTCAGAAACGACTGTTCAGGGCAAGTTAGACTCAAAAATTCAATATATGTGTTTGTATAAGTTTTTCTGCTTTTCCTATTAGAATCTCACATAAAACGTTGAGAATAGCCATTTCCAAACCAATTATTATCAAAACAGGCAAAAAGACAAGTGTGTGTCATGATAAGCTTGTTTTGGCTTATTTAGACCTGTTTAGCGTCTGAAACGCTCAGAAACGACTGTTCAGGGCAAGTTAGACTCAAAAATGCAATATATGTGTTTGTATAAGTTTTTCTGCTTTTCCTATTAGAATCTCACATAAAACGTTGAGAATAGCCATTTCCAAACCAATTATTATCAAAACAGGCAAAAAGACAAGTGTGTGTCATGATAAGCTTGTTTTGGCTTATTTAGACCTGTTTAGCGTCTGAAACGCTCAGAAACGACTGTTCAGGGCAAGTTAGACTCAAAAATTCAATATATGTGTTTTTATAAGTTTTTCTGCTTTTCCTATTAGAATCTCACATAAAACGTTGAGAATAGCCATTTCCAAACCAATTATTATCAAAACAGGCAAAAAGACAAGTGTGTGTCATGATAAGCTTGTTTTGGCTTATTTAGACCTGTTTAGCGTCTGAAACGCTCAGAAACGACTGTTCAGGGCAAGTTAGACTCAAAAAATCAATATATGTGTTTTTATAAGTTTTTCTGCTTTTTCTATTAGAATCTCACATAAAACGTTGAGAATAGCCATTTCCAAACCAATTATTATCAAAACAGGCAAAAAGACAAGTGTGTGTCATGATAAGCTTGTTTTGGCTTATTTAGACCTGTTTAGCCTCTGAAACGCTCAGAAACGACTGTTCAGGGCAAGTTAGACTCAAAAAATCAATATATGTGTTTTTATAAGTTTTTCTGCTTTTTCTATTAGAATCTCACATAAAACGTTGAGAATAGCCATTTCCAAGCCAATTATGATCAAAACAGGCAAAAAGACAAGTGTGTGTCATGAAAAGCTTGTTTTGGCTTTTTTTCAACTGTTTAGCGTCTGAAACGCTCAGAAACGACTGTTCAGGGCAAGTTAGACTCAAAAATTCAATATATGTGTTTGTATAAGTTTTTCTGCTTTTCCTATTAGAATCTCACATAAAACGTTGAGAATAGCCATTTCCAAACCAATTATTATCAAAACAGGCAAAAAGACAAGTGTGTGTCATGATAAGCTTGTTTTGGCTTATTTGGACCTGTTTAGCGTCTGAAACGCTCAGAAACGACTGTTCAGGGCAAGTTAGACTCAAAACTGAAGCATATGTATTATCATAAGTCTTTCTTCTTTTTCTATTAGAATCTCACATAAAACGTTGAGAATAGCCATTTCCAAGCGAGTTATGATCAAAACAGCCAAAAAAACAGGTGTGTGTAATTAAAAGATTGTTTTTTTTTATTTTCACCTGTTTGGCATCTGAAACGCACAGAAATGAAAGTCTTTTTCTAACATTAAGTAGGCTCTGAGAGACAAGTGTATGTATTTGGTCGCCTGCTCATGCCGGTGGGCTCATGTTCTGGAACTGTAAGAACTCGTCCTCTCTGTGAATTAGTGAGGCTCAGAGAGACAAGCGTATATGTTTGGTTGTCTGCACCTGCATTTTACACCGGCTCCTGTTCTGAAAGTTTCAGAAAGGCATTCTATTGGCCAGTTATTTAGGCACAGAGAGATAAGCGTATGTGCTTGGTCGCCTGCTCATACTTTTTACACTGGCTCCAGTATTGAAACTGTCAAAAGAGTCCTCCCTGTGAATCAATAAGGCTCAGAGAGACAAGCGCATGTGTTTGAGTCACAACTCTTGCTTTTCACACGGCTCATGTTCTGAAACATTACACTTTCTGCAAGTTAGTTAGGCTCACAGAGACATGCGTACGTTTTTGGTTATCCGCACCTGCATTTTACACCAGCTCCTGTTCTTAAAGTATCAGAAAGGCATTGTCTAGGTCAGTTACTTAGGCACAGAGAGATAAGCGTCTGTGTTTTGTCGCCTGCTCATGTGTTTCACACTGGCGCCTGTATTGAAACTTTCAAAAGAGTGTCCTCTCTGTGAATTAGTAAGGCTCAGAGAGACAAGTGTTTGGGTCATAACTCTTGCTTTTCACACCGGCTCGTGTTCTGAAACAGTTAGAACTGCGTTTTTTCTGCAAGTTAGTTAGGCTCAGAGAGACAAGCGTGTGTGTTTGGTTGTCTACACCTGCATTTTACACCAGCTACTGTTCTGAAACTATCAGAAAGGCATTCTCTTGGCCAGTTATTTAGGGACAGAGAGACAAGCGTATGTGTTTGGGTCACAACCCTTGCTTTTTACACCCGCTAAGTTCTGAAACAGTTAGAACTGCGTTCTTTCTACAAATTAGTTAGGCTAAGAGAGACAAGCGCATGTGTTTGGGTCACAACTCTTGCTTTTCACACCGGATAATGTTGTGAAACTGCGTTCTTTCTGCAATTTAGTTAGGCTCAGAGAGACAAGCGTATATGTTTTTTTCCGCACCTGCATTTTACACCGGCTCCTGTTCTGAAATTCTCTTGGCCAGTTATTTAGTCACAGAGAGACAAGAGTATGTGTTTGGTCGCCTGCTCATGCTTTTTACACTGGCTCCGGTATTGAAACGGTCAAAAGAGCGTCCTCCCTGTGAATTAATAAGGCTCAGAGAGATAAGCGCATGTGTTTGAGTCACAACTCTTGCTTTTCACACAGGCTCATGTTCTGAAACAGTTAGAACTGCGTTCTTTCTGCAAGTTAGTCTGGCTCAGAGAGACAAGCGTATTTTTTTGGTCGCCTGCTCATGATTTTTACACCAGCTCATGTTCTGAAAGTCTGAGAACGCGTCTTCTCTGTGAATTAGTAAGGATCAGAGAGACAAGCGTATGTGTTTGGGTCACAACCCTTGCTTTTTACACCCGCTCAGTTCTGAAACAGTTAGGACTGCGTTTTTTCTGCAAGTTAGTTAGGCTCAGAGAGAAAAGCGTATGTTTTTGGTTGTCCACACCTGCATTTTACACCGCTTCCTGTTCTGAAACTGTCAGAAAGACATTCTCTTGGCCAGTTAGTTAGCCAGGCTCAGAGAGACAAGCATATGTGCTATGTCGCCTGCTCCTGCTTTTTACACTGGCTCCGGTATTGAAACTGTCAAAAGAGCGTCCTCTCTGTGAATTAGTAAGGCTCAGAGAGACAAGCGTATGTGTTTGGGACACAACTCTTGCTTTTCACACCGGCTCATGTTCTGAAACAGTTAGAACTGCGTTCTTTCTGCAAGTTAGTTAGGCTCAGAGAGACAAGTGTATTTTTCTGGTCGCCTGCTCATGATTTTTTCACCAGCTCATGTTCTGAAAGTGTTCGAACGCGTCTTCTCTGTGAATTAGTAAGGATCAGAGAGACAGGCGTATGTGTTTGGGTCACAACCCTTGCTTTTTACACCCGCTCATTTCTGAAACAGTTAGAACTGCGTTTTTTCTGCAAATTAGTAAGGCTCAGAGAGACAAGCGTGTGTGTTTGGTTGTCTGCACCTGCATTTTACACCGGCTCCAGTTCTGAAAGTATCAGAAAGGCATTCTCTTGGCCAGTTATTTAGGCACAGAGAGATAAGTGTATGTGTTTTGTCGCCTGCTCATGCTTTTTACACTGGCTCCGGTGTTGAAATTTTCAAAAGAGCGTCCTCTCTGTGAATTAGTGAGGCTCAGAGAGACAAGCGCATGTGTTTGGGTCACAACTCTTGCTTTTCACACCGTCTCATGTTCTGAAACAGTTAGAACTGCATTCTTTCTGCAAGTTAGTTAGGCTCAGAGAGACAAGTGTATTTTTTTGGTCGCCTGCTCATGATTTTTTCACCAGCTCATGTTCTGAAAGTGTTAGAACGCGTCTTTTCTGTGAATTAGTAAGGATCAGAGAGACAAGCGCATGTGTTTGGGTCACAACTCTTGCTTTTCACACCCGTTCAGTTCTGAAACAGTTAGAACTGTGTTCTTTCTGTAAGTTAGTTAGGCTCAGAGACACAAGGGTGTGCGCTTGGGTTCCCGGTCCTGGACTTTACTCTAGCTCCTGTTCTGAAACCGTCAGAGCGGCGTTCTCTCAGTGAGAACGCAGCTATGGAGACAAATGAATCTCTACCATATTGTTTTAAAAGCCCCAAATATTGTCTACCCATCTTTTGCATGAATTAAATTACTCTTATTGGCCTTTTACTCACAGAGATTTAATTGCAGTAATGCAATGACTGTAGTTGTTATCAACTCACGTATTTCACATGCTTCACTGAAGTCTCTCCTCCAAGGATCGCTCAGCCCCGTCTGTGGTGAAAAAGAAGAGAGGAGAGAAACTCAACAAAATGACAGTAAAATGCAGTAATTTATCCCATTCATTCATTGTCCATTATAATGTTTCACTGTGGACATTGTCATATACCAGTTATGTACAGGTACAACTTGTTTTTCAGATATGAAAGGCAAGACAAGAATAAAGCTTACTTGGGTATTTTAAAAATGACTATGAAATTGGTTTCACATTCATTGTCTATGAAGCAGCTCCACTTCATTCTGGGGTCTCATGTCTCTGGTTTGTTGCTTTGGGAGGAAGTAGTTCATGTTCACAAATAACAGATGTGAGAGGTACACATGTGCAAGTCACAAGCTAGTCTCAAGTCTTAACCTTAAAAGCTGAAGCAAATCCTAAGTCACTGTGTTTAAGACTCAAGTAAGCAAAGTCAATTCACTGCTAAACATCAAACAAGACAGGCCAATTAAGTCAAGTCAAGTCACCGTGAAAGAAGCGCTTTAAACTCTAACACTCGTTGTCTCAAGCCATGTCATGCGAAAATGGCACTCTATAGGCTATGGTTAGGAGTCATAAATACCACTATTTATTAGGGGTATAACAATTCTCCAAATCCATGGTTTGGCTCATACCTTGTTTTTTGTTGTTGATTAACTTTGAATTAATTAACTATGTCAACAGAAATAAATGATCTGATCTAACATGTTTTCCAGGATCTAGTGTTCCTAATTTTGTATTTTACTTAATGTCTGTGGATGTGGATGATCAGATTGGTGTGGTAATATTAAGCTCAACTCAAGCTCAGTGCAGGTGTGGGAAAATGCTTTCAACAAGCTCTCAGCTCAATCCTGTCTTGCTTCATTTTCTAGGTTCTGCTAGACAAGGGTTCAGCAAGCTTCAGCCATTTTAGCCCATTTCTCACCATATAAAACCCACCTGGAGCCGCAAAATCCCTCCCTAGTTTGATCCCTAAAATGACTTTACTTTACACAAATGAGTGAATATCTAATTAGGATTACATATTTCACATAAACAAAAACATACAAATGTATTGATTATTCAATAAAACAATCAAAGGTCTTTAGTAGCTTAAGGCTCACATCTGATTTTTAAAAAAATTCTGAGGACCACCTTCCTTTTTGCTTGTGATGCAAACTGGGGTAAAACTAATAACTGGAAAACAGTCACTCACGCCAGTAGAATCCTATGTAATCCTATGTAATGACGCCTAGTTTACTACTCCAGCAAGTAGGTCGAACCTAGCACGCTGCTACTGACTTCAGCTAATGCTTTGTGGAGATCGCGGCATTTGAGAAACCAAACGGAATAAATACCTCACATGTAAACACACACGTCGCATCGTAAGGCATGCTGGGTACTGACATCAAAACGGTGACAATAAGTTGAAACTGAAACAGAAAAAGTTGAAACTGAAAAAGACAAAGTTGAAACTGAGAACCGGTGGCATTGAAAAAAAACTTACATTGTAAAGACATGAAGAAAAAAATCTTATGATTGACATTGAAAAACTAATCTTAATGCAAAAAATACCAAAATAGAATAAAAGCTAAAAAATAAAAGCAGCGATGATCGGGACCTCGCAACCCGGTGAACATCGGGCACAGTCGAAGAGCCTTTGTCACAGGCATGTAGATGTTTTCACAGTCGGGCTACTTTCAGACAGAGCAAGGAGAGAAACATCACTTCCTTTGTCCACTCATTTGCCTGCTGCTGGGGCTGCTTTCCTGTACTGTGTTATGGGGGCGCTATGGAGCCAGTTTGCATCACTGATTGAATATTGTAATGTAGATGTGCTCAGGCCTGGACTGTTATCAAACCTGTAAAGTTTCAGGCAGATCCCACCATGTACACTAAAGTTATAGCAATTTCCTCTGTAATGACGAAACATCAAAACTAAAGGCCACACCACGGCCAAGCGCTTCAATGTACACTAAATCTTTTGATAACTTTTGATCATACACTAGTCTAGATGACACATACTGATTTTGGAGTCCCTACGATGAATTGTAGGAGGAGTTTGTTAAAACACAAGGTATGCGAAATGGCCAAGAAAAGGCGAAAATTGACCAGTTTTTTAGAGATGGCGGACTTCCTGTAGGACTTGGACTGTAGGAGCTTGATATGGCTCCAAGAGGCTTTTTTGTGCATCTTGACATTATACATGTGCCTTGTGAATTTCATTTTTCTACTTTAATCTGGTAGGCGGGGCTTCAACTTTGAAATTTTCAAGGGGTCGCTGTTGAGCCATTTTGCCACACCCATTCAAATGAACTACAAAGGATAACATCACTCTAGACATGTGTGTCAAGTTTCGTGGCTGTAGAGCCACCCCCTCTCCCTGGAAAACAGCATCGTATGTCATGGCGAAGGATGTGTCGCATCTTACTTCTATGACAATCTGGGTTGAGGTGCTCAATTTTCCTAATTTTCTAGGGGGCGCAGTCCAGCCATTTTCAATATCAAATTTTTCAGCAGTCCTGATAAATGTGCAAAATTTCATGACTTTCTGAAAGGTCGTCAAAACGGCTGTCAAAAATGCGTTTGTTTCGGAATAATAATAATAATAATAATAATGATGATGATAATAATAATAATGATAATGATAATAATAATAATCACTACAAATACAAGAGGGCCTTCGCACCGTTCAGTGCTCGAGCCCTAATAAGATTGACAGATTGTAATTTTAATTAAAATTTTTAGAGCGTTTTATTTTTCAGTGGAACTTTTTTCAATGATAATACACTTTTTTTTTTTTTAATTGCAGGGTTTGATTTCAATGCCAAATTTTATTTCCGATAGCCCCATACAAACCTAATTTTTTTGACCAATTTTTCACTCAAAGTGGGTGTATTTGCATCTAAAATGAGTATAAATTGACCCTGAGGCAAAAAGGCATGGGCAGGAACTTGGAACAAGAGTCCATAGTTTCACACATTTTTGTTCTGAATGCTTTGAGCCAATATACTCATGAGAATGGTTTAGCTAACTTTAATGGTGATGAAACAATTCAATGGTTGTGGTTCTTCTAGGCTTTTGAAATGTGATCGACCAAATGGCTCAAATCCTGATAGTGACTCGCGGGGGTTGTGATTCTAAAAAAAAAGTACCACGTCTTTTTCACAAGTCTTTGAGAAAAAGAATTTTTGGGCCAGTGTGCATCATGTGATTACGCACTTTGGCCACTATGTCAAATTTGCTTCAAAGCCTGGCACTCTTCCTGTATCCAGTTCTCTTTATACATCCATGGCGATAAGCGATAGAGCGAGCATCAGAAAAGTGATGGTGAATGCAAGCGGAGCAGAAGAAAAGGTTAGCAGTAAGCTGTAACAATCTGGTAGTAAATGTACAGTGTAAGTTAATAAATGCTGCAGCTTGTCAAGACCAAGAAAAGTAATGTCTGTTTCCCCAACTGCTCTTGCTATAGGCATTGAGCCTGAAGATGCTAAACAGAGAACAGAGAAATGTGCTAATCGACCTCCCCAGCCAGGGCCAGGTCAGTCAACCTAGGGGAAACACTGCAATCTGTGCTGATATGCATGCTTTTCATTATATATAATTTGAATATGCAGGAAATCAAATGATAATGGATTACAAAAAGAGGTCATTTTGGCATAAGGGTGCCCCCAAAATGCACATATACATTCAGAACAAGTCATATCTGATGATTGTATGTGAAAGAAGTTATAGGAAAATAGTATATTCAGAAGCAGAGATATACACTTCTTTGTGTGACGTTGTGACATAAAGGCCCCAAAATTTCAACCTCTGAATTGATCCATTATATATATAATGGTATGATATTTGGATGGATATCATTGAAGGATCACATAAAATCTTGAAGTATGTGTATTTTTTTAATAATGTTTTCTTCTTTCTTTAAATCAGAAATTCTTATGAAACTAGCCATTTCCAAGCGAGTTATGATCAAAACAGGCAAAAAGACAAGTGTGTGTAATGAAAAGCTTGTTTTTGCTTATTTTCACCTGTTTGTCGTCTGAAACACTGAGAAACGACTGTTCAGTGCGAGTTAGACTCAAAAATTCAATATATGTGTTTTTATAAGTTTTTCTTCTTTTTCTATTAGAATCTCACATAAAACGTTGAGAATAGCCATTTCCAAGCCAATTATGATCAAAACAGGCAAAAAGACAAGTGTGTGTCATGAAAAGCTTGTTTTGGCTTGTTTTCAACTGTTTAGCGTCTGAAACGCTCAGAAACGACTGTTCAGGGCAAGTTAGACTCAAAAATTCAATATATGTGTTTTTATAAGTTTTTCTTCTTTTTCTATTAGAATCTCACATAATACGTTGAGAATAGCCATTTCCAAGCGAGTTATGATCAAAACAGGCAAAAAGACAAGTGTGTGTAATGAAAAGCTTGTTTTTGCTTATTTTCACCTGTTTGTCGTCTGAAACACTGAGAAACGACTGTTCAGTGCGAGTTAGACTCAAAAATTCAATATATGTGTTTTTATAAGTTTTTCTTCTTTTTCTATTAGAATCTCACATAAAACGTTGAGAATAGCCATTTCCAAGCCAATTATGATCAAAACAGGCAAAAAGACAAGTGTGTGTCATGAAAAGCTTGTTTTGGCTTGTTTTCAACTGTTTAGCGTCTGAAACGCTCAGAAACGACTGTTCAGGGCAAGTTAGACTCAAAAATTCAATATATGTGTTTTTATAAGTTTTTCTGCTTTTTCTATTAGAATCTCACATAATACGTTGAGAATAGCCATTTCCAAGCCAATTATGATCAAAACAGGCAAAAAGACAAGTGTGTGTCATGAAAAGCTTGTTTTGGCTTGTTTTCAACTGTTTAGCGTCTGAAACGCTCAGAAACGACTGTTCAGGGCAAGTTAGACTCAAAAATTCAATATATGTGTTTTCATAAGTTTTTCTGCTTTTTCTATTAGAATCTCACATAAAACGTTGAGAATAGCCATTTCCAAGCGAATTATGATCAAAGCAGGCAAAAAGACAAGTGTGTGTCATGAAAAGCTTGTTTTGGCTTATTTTCAACTGTTTAGCGTCTGAAACGCTCAGAAACGACTGTTCAGGGCAAGTTAGACTCAAAAATGCAATATATGTGTTTGTATAAGTTTTTCTGCTTTTCCTATTAGAATCTCACATAAAACGTTGAGAATAGCCATTTCCAAACCAATTATTATCAAAACAGGCAAAAAGACAAGTGTGTGTCATGATAAGCTTGTTTTGGCTTATTTAGACCTGTTTAGCGTCTGAAACGCTCAGAAACGACTGTTCAGGGCAAGTTAGACTCAAAAATGCAATATATGTGTTTGTATAAGTTTTTCTTCATTTTGTATTAGAATCTCACATAAAACGTTGAGAATAGCCATTTCCAAGCGAGTTATGATCAAAACAGGCAAAAAGACAAGTGTGTGTCATGAAAAGCTTGTTTTGGCTTATTTAGACCTGTTTAGCGTCTGAAACGCTCAGAAACGACTGTTCAGGGCAAGTTAGACTCAAAAATTCAATATATGTGTTTGTATAAGTTTTTCTGCTTTGCCTATTAGAATCTCACATAAAACGTTGAGAATAGCCATTTCCAAACCAATTATTATCAAAACAGGCAAAAAGACAAGTGTGTGTCATGAAAAGCTTGTTTTGGCTTATTTAGACCTGTTTAGCGTCTGAAACGCTCAGAAACGACTGTTCAGGGCAAGTTAGACTCAAAAATGCAATATATGTGTTTGTATAAGTTTTTCTTCATTTTGTATTAGAATCTCACATAAAACGTTGAGAATAGCCATTTCCAAGCGAGTTATGATCAAAACAGGCAAAAAGACAAGTGTGTGTCATGAAAAGCTTGTTTTGGCTTATTTAGACCTGTTTAGCGTCTGAAACGCTCAGAAACGACTGTTCAGGGCAAGTTAGACTCAAAAATTCAATATATGTGTTTGTATAAGTTTTTCTGCTTTTCCTATTAGAATCTCACATAAAACGTTGAGAATAGCCATTTCCAAGCGAGTTATGATCAAAACAGGCAAAAAGACAAGTGTGTGTCATGATAAGCTTGTTTTGGCTTATTTGGACCTGTTTAGCGTCTGAAACGCTCAGAAACGACTGTTCAGGGCAAGTTAGACTCAAAAATGCAATATATGTGTTTGTATAAGTTTTTCTTCATTTTGTATTAGAATCTCACATAAAACGTTGAGAATAGCCATTTCCAAGCGAGTTATGATCAAAACAGGCGAAAAGACAAGTGTGTGTCATGAAAAGCTTGTTTTGGCTTATTTAGACCTGTTTAGCGTCTGAAACGCTCAGAAACGACTGTTCAGGGCAAGTTAGACTCAAAAATTCAATATATGTGTTTGTATAAGTTTTTCTGCTTTTCCTATTAGAATCTCACATAAAACGTTGAGAATAGCCATTTCCAAACCAATTATTATCAAAACAGGCAAAAAGACAAGTGTGTGTCATGATAAGCTTGTTTTGGCTTATTTAGACCTGTTTAGCGTCTGAAACGCTCAGAAACGACTGTTCAGGGCAAGTTAGACTCAAAAATGCAATATATGTGTTTGTATAAGTTTTTCTTCATTTTGTATTAGAATCTCACATAAAACGTTGAGAATAGCCATTTCCAAGCGAGTTATGATCAAAACAGGCAAAAAGACAAGTGTGTGTCATGAAAAGCTTGTTTTGGCTTATTTAGACCTGTTTAGCGTCTGAAACGCTCAGAAACGACTGTTCAGGGCAAGTTAGACTCAAAAATGCAATATATGTGTTTGTATAAGTTTTTCTTCATTTTGTATTAGAATCTCACATAAAACGTTGAGAATAGCCATTTCCAAGCGAGTTATGATCAAAACAGGCAAAAAGACAAGTGTGTGTCATGAAAAGCTTGTTTTGGCTTATTTAGACCTGTTTAGCGTCTGAAACGCTCAGAAACGACTGTTCAGGGCAAGTTAGACTCAAAAATGCAATATATGTGTTTGTATAAGTTTTTCTTCATTTTGTATTAGAATCTCACATAAAACGTTGAGAATAGCCATTTCCAAGCGAGTTATGATCAAAACAGGCAAAAAGACAAGTGTGTGTCATGAAAAGCTTGTTTTGGCTTATTTAGACCTGTTTAGCGTCTGAAACGCTCAGAAACGACTGTTCAGGGCAAGTTAGACTCAAAAATTCAATATATGTGTTTGTATAAGTTTTTCTGCTTTTCCTATTAGAATCTCACATAAAACGTTGAGAATAGCCATTTCCAAACCAATTATTATCAAAACAGGCAAAAAGACAAGTGTGTGTCATGATAAGCTTGTTTTGGCTTATTTAGACCTGTTTAGCGTCTGAAACGCTCAGAAACGACTGTTCAGGGCAAGTTAGACTCAAAAATGCAATATATGTGTTTGTATAAGTTTTTCTTTATTTTGTATTAGAATCTCACATAAAACGTTGAGAATAGCCATTTCCAAGCGAGTTATGATCAAAACAGGCAAAAAGACAAGTGTGTGTCATGAAAAGCTTGTTTTGGCTTATTTAGACCTGTTTAGCGTCTGAAACGCTCAGAAACGACTGTTCAGGGCAAGTTAGACTCAAAAATTCAATATATGTGTTTGTATAAGTTTTTCTGCTTTTCCTATTAGAATCTCACATAAAACGTTGAGAATAGCCATTTCCAAACCAATTATTATCAAAACAGGCAAAAAGACAAGTGTGTGTCATGATAAGCTTGTTTTGGCTTATTTAGACGTGTTTAGCGTCTGAAACGCTCAGAAACGACTGTTCAGGCCAAGTTAGACTCAAAAATGCAATATATGTGTTTGTATAGGTTTTTCTTCATTTTGTATTAGAATCTCACATAAAACGTTGAGAATAGCCATTTCCAAGCGAGTTATGATCAAAACAGGCAAAAAGACAAGTGTGTGTCATGAAAAGCTTGTTTTGGCTTATTTAGACCTGTTTAGCGTCTGAAACGCTCAGAAACGACTGTTCAGGGCAAGTTAGACTAAAAAATTCAATATATGTGTTTGTATAAGTTTTTCTGCTTTTCCTATTAGAATCTCACATAAAACGTTGAGAATAGCCATTTCCAAACCAATTATTATCAAAACAGGCAAAAAGACAAGTGTGTGTCATGATAAGCTTGTTTTGGCTTATTTAGACCTGTTTAGCGTCTGAAACGCTCAGAAACGACTGTTCAGGGCAAGTTAGACTCAAAAATTCAATATATGTGTTTTTATAAGTTTTTCTGCTTTTCCTATTAGAATCTCACATAAAACGTTGAGAATAGCCATTTCCAAACCAATTATTATCAAAACAGGCAAAAAGACAAGTGTGTGTCATGATAAGCTTGTTTTGGCTTATTTAGACCTGTTTAGCGTCTGAAACGCTCAGAAACGACTGTTCAGGGCAAGTTAGACTCAAAAATTCAATATATGTGTTTTTATAAGTTTTTCTGCTTTTCCTATTAGAATCTCACATAAAACGTTGAGAATAGCCATTTCCAAACCAATTATTATCAAAATAGGCAAAAAGACAAGTGTGTGTCATGATAAGCTTGTTTTGGCTTATTTAGACCTGTTTAGCGTCTGAAACGCTCAGAAACGACTGTTCAGGGCAAGTTAGACTCAAAAATTCAATATATGTGTTTGTATAAGTTTTTCTGCTTTTCCTATTAGAATCTCACATAAAACGTTGAGAATAGCCATTTCCAAACCAATTATTATCAAAACAGGCAAAAAGACAAGTGTGTGTCATGATAAGCTTGTTTTGGCTTATTTAGACCTGTTTAGCGTCTGAAACGCTCAGAAACGACTGTTCAGGGCAAGTTAGACTGAAAAATTCAATATATGTGTTTGTATAAGTTTTTCTGCTTTTCCTATTAGAATCTCACATAAAACGTTGAGAATAGCCATTTCCAAACCAATTATTATCAAAACAGGCAAAAAGACAAGTGTGTGTCATGAAAAGCTTGTTTTGGCTTTTTTTCAACTGTTTAGCGTCTGAAACGCTCAGAAACGACTGTTCAGGGCAAGTTAGACTCAAAAATTCAATATATGTGTTTGTATAAGTTTTTCTGCTTTTCCTATTAGAATCTCACATAAAACGTTGAGAATAGCCATTTCCAAACCAATTATTATCAAAACAGGCAAAAAGACAAGTGTGTGTCATGATAAGCTTGTTTTGGCTTATTTGGACCTGTTTAGCGTCTGAAACGCTCAGAAACGACTGTTCAGGGCAAGTTAGACTCAAAACTGAAGCATATGTATTATCATAAGTCTTTCTTTTTTTTCTATTAGAATCTCACATAAAACGTTGAGAATAGCCATTTCCAAGCGAGTTATGATCAAAACAGGCAAAAAAACAGGTGTGTGTAATTAAAAGATTGTTTTTTTTTATTTTCACCTGTTTGGCATCTGAAACGCACAGAAACGAAAGTCTTTTTCTAACATTAAGTAGGCTCTGAGAGACAAGTGTATGTATTTGGTCGCCTGCTCATGCCGGTGGGCTCATGTTCTGGAACTGTAAGAACTCGTCCTCTCTGTGAATTAGTGAGGCTCAGAGAGACAAGCGTATATGTTTGGTTGTCTGCACCTGCATTTTACACCGGCTCCTGTTCTGAAAGTTTCAGAAAGGCATTCTATTGGCCAGTTATTTAGGCACAGAGAGATAAGCGTATGTGCTTGGTCGCCTGCTCATACTTTTTACACTGGCTCCAGTATTGAAACTGTCAAAAGAGTCCTCCCTGTGAATCAATAAGGCTCAGAGAGACAAGCGCATGTGTTTGAGTCACAACTCTTGCTTTTCACACGGCTCATGTTCTGAAACATTACACTTTCTGCAAGTTAGTTAGGCTCACAGAGACATGCGTACGTTTTTGGTTATCCGCACCTGCATTTTACACCAGCTCCTGTTCTTAAAGTATCAGAAAGGCATTGTTTGGTCAGTTACTTAGGCACAGAGAGATAAGCGTATGTGTTTTGTCGCCTGCTCATGCTTTTTACACTGGCTCCAGTATTGAAACTTTCAAAAGAGTGTTTGGGTCACAACTCTTGATTTTCACACCGGCTCATGTTGTGAAACTGCGTTCTTTCTGCAATTTAGTTAGGCTCAGAGAGACAAGCGTATATGTTTTTTTGTCCGCACCTGCATTTTACACCCGCTCCTGTTCTGAAATTCTCTTGGCCAGTTATTTAGGTACAGAGCGACCAGGTGACCAAAACACATACGCTTGTATGTGTTTGGTCACCTGCTCATGCATTTTACACTGGCTCCGGTATTGAAACTTTCAAAAAAGCGTCCTCTCTGTGAATTAGTGATGCTCAGAGAGACAAGCGCATGTGTTTGGGTCACAACTCTTGCTTTTCACACCGGCTCAGTTCTGAAACAGTTAGAACTGCATTCTTTCTGCAAGTTAGTTAGGCTCAGAGAGACAAGCGTGTGTGTTTGGTTGTCTGCACCTGCATTTTACACCAGCTGCTGTTCTGAAAGTATCAGAAAGGCATTGTCTAGGTCAGTTACTTAGGCACAGAGAGATAAGCGTCTGTGTTTTGTCGCCTGCTCATGTGTTTCACACTGGCGCCTGTATTGAAACTTTCAAAAGAGTGTCCTCTCTGTGAATTAGTGATGCTCAGAGAGACAAGCGCATGTGTTTGGGTCACAACTCTTGCTTTTCACACAGGCTCATGTTCTGAAACAGTTAGAACTGCGTTCTTTCTGCAAGTAAGTCTGGCTCAGATAGACAAGCGTATTTTTTTGGTCGCCTGCTCATGATTTTTACACCAGCTCATGTTCTGAAAGTGTGAGAACGCGTCTTCTCTGTGAATTAGTAAGGATCAGAGAGACAGGCGTATGTGTTTGGGTCACAATCCTTGCTTTTTACACCCGCTCAGTTCTGAAACAGTTAGAAATGCGTTCTTTCTACAAATTAGTAAGGCTCAGAGAGACAAGCGCATGTGTTTGGGTCACAACTCTTGCTTTTCACACCGGCTCAGTTCTGAAACAGTTAGAACTGCGTTTTTTCTGCAAGTTAGTTAGGCTCAGAGAGACAAGCGTGTGTGTTTGGTTGTCTGCACCTGCATTTTACACCAGCTACTGTTCTGAAAGTATCAGAAAGGCATTGTCTTGGTCAGTTACTTAGGCACAGAGAGATAAGCGTCTGTGTTTTGTCGCCTGCTCATGTGTTTCACACTGGCGCCTGTATTGAAACTTTCAAAAGAGTGTCCTCTCTGTGAATTAGTAAGGCTCAGAGAGACAAGTGTTTGGGTCATAACTCTTGCTTTTCACACCGGCTCGTGTTCTGAAACAGTTAGAACTGCGTTTTTTCTGCAAGTTAGTTAGGCTCAGAGAGACAAGCGTGTGTGTTTGGTTGTCTACACCTGCATTTTACACCAGCTACTGTTCTGAAACTATCAGAAAGGCATTCTCTTGGCCAGTTATTTAGGGACAGAGAGACAAGCGTATGTGTTTGGGTCACAACCCTTGCTTTTTACACCCGCTAAGTTCTGAAACAGTTAGAACTGCGTTCTTTCTACAAATTAGTTAGGCTAAGAGAGACAAGCGCATGTGTTTGGGTCACAACTCTTGCTTTTCACACCGGATAATGTTGTGAAACTGCGTTCTTTCTGCAATTTAGTTAGGCTCAGAGAGACAAGCGTATATGTTTTTTTCCGCACCTGCATTTTACACCGTCTCCTGTTCTGAAATTCTCTTGGCCAGTTATTTAGTCACAGAGAGACAAGAGTATGTGTTTGGTCGCCTGCTCATGCTTTTTACACTGGCTCCGGTATTGAAACGGTCAAAAGAGCGTCCTCCCTGTGAATTAATAAGGCTCAGAGAGATAAGCGCATGTGTTTGAGTCACAACTCTTGCTTTTCACACAGGCTCATGTTCTGAAACAGTTAGAACTGCGTTCTTTCTGCAAGTTAGTTAGGCTCAGAGAGACAAGTGTATTTTTCTGGTCGCCTGCTCATGATTTTTTCACCAGCTCATGTTCTGAAAGTGTTCGAACGCGTCTTCTCTGTGAATTAGTAAGGATCAGAGAGACAGGCGTATGTGTTTGGGTCACAACCCTTGCTTTTTACACCCGCTCATTTCTGAAACAGTTAGAAATGCGTTTTTTCTGCAAATTAGTAAGGCTCAGAGAGACAAGCGTGTGTGTTTGGTTGTCTGCACCTGCATTTTACACCGGCTCCAGTTCTGAAAGTATCAGAAAGGCATTCTCTTGGCCAGTTATTTAGGCACAGAGAGATAAGTGTATGTGTTTTGTCGCCTGCTCATGCTTTTTACACTGGCTCCGGTGTTGAAATTTTCAAAAGAGCGTCCTCTCTGTGAATTAGTGAGGCTCAGAGAGACAAGCGCATGTGTTTGGGTCACAACTCTTGCTTTTCACACCGTCTCATGTTCTGAAACAGTTAGAACTGCATTCTTTCTGCAAGTTAGTTAGGCTCAGAGAGACAAGTGTATTTTTTTGGTCGCCTGCTCATGATTTTTTCACCAGCTCATGTTCTGAAAGTGTTAGAACGCGTCTTTTCTGTGAATTAGTAAGGATCAGAGAGACAAGCGCATGTGTTTGGGTCACAACTCTTGCTTTTCACACCCGTTCAGTTCTGAAACAGTTAGAACTGTGTTCTTTCTGTAAGTTAGTTAGGCTCAGAGACACAAGGGTGTGCGCTTGGGTTCCCGGTCCTGGACTTTACTCTAGCTCCTGTTCTGAAACCGTCAGAGCGGCGTTCTCTCAGTGAGAACGCAGCTATGGAGACAAATGAATCTCTACCATATTGTTTTAAAAGCCCCAAATATTGTCTACCCATCTTTTGCATGAATTAAATTACTCTTATTGGCCTTTTACTCACAGAGATTTAATTGCAGTAATGCAATGACTGCAGTTGTTATCAACTCACGTATTTCACATGCTTCACTGAAGTCTCTCCTCCAAGGATCGCTCAGCCCCGTCTGTGGTGAAAAAGAAGAGAGGAGAGAAACTCAACAAAATGACAGTAAAATGCAGTAATTTATCCCATTCATTCATTGTCCATTATAATGTTTCACTGTGGACATTGTCATATACCAGTTACAACAGCCCAGGTACAACTTGTTTTTCAGATATGAAAGGCAAGACAAGAATAAAGCTTACTTGGGTATTTTAAAAATGACTATGAAATTGGTTTCACATTCATTGTCTATGAAGCAGCTCCACTTCATTCTGGGGTCTCATGTCTCTGGTTTGTTGCTTTGGGAGGAAGTAGTTCATGTTCACAAATAACAGATGTGAGAGGTACACATGTGCAAGTCACAAGCTAGTCTCAAGTCTTAACCTTAAAAGCTGAAGCAAATCCTAAGTCACTGTGTTTAAGACTCAAGTAAGCAAAGTCAATTCACTGCTAAACATCAAACAAGACAGGCCAATTAAGTCAAGTCAAGTCACCGTGAAAGAAGCGCTTTAAACTCTAACACTCGTTGTCTCAAGCCATGTCATGCGAAAATGGCACTCTATAGGCTATGGTTAGGAGTCATAAATACCACTATCTATTAGGGGTATAACAATTCTCCAAATCCATGGTTTGGCTCATACCTTGTTTTTTGTTGTTGTTTTAAATAGATTAACTTGGAATTAATTAACTATGTCAACAGAAATAAATGATCTGATCTAACATGTTTTCCAGGATCTAGTGTTCCTAATTTTGTATTTTACTTAATGTCTGTGGATGTGGATGATCAGATTGGTGTGGTAATATTAAGCTCAACTCAAGCTCAGTGCAGGTGTGGGAAAATGCTTTCAACAAGCTCTCAGCTCAATCCTGTCTTGCTTCATTTTCTAGGTTCTGCTAGACAAGGGTTCAGCAAGCTTCAGCCATTTTAGCCCATTTCTCACCATATAAAACCCACCTGGAGCCGCAAAATCCCTCCCTAGTTTGATCCCTAAAATGACTTTACTTTACACAAATGAGTGAATATCTAATTAGGATTACATATTTCACATAAACAAAAACATACAAATGTATTGATTATTCAATAAAACAATCAAAGGTCTTTAGTAGCTTAAGGCTCACATCTGATTTTTAAAAAAATTCTGAGGACCACCTTCCTTTTTGCTTGTGATGCAAACTGGGGTAAAACTAATAACTGGAAAACAGTCACTCACGCCAGTAGAATCCTATGTAATCCTATGTAATGACGCCTAGTTTACTACTCCAGCAAGTAGGTCGAACCTAGCACGCTGCTACTGACTTCAGCTAATGCTTTGTGGAGATCGCGGCATTTGAGAAACCAAACGGAATAAATACCTCACATGTAAACACACACGTCGCATCGTAAGGCATGCTGGGTACTGACATCAAAACGGTGACAATAAGTTGAAACTGAAACAGAAAAAGTTGAAACTGAAAAAGACAAAGTTGAAACTGAGAACCGGTGGCATTGAAAAAAAACTTACATTGTAAAGACATGAAGAAAAAAATCTTATGATTGACATTGAAAAACTAATCTTAATGCAAAAAATACCAAAATAGAATAAAAGCTAAAAAATAAAAGCAGCGATGATCGGGACCTCGCAACCCGGTGAACATCGGGCACAGTCGAAGAGCCTTTGTCACAGGCATGTAGATGTTTTCACAGTCGGGCTACTTTCAGACAGAGCAAGGAGAGAAACATCACTTCCTTTGTCCACTCATTTGCCTGCTGCTGGGGCTGCTTTCCTGTACTGTGTTATGGGGGCGCTATGGAGCCAGTTTGCATCACTGATTGAATATTGTAATGTAGATGTGCTCAGGCCTGGACCTGTAAAGTTTCAGGCAGATCCCACCATGTACACTAAAGTTATAGCAATTTCCTCTGTAATGACGAAACATCAAAACTAAAGGCCACACCACGGCCAAGCGCTTCAATGTACACTAAATCTTTTGATAACTTTTGATCATACACTAGTCTAGATGACACATACTGATTTTGGAGTCCCTACGATGAATTGTAGGAGGAGTTTGTTAAAACACAAGGTATGCGAAATGGCCAAGAAAAGGCGAAAATTGACCAGTTTTTTAGAGATGGCGGACTTCCTGTAGGACTTGGACTGTAGGAGCTTGATATGGCTCCAAGAGGCTTTTTTGTGCATCTTGACATTATACATGTGCCTTGTGAATTTCATTTTTCTACTTTAATCTGGTAGGCGGGGCTTCAACTTTGAAATTTTCAAGGGGTCGCTGTTGAGCCATTTTGCCACACCCATTCAAATGAACTACAAAGGATAACATCACTCTAGACATGTGTGTCAAGTTTCGTGGCTGTAGAGCCACCCCCTCTCCCTGGAAAACAGCATCGTATGTCATGGCGAAGGATGTGTCGCATCTTACTTCTATGACAATCTGGGTTGAGGTGCTCAATTTTCCTAATTTTCTAGGGGGCGCAGTCCAGCCATTTTCAATATCAAATTTTTCAGCAGTCCTGATAAATGTGCAAAATTTCACGAGTTTCTGAAAGGTCGTCAAAACGGCTGTCAAAAATGCGTTTGTTTCGGAATAATAATAATAATAATAATAATAATGATGATGATAATAATAATAATGATAATGATAATAATAATAATAATCACTACAAATACAAGAGGGCCTTCGCACCGTTCAGTGCTCGAGCCCTAATAAGATTGACAGATTGTAATTTTAATTAAAATTTTTAGAGCGTTTTATTTTTCAGTGGAACTTTTTTCAATGATAATACACTTTTTTTTTTTTAATTGCAGGGTTTGATTTCAATGCCAAATTTTATTTCCGATAGCCCCATACAAACCTAATTTTTTTGACCAATTTTTCACTCAAAGTGGGTGTATTTGCATCTAAAATGAGTATAAATTGACCCTGAGGCAAAAAGGCATGGGCAGGAACTTGGAACAAGAGTCCATAGTTTCACACATTTTTGTTCTGAATGCTTTGAGCCAATATACTCATGAGAATGGTTTAGCTAACTTTAATGGTGATGAAACAATTCAATGGTTGTGGTTCTTCTAGGCTTTTGAAATGTGATCAACCAAATGGCTCAAATCCTGATAGTGACTTGTGATTCTAAAAAAAAAGTACCACGTCTTTTTCACAAGTCTTTGAGAAAAAGAATTTTTGGGCCAGTGTGCATCATGTGATTACGCACTTTGGCCACTATGTCAAATTTGCTTCAAAGCCTGGCACTCTTCCTGTATCCAGTTCTCTTTATACATCCATGGCGATAAGCGATAGAGCGAGCATCAGAAAAGTGATGGTGAATGCAAGCGGAGCAGAAGAAAAGGTTAGCAGTAAGCTGTAACAATCTGGTAGTAAATGTACAGTAATGTACAGTTAATAAATGCTGCAGCTTGTCAAGACCAAGAAAAGTAATGTCTGTTTCCCCAACTGCTCTTGCTATAGGCATTGAGCCTGAAGATGCTAAACAGAGAACAGAGAAATGTGCTAATCGACCTCCCCAGCCAGGGCCAGGTCAGTCAACCTAGGGGAAACACTGCAATCTGTGCTGATATGCATGCTTTTCATTATATATAATTTGAATATGCAGGAAATCAAATGATAATGGATTACAAAAAGAGGTCATTTTGGCATAAGGGTGCCCCCAAAATGCACATATACATTCAGAACAAGTCATATCTGATGATTGTATGTGAAAGAAGTTATAGGAAAATAGTATATTCAGAAGCAGAGATATACACTTCTTTGTGTGACGTTGTGACATAAAGGCCCCAAAATTTCAACCTCTGAATTGATCCATTATGTATATAATGGTATGATATTTGGATGGATATCATTGAAGGATCACATAAAATCTTGAAGTATGTGTATTTTTTTAATAACGTTTTCTTCTTTCTTTAAATCAGAAATTCTTATGAAACTAGCCATTTCCAAGCGAGTTATGATCAAAACAGGCAAAAAGACAAGTGTGTGTCATGAAAAGCTTGTTTTGGCTTATTTAGACCTGTTTAGCGTCTGAAACGCTCAGAAACGACTGTTCAGGGCAAGTTAGACTCAAAAATTCAATATATGTGTTTGTATAAGTTTTTCTGCTTTTCCTATTAGAATCTCACATAAAACGTTGAGAATAGCCATTTCCAAACCAATTATTATCAAAACAGGCAAAAAGACAAGTGTGTGTCATGATAAGCTTGTTTTGGCTTATTTAGACCTGTTTAGCGTCTGAAACGCTCAGAAACGACTGTTCAGGGCAAGTTAGACTCAAAAATGCAATATATGTGTTTGTATAAGTTTTTCTTCATTTTGTATTAGAATCTCACATAAAACGTTGAGAATAGCCATTTCCAAGCGAGTTATGATCAAAACAGGCAAAAAGACAAGTGTGTGTCATGAAAAGCTTGTTTTGGCTTATTTAGACCTGTTTAGCGTCTGAAACGCTCAGAAACGACTGTTCAGGGCAAGTTAGACTGAAAAATTCAATATATGTGTTTGTATAAGTTTTTCTGCTTTTCCTATTAGAATCTCACATAAAACGTTGAGAATAGCCATTTCCAAACCAATTATTATCAAAACAGGCAAAAAGACAAGTGTGTGTCATGATAAGCTTGTTTTGGCTTATTTAGACCTGTTTAGCGTCTGAAACGCTCAGAAACGACTGTTCAGGGCAAGTTAGACTCAAAAATGCAATATATGTGTTTGTATAAGTTTTTCTTCATTTTGTATTAGAATCTCACATAAAACGTTGAGAATAGCCATTTCCAAGCGAGTTATGATCAAAACAGGCAAAAAGACAAGTGTGTGTCATGAAAAGCTTGTTTTGGCTTATTTAGACCTGTTTAGCGTCTGAAACGCTCAGAAACGACTGTTCAGGGCAAGTTAGACTCAAAAATTCAATATATGTGTTTGTATAAGTTTTTCTGCTTTTCCTATTAGAATCTCACATAAAACGTTGAGAATAGCCATTTCCAAACCAATTATTATCAAAACAGGCAAAAAGACAAGTGTGTGTCATGATAAGCTTGTTTTGGCTTATTTAGACCTGTTTAGCGTCTGAAACGCTCAGAAACGACTGTTCAGGGCAAGTTAGACTCAAAAATTCAATATATGTGTTTGTATAAGTTTTTCTGCTTTTCCTATTAGAATCTCACATAAAACGTTGAGAATAGCCATTTCCAAACCAATTATTATCAAAACAGGCAAAAAGACAAGTGTGTGTCATGATAAGCTTGTTTTGGCTTATTTAGACCTGTTTAGCGTCTGAAACGCTCAGAAACGACTGTTCAGGGCAAGTTAGACTCAAAAATTCAATATATGTGTTTGTATAAGTTTTTCTGCTTTTCCTATTAGAATCTCACATAAAACGTTGAGAATAGCCATTTCCAAACCAATTATTATCAAAACAGGCAAAAAGACAAGTGTGTGTCATGATAAGCTTGTTTTGGCTTATTTAGACCTGTTTAGCGTCTGAAACGCTCAGAAACGACTGTTCAGGGCAAGTTAGACTCAAAACTGAAGCATATGTATTATCATAAGTCTTTCTTCTTTTTCTATTAGAATCTCACATAAAACGTTGAGAATAGCCATTTCCAAGCGAGTTATGATCAAAACAGGCAAAAAAACAGGTGTGTGTAATTAAAAGATTGTTTTTTTTTATTTTCACCTGTTTGGCATCTGAAACGCACAGAAACGAAAGTCTTTTTCTAACATTAAGTAGGCTCTGAGAGACAAGTGTATGTATTTGGTCGCCTGCTCATGCCGGTGGGCTCATGTTCTGGAACTGTAAGAACTCGTCCTCTCTGTGAATTAGTGAGGCTCAGAGAGACAAGCGTATATGTTTGGTTGTCTGCACCTGCATTTTACACCGGCTCCTGTTCTGAAAGTTTCAGAAAGGCATTCTATTGGCCAGTTATTTAGGCACAGAGAGATAAGCGTATGTGCTTGGTCGCCTGCTCATACTTCTTACACTGGCTCCAGTATTGAAACTGTCAAAAGAGCGTCCTCCCTGTGAATCAATAAGGCTCAGAGAGACAAGCGCATGTGTTTGAGTCACAACTCTTGCTTTTCACACGGCTCATGTTCTGAAACATTACACTTTCTGCAAGTTAGTTAGGCTCACAGAGACATGCGTACGTTTTTGGTTATCCGCACCTGCATTTTACACCAGCTCCTGTTCTTAAAGTATCAGAAAGGCATTGTTTGGTCAGTTACTTAGGCACAGAGAGATAAGCGTATGTGTTTTGTCGCCTGCTCATGCTTTTTACACTGGCTCCAGTATTGAAACTTTCAAAAGAGTGTTTGGGTCACAACTCTTGATTTTCACACCGGCTCATGTTGTGAAACTGCGTTCTTTCTGCAATTTAGTTAGTCTCAGAGAGACAAGCGTATATGTTTTTTTGTCCGCACCTGCATTTTACACCCGCTCCTGTTCTGAAATTCTCTTGGCCAGTTATTTAGGTACAGAGAGACCAGGTGACCAAAACACATACGCTTGTATGTGTTTGGTCACCTGCTCATGCATTTTACACTGGCTCCGGTATTGAAACTTTCAAAAAAGCGTCCTCTCTGTGAATTAGTGATGCTCAGAGAGACAAGCGCATGTGTTTGGGTCACAACTCTTGCTTTTCACACAGGCTCATGTTCTGAAACAGTTAGAACTTCGTTCTTTCTGCAAGTTAGTCTGGCTCAGATAGACAAGCGTATATGTTTGGTTGTCTGCACCTGCATTTTACACCGGCTCCTGTTCTGAAAGTTTCAGAAAGGCATTCTATTGGCCAGTTATTTAGGCACAGAGAGATAAGCGTATGTGCTTGGTCGCCTGCTCATACTTTTTACACTGGCTCCAGTATTGAAACTGTCAAAAGAGTCCTCCCTGTGAATCAATAAGGCTCAGAGAGACAAGCGCATGTGTTTGAGTCACAACTCTTGCTTTTCACACGGCTCATGTTCTGAAACATTACACTTTCTGCAAGTTAGTTAGGCTCACAGAGACATGCGTATGTTTTTGGTTATCCGCACCTGCATTTTACACCAGCTCCTGTTCTTAAAGTATCAGAAAGGCATTGTTTGGTCAGTTACTTAGGCACAGAGAGATAAGCGTATGTGTTTTGTCGCCTGCTCATGCTTTTTACACTGGCTCCAGTATTGAAACTTTCAAAAGAGTGTTTGGGTCACAACTCTTGATTTTCACACCGGCTCATGTTGTGAAACTGCGTTCTTTCTGCAATTTAGTTAGGCTCAGAGAGACAAGCGTATATGTTTTTTTGTCCGCACCTGCATTTTACACCCGCTCCTGTTCTGAAATTCTCTTGGCCAGTTATTTAGGTACAGAGAGACCAGGTGACCAAAACACATACGCTTGTATGTGTTTGGTCACCTGCTCATGCATTTTACACTGGCTCCGGTATTGAAACTTTCAAAAAAGCGTCCTCTCTGTGAATTAGTGATGCTCAGAGAGACAAGCGCATGTGTTTGGGTCACAACTCTTGCTTTTCACACAGGCTCATGTTCTGAAACAGTTAGAACTGCGTTCTTTCTGCAAGTAAGTCTGGCTCAGATAGACAAGCGTATTTTTTTGGTCGCCTGCTCATGATTTTTACACCAGCTCATGTTCTGAAAGTGTGAGAACGCGTCTTCTCTGTGAATTAGTAAGGATCAGAGAGACAGGCGTATGTGTTTGGGTCACAATCCTTGCTTTTTACACCCGCTCAGTTCTGAAACAGTTAGAAATGCGTTCTTTCTACAAATTAGTAAGGCTCAGAGAGACAAGCGCATGTGTTTGGGTCACAACTCTTGCTTTTCACACCGGCTCAGTTCTGAAACAGTTAGAACTGCGTTTTTTCTGCAAGTTAGTTAGGCTCAGAGAGACAAGCGTGTGTGTTTGGTTGTCTGCACCTGCATTTTACACCAGCTACTGTTCTGAAAGTATCAGAAAGGCATTGTCTTGGTCAGTTACTTAGGCACAGAGAGATAAGCGTCTGTGTTTTGTCGCCTGCTCATGTTTTTCACACTGGCGCCTGTATTGAAACTTTCAAAAGAGTGTCCTCTCTGTGAATTAGTAAGGCTCAGAGAGACAAGTGTTTGGGTCATAACTCTTGCTTTTCACACCGGCTCGTGTTCTGAAACAGTTAGAACTGCGTTTTTTCTGCAAGTTAGTTAGGCTCAGAGAGACAAGCGTGTGTGTTTGGTTGTCTACACCTGCATTTTACACCAGCTACTGTTCTGAAACTATCAGAAAGGCATTCTCTTGGCCAGTTATTTAGGGACAGAGAGACAAGCGTATGTGTTTGGGTCACAACCCTTGCTTTTTACACCCGCTAAGTTCTGAAACAGTTAGAACTGCGTTCTTTCTACAAATTAGTTAGGCTAAGAGAGACAAGCGCATGTGTTTGGGTCACAACTCTTGCTTTTCACACCGGATAATGTTGTGAAACTGCGTTCTTTCTGCAATTTAGTTAGGCTCAGAGAGACAAGCGTATATGTTTTTTTCCGCACCTGCATTTTACACCGTCTCCTGTTCTGAAATTCTCTTGGCCAGTTATTTAGTCACAGAGAGACAAGAGTATGTGTTTGGTCGCCTGCTCATGCTTTTTACACTGGCTCCGGTATTTAAACGGTCAAAAGAGCGTCCTCCCTGTGAATTAATAAGGCTCAGAGAGATAAGCGCATGTGTCTGAGTCACAACTCTTGCTTTTCACACAGGCTCATGTTCTGAAACAGTTAGAACTGCGTTCTTTCTGCAAGTTAGTTAGGCTCAGAGAGACAAGTGTATTTTTCTGGTCGCCTGCTCATGATTTTTTCACCAGCTCATGTTCTGAAAGTGTTCGAACGCGTCTTCTCTGTGAATTAGTAAGGATCAGAGAGACAGGCGTATGTGTTTGGGTCACAACCCTTGCTTTTTACACCCGCTCATTTCTGAAACAGTTAGAAATGCGTTTTTTCTGCAAATTAGTAAGGCTCAGAGAGACAAGCGTGTGTGTTTGGTTGTCTGCACCTGCATTTTACACCGGCTCCAGTTCTGAAAGTATCAGAAAGGCATTCTCTTGGCCAGTTATTTAGGCACAGAGAGATAAGTGTATGTGTTTTGTCGTCTGCTCATGCTTTTTACACTGGCTCCGCTGTTGAAATTTTCAAAAGAGAGTCCTCTCTGTGAATTAGTGAGGCTCAGAGAGACAAGCGCATGTGTTTGGGTCACAACTCTTGCTTTTCACACCGTCTCATGTTCTGAAACAGTTAGAACTGCATTCTTTCTGCAAGTTAGTTAGGCTCAGAGAGACAAGTGTATTTTTTTGGTCACCTGCTCATGATTTTTTCACCAGCTCATGTTCTGAAAGTGTTAGAACGCGTCTTTTCTGTGAATTAGTAAGGATCAGAGAGACAAGCGCATGTGTTTGGGTCACAACTCTTGCTTTTCACACCCGTTCAGTTCTGAAACAGTTAGAACTGTGTTCTTTCTGTAAGTTAGTTAGGCTCAGAGACACAAGGGTGTGCGCTTGGGTTCCCGGTCCTGGACTTTACTCTAGCTCCTGTTCTGAAACCGTCAGAGCGGCGTTCTCTCAGTGAGAACGCAGCTATGGAGACAAATGAATCTCTACCATATTGTTTTAAAAGCCCCAAATATTGTCTACCCATCTTTTGCATTAATTAAATTACTCTTATTGGCCTTTTACTCACAGAGATTTAATTGCAGTAATGCAATGACTGTAGTTGTTATCAACTCACGTATTTCACATGCTTCACTGAAGTCTCTCCTCCAAGGATCGCTCAGCCCCGTCTGTGGTGAAAAAGAAGAGAGGAGAGAAACTCAACAAAATGACAGTAAAATGCAGTAATTTATCCCATTCATTCATTGTCCATTATAATGTTTCACTGTGGACATTGTCATATTATGTTATGTACATTATGTTATGTACAGGTACAACTTGTTTTTCAGATATGAAAGGCAAGACAAGAATAAAGCTTACTTGGGTATTTTAAAAATGACTATGAAATTAGTTTCACATTCATTGTCTATGAAGCAGCTCCACTTCATTCTGGGGTCTCATGTCTCTGGTTTGTTGCTTTGGGAGGAAGTAGTTCATGTTCACAAATAACAGATGTGAGAGGTACACATGTGCAAGTCACAAGCTAGTCTCAAGTCTTAACCTTAAAAGCTGAAGCAAATCCTAAGTCACTGTGTTTAAGACTCAAGTAAGCAAAGTCAATTCACTGCTAAACATCAAACAAGACAGGCCAATTAAGTCAAGTCAAGTCACCGTGAAAGAAGCGCTTTAAACTCTAACACTCGTTGTCTCAAGCCATGTCATGCGAAAATGGCACTCTATAGGCTATGGTTAGGAGTCATAAATACCACTATTTATTAGGGGTATAACAATTCTCCAAATCCATGGTTTGGCTCATACCTTGTTTTTTGTTGTTGATTAACTTTGAATTAATTAACTATGTCAACAGAAATAAATGATCTGATCTAACATGTTTTCCAGGATCTAGTGTTCCTAATTTTGTATTTTACTTAATGTCTGTGGATGTGGATGATCAGATTGGTGTGGTAATATTAAGCTCAACTCAAGCTCAGTGCAGGTGTGGGAAAATGCTTTCAACAAGCTCTCAGCTCAATCCTGTCTTGCTTCATTTTCTAGGTTCTGCTAGACAAGGGTTCAGCAAGCTTCAGCCATTTTAGCCCATTTCTCACCATATAAAACCCACCTGGAGCCGCAAAATCCCTCCCTAGTTTGATCCCTAAAATGACTTTACTTTACACAAATGAGTGAATATCTAATTAGGATTACATATTTCACATAAACAAAAACATACAAATGTATTGATTATTCAATAAAACAATCAAAGGTCTTTAGTAGCTTAAGGCTCACATCTGATTTTTAAAAAAATTCTGAGGACCACCTTCCTTTTTGCTTGTGATGCAAACTGGGGTAAAACTAATAACTGGAAAACAGTCACTCACGCCAGTAGAATCCTATGTAATCCTATGTAATGACGCCTAGTTTACTACTCCAGCAAGTAGGTCGAACCTAGCACGCTGCTACTGACTTCAGCTAATGCTTTGTGGAGATCGCGGCATTTGAGAAACCAAACGGAATAAATACCTCACATGTAAACACACACGTCGCATCGTAAGGCATGCTGGGTACTGACATCAAAACGGTGACAATAAGTTGAAACTGAAACAGAAAAAGTTGAAACTGAAAAAGACAAAGTTGAAACTGAGAACCGGTGGCATTGAAAAAAAACTTACATTGTAAAGACATGAAGAAAAAAATCTTATGATTGACATTGAAAAACTAATCTTAATGCAAAAAATACCAAAATAGAATAAAAGCTAAAAAATAAAAGCAGCGATGATCGGGACCTCGCAACCCGGTGAACATCGGGCACAGTCGAAGAGCCTTTGTCACAGGCATGTAGATGTTTTCACAGTCGGGCTACTTTCAGACAGAGCAAGGAGAGAAACATCACTTCCTTTGTCCACTCATTTGCCTGCTGTTGGGGCTGCTTTCCTGTACTGTGTTATGGGGGCGCTATGGAGCCAGTTTGCATCACTGATTGAATATTGTAATGTAGATGTGCTCAGGCCTGGACTGTTATCAAACCTGTAAAGTTTCAGGCAGATCCCACCATGTACACTAAAGTTATAGCAATTTCCTCTGTAATGACGAAACATCAAAACTAAAGGCCACACCACGGCCAAGCGCTTCAATGTACACTAAATCTTTTGATAACTTTTGATCATACACTAGTCTAGATGACACATACTGATTTTGGAGTCCCTACGATGAATTGTAGGAGGAGTTTGTTAAAACACAAGGTATGCGAAATGGCCAAGAAAAGGCGAAAATTGACCAGTTTTTTTTAGAGATGGCGGACTTCCTGTAGGACTTGGACTGTAGGAGCTTGATATGGCTCCAAGAGGCTTTTTTGTGCATCTTGACATTATACATGTGCCTTGTGAATTTCATTTTTCTACTTTAATCTGGTAGGCGGGGCTTCAACTTTGAAATTTTCAAGGGGTCGCTGTTGAGCCATTTTGCCACACCCATTCAAATGAACTACAAAGGATAACATCACTCTAGACATGTGTGTCAAGTTTCGTGGCTGTAGAGCCACCCCCTCTCCCTGGAAAACAGCATCGTATGTCATGGCGAAGGATGTGTCGCATCTTACTTCTATGACAATCTGGGTTGAGGTGCTCAATTTTCCTAATTTTCTAGGGGGCGCAGTCCAGCCATTTTCAATATCAAATTTTTCAGCAGTCCTGATAAATGTGCAAAATTTCATGACTTTCTGAAAGGTCGTCAAAACGGCTGTCAAAAATGCGTTTGTTTCGGAATAATAATAATAATAATAATAATGATGATGATAATAATAATAATGATAATGATAATAATAATAATCACTACAAATACAAGAGGGCCTTCGCACCGTTCAGTGCTCGAGCCCTAATAAGATTGACAGATTGTAATTTTAATTAAAATTTTTAGAGCGTTTTATTTTTCAGTGGAACTTTTTTCATTGAAAATACACTTTTTTTTTTTTAATTGCAGGGTTTGATTTCAATGCCAAATTTTATTTCCGATAGCCCCATACAAACCTAATTTTTTTGACCAATTTTTCACTCAAAGTGGGTGTATTTGCATCTAAAATGAGTATAAATTGACCCTGAGGCAAAAAGGCATGGGCAGGAACTTGGAACAAGAGTCCATAGTTTCACACATTTTTGTTCTGAATGCTTTGAGCCAATATACTCATGAGAATGGTTTAGCTAACTTTAATGGTGATGAAACAATTCAATGGTTGTGGTTCTTCTAGGCTTTTGAAATGTGATCGACCAAATGGCTCAAATCCTGATAGTGACTCGCGGGGGTTGTGATTCTAAAAAAAAAGTACCACGTCTTTTTCACAAGTCTTTGAGAAAAAGAATTTTTGGGCCAGTGTGCATCATGTGATTACGCACTTTGGCCACTATGTCAAATTTGCTTCAAAGCCTGGCACTCTTCCTGTATCCAGTTCTCTTTATACATCCATGGCGATAAGCGATAGAGCGAGCATCAGAAAAGTGATGGTGAATGCAAGCGGAGCAGAAGAAAAGGTTAGCAGTAAGCTGTAACAATCTGGTAGTAAATGTACAGTAATGTACAGTTAATAAATGCTGCAGCTTGTCAAGACCAAGAAAAGTAATGTCTGTTTCCCCAACTGCTCTTGCTATAGGCATTGAGCCTGAAGATGCTAAACAGAGAACAGAGAAATGTGCTAATCGACCTCCCCAGCCAGGGCCAGGTCAGTCAACCTAGGGGAAACACTGCAATCTGTGCTGATATGCATGCTTTTCATTATATATAATTTGAATATGCAGGAAATCAAATGATAATGGATTACAAAAAGAGGTCATTTTGGCATAAGGGTGCCCCCAAAATGCACATATACATTCAGAACAAGTCATATCTGATGATTGTATGTGAAAGAAGTTATAGGAAAATAGTATATTCAGAAGCAGAGATATACACTTCTTTGTGTGACGTTGTGACATAAAGGCCCCAAAATTTCAACCTCTGAATTGATCCATTATGTATATAATGGTATGATATTTGGATGGATATCATTGAAGGATCACATAAAATCTTGAAGTATGTGTATTTTTTTAATAATGTTTTCTTCTTTCTTTAAATCAGAAATTCTTATGAAACTAGCCATTTCCAAGCGAGTTATGATCAAAACAGGCAAAAAGACAAGTGTGTGTAATGAAAAGCTTGTTTTTGCTTATTTTCACCTGTTTGTCGTCTGAAACACTGAGAAACGACTGTTCAGTGCGAGTTAGACTCAAAAATTCAATATATGTGTTTTTATAAGTTTTTCTTCTTTTTCTATTAGAATCTCACATAAAACGTTGAGAATAGCCATTTCCAAACCAATTATTATCAAAACAGGCAAAAAGACAAGTGTGTGTCATGATAAGCTTGTTTTGGCTTATTTAGACCTGTTTAGCGTCTGAAACGCTCAGAAACGACTGTTCAGGGCAAGTTAGACTCAAAAATTCAATATATGTGTTTGTATAAGTTTTTCTGCTTTTCCTATTAGAATCTCACATAAAACGTTGAGAATAGCCATTTCCAAACCAATTATTATCAAAACAGGCAAAAAGACAAGTGTGTGTCATGAAAAGCTTGTTTTGGCTTTTTTTCAACTGTTTAGCGTCTGAAACGCTCAGAAACGACTGTTCAGGGCAAGTTAGACTCAAAAATTCAATATATGTGTTTGTATAAGTTTTTCTGCTTTTCCTATTAGAATCTCACATAAAACGTTGAGAATAGCCATTTCCAAACCAATTATTATCAAAACAGGCAAAAAGACAAGTGTGTGTCATGATAAGCTTGTTTTGGCTTATTTAGACCTGTTTAGCGTCTGAAACGCTCAGAAACGACTGTTCAGGGCAAGTTAGACTCAAAAATGCAATATATGTGTTTGTATAAGTTTTTCTGCTTTTCCTATTAGAATCTCACATAAAACGTTGAGAATAGCCATTTCCAAACCAATTATTATCAAAACAGGCAAAAAGACAAGTGTGTGTCATGATAAGCTTGTTTTGGCTTATTTAGACCTGTTTAGCGTCTGAAACGCTCAGAAACGACTGTTCAGGGCAAGTTAGACTCAAAAATTCAATATATGTGTTTGTATAGGTTTTTCTTCATTTTGTATTAGAATCTCACATAAAACGTTGAGAATAGCCATTTCCAAGCGAGTTATGATCAAAACAGGCAAAAAGACAAGTGTGTGTCATGAAAAGCTTGTTTTGGCTTATTTAGACCTGTTTAGCGTCTGAAACGCTCAGAAACGACTGTTCAGGGCAAGTTAGACTCAAAAATTCAATATATGTGTTTGTATAAGTTTTTCTGCTTTTCCTATTAGAATCTCACATAAAACGTTGAGAATAGCCATTTCCAAACCAATTATTATCAAAACAGGCAAAAAGACAAGTGTGTGTCATGATAAGCTTGTTTTGGCTTATTTAGACCTGTTTAGCGTCTGAAACGCTCAGAAACGACTGTTCAGGGCAAGTTAGACTCAAAACTGAAGCATATGTATTATCATAAGTCTTTCTTCTTTTTCTATTAGAATCTCACATAAAACGTTGAGAATAGCCATTTCCAAGCGAGTTATGATCAAAACAGGCAAAAAAACAGGTGTGTGTAATTAAAAGATTGTTTTTTTTTATTTTCACCTGTTTGGCATCTGAAACGCACAGAAACGAAAGTCTTTTTCTAACATTAAGTAGGCTCTGAGAGACAAGTGTATGTATTTGGTCGCCTGCTCATGCCGGTGGGCTCATGTTCTGGAACTGTAAGAACTCGTCCTCTCTGTGAATTAGTGAGGCTCAGAGAGACAAGCGTATATGTTTGGTTGTCTGCACCTGCATTTTACACCGGCTCCTGTTCTGAAAGTTTCAGAAAGGCATTCTATTGGCCAGTTATTTAGGCACAGAGAGATAAGCGTATGTGCTTGGTCGCCTGCTCATACTTTTTACACTGGCTCCAGTATTGAAACTGTCAAAAGAGTCCTCCCTGTGAATCATTAAGGCTCAGAGAGACAAGCGCATGTGTTTGAGTCACAACTCTTGCTTTTCACACGGCTCATGTTCTGAAACATTACACTTTCTGCAAGTTAGTTAGGCTCACAGAGACATGCGTACGTTTTTGGTTATCCGCACCTGCATTTTACACCAGCTCCTGTTCTTAAAGTATCAGAGAGGCATTGTTTGGTCAGTTACTTAGGCACAGAGAGATAAGCGTATGTGTTTTGTCGCCTGCTCATGCTTTTTACACTGGCTCCAGTATTGAAACTTTCAAAAGAGTGTTTGGGTCACAACTCTTGATTTTCACACCGGCTCATGTTGTGAAACTGCGTTCTTTCTGCAATTTAGTTAGGCTCAGAGAGACAAGCGTATATGTTCTTTTGTCCGCACCTGCATTTTACACCCGCTCCTGTTCTGAAATACTCTTGGCCAGTTATTTAGGTACAGAGAGACCAGGTGAGCAAAACACATACGCTTGTATGTGTTTGGTCACCTGCTCATGCATTTTACACTGGCTCCGGTATTGAAACTTTCAAAAAAGCGTCCTCTCTGTGAATTAGTGATGCTCAGAGAGACAAGCGCATGTGTTTGGGTCACAACTCTTGCTTTTCACACAGGCTCATGTTCTGAAACAGTTAGAACTGCTTCTTTCTGCAAGTAAGTCTGGCTCAGATAGACAAGCGTATTTTTTTGGTCGCCTGCTCATGATTTTTACACCAGCTCATGTTCTGAAAGTGTGAGAACGCGTCTTCTCTGTGAATTAGTAAGGATCAGAGAGACAGGCGTATGTGTTTGGGTCACAATCCTTGCTTTTTACACCCGCTCAGTTCTGAAACAGTTAGAAATGCGTTCTTTCTACAAATTAGTAAGGCTCAGAGAGACAAGCGCATGTGTTTGGGTCACAACTCTTGCTTTTCACACCGGCTCAGTTCTGAAACAGTTAGAACTGCGTTTTTTCTGCAAGTTAGTTAGGCTCAGAGAGACAAGCGTGTGTGTTTGGTTGTCTGCACCTGCATTTTACACCAGCTACTGTTCTGAAAGTATCAGAAAGGCATTGTCTTGGTCAGTTACTTAGGCACAGAGAGATAAGCGTCTGTGTTTTGTCGCCTGCTCATGTGTTTCACACTGGCGCCTGTATTGAAACTTTCAAAAGAGTGTCCTCTCTGTGAATTAGTAAGGCTCAGAGAGACAAGTGTTTGGGTCATAACTCTTGCTTTTCACACCGGCTCGTGTTCTGAAACAGTTAGAACTGCGTTTTTTCTGCAAGTTAGTTAGGCTCAGAGAGACAAGCGTGTGTGTTTGGTTGTCTACACCTGCATTTTACACCAGCTACTGTTCTGAAACTATCAGAAAGGCATTCTCTTGGCCAGTTATTTAGGGACAGAGAGACAAGCGTATGTGTTTGGGTCACAACCCTTGCTTTTTACACCCGCTAAGTTCTGAAACAGTTAGAACTGCGTTCTTTCTACAAATTAGTTAGGCTAAGAGAGACAAGCGCATGTGTTTGGGTCACAACTCTTGCTTTTCACACCGGATAATGTTGTGAAACTGCGTTCTTTCTGCAATTTAGTTAGGCTCAGAGAGACAAGCGTATATGTTTTTTTCCGCACCTGCATTTTACACCGGCTCCTGTTCTGAAATTCTCTTGGCCAGTTATTTAGTCACAGAGAGACAAGAGTATGTGTTTGGTCGCCTGCTCATGCTTTTTACACTGGCTCCGGTATTTAAACGGTCAAAAGAGCGTCCTCCCTGTGAATTAATAAGGCTCAGAGAGATAAGCGCATGTGTTTGAGTCACAACTCTTGCTTTTCACACAGGCTCATGTTCTGAAACAGTTAGAACTGCGTTCTTTCTGCAAGTTAGTTAGGCTCAGAGAGACAAGTGTATTTTTCTGGTCGCCTGCTCATGATTTTTTCACCAGCTCATGTTCTGAAAGTGTTCGAACGCGTCTTCTCTGTGAATTAGTAAGGATCAGAGAGACAGGCGTATGTGTTTGGGTCACAACCCTTGCTTTTTACACCCGCTCATTTCTGAAACAGTTAGAAATGCGTTTTTTCTGCAAATTAGTAAGGCTCAGAGAGACAAGCGTGTGTGTTTGGTTGTCTGCACCTGCATTTTACACCGGCTCCAGTTCTGAAAGTATCAGAAAGGCATTCTCTTGGCCAGTTATTTAGGCACAGAGAGATAAGTGTATGTGTTTTGTCGCCTGCTCATGCTTTTTACACTGGCTCCGGTGTTGAAATTTTCAAAAGAGCGTCCTCTCTGTGAATTAGTGAGGCTCAGAGAGACAAGCGCATGTGTTTGGGTCACAACTCTTGCTTTTCACACCGTCTCATGTTCTGAAACAGTTAGAACTGCATTCTTTCTGCAAGTTAGTTAGGCTCAGAGAGACAAGTGTATTTTTTTGGTCGCCTGCTCATGATTTTTTCACCAGCTCATGTTCTGAAAGTGTTAGAACGCGTCTTTTCTGTGAATTAGTAAGGATCAGAGAGACAAGCGCATGTGTTTGGGTCACAACTCTTGCTTTTCACACCCGTTCAGTTCTGAAACAGTTAGAACTGTGTTCTTTCTGTAAGTTAGTTAGGCTCAGAGACACAAGGGTGTGCGCTTGGGTTCCCGGTCCTGGACTTTACTCTAGCTCCTGTTCTGAAACCGTCAGAGCGGCGTTCTCTCAGTGAGAACGCAGCTATGGAGACAAATGAATCTCTACCATATTGTTTTAAAAGCCCCAAATATTGTCTACCCATCTTTTGCATGAATTAAATTACTCTTATTGGCCTTTTACTCACAGAGATTTAATTGCAGTAATGCAATGACTGTAGTTGTTATCAACTCACGTATTTCACATGCTTCACTGAAGTCTCTCCTCCAAGGATCGCTCAGCCCCGTCTGTGGTGAAAAAGAAGAGAGGAGAGAAACTCAACAAAATGACAGTAAAATGCAGTAATTTATCCCATTCATTCATTGTCCATTATAATGTTTCACTGTGGACATTGTCATATACCAGTTACAACAGCCCAGGTACAACTTGTTTTTCAGATATGAAAGGCAAGACAAGAATAAAGCTTACTTGGGTATTTTAAAAATGACTATGAAATTGGTTTCACATTCATTGTCTATGAAGCAGCTCCACTTCATTCTGGGGTCTCATGTCTCTGGTTTGTTGCTTTGGGAGGAAGTAGTTCATGTTCACAAATAACAGATGTGAGAGGTACACATGTGCAAGTCACAAGCTAGTCTCAAGTCTTAACCTTAAAAGCTGAAGCAAATCCTAAGTCACTGTGTTTAAGACTCAAGTAAGCAAAGTCAATTCACTGCTAAACATCAAACAAGACAGGCCAATTAAGTCAAGTCAAGTCACCATGAAAGAAGCGCTTTAAACTCTAACACTCGTTGTCTCAAGCCATGTCATGAGAAAATGGCACTCTATAGGCTATGGTTAGGAGTCATAAATACCACTATTTATTAGGGGTATAACAATTCTCCAAATCCATGGTTTGGCTCATACCTTGTTTTTTGTTGTTGTTTTAAATAGATTAACTTTGAATTAATTAACTATGTCAACAAAAATAAATGATCTGATCTAACATGTTTTCCAGGATCTAGTGTTCCTAATTTTGTATTTTACTTAATGTCTGTGGATGTGGATGATCAGATTGGTGTGGTAATATTAAGCTCAACTCAAGCTCAGTGCAGGTGTGGGAAAATGCTTTCAACAAGCTCTCAGCTCAATTCTGTCTTGCTTCATTTTCTAGCTTCTGCTAGACAAGGGGTCAGCAAGCTTCAGCCATTTTAGCCCATTTCTCACCATATAAAACCCACCTGGAGCCGCAAAATCCCTCCCTAGTTTGATCCCTAAAATGACTTTACGTTACACGAATGAGTGAATATCTAATTAGGATTACATATTTCACATAAACAAAAACATACAAATGTATTGATTATTCAATAAAACAATCAAAGGTCGTTATTAGCTTAAGGCTCACATCTGATTTTTAAAAAAAATTCTGAGGACCACCTTCCCAAATAAATGAAAAAATAAACAAAACAAAACATAACATGACAAATCAATAGTCAAGTGTAATATTGCAATTACACAACATTTGTGAGGCAGTTCACTCTAAAAATAAAAGACTTTTTGCTTGTGATGCAAACTGGGGTAAAACTAATAACTGGAAAACAGTCACTCACGCCAGTAGAATCCTATGTAATCCTATGTAATGAAGCCTAGCAAGTAGGTCGAACCTAGCACGCTGCTACTGACTTCAGCTAATGCTTTGTGGAGATCGCGGCATTTGAGAAACCAGACGCAATAAATACCTCACATGTAAACACACACGTCGCATCGTAAGGCATGCTGGGTACTGACATCAAAATGGTGACAATAAGTTGAAACTGAAACAGAAAAAGTTGAAACTGAAAAAGACAAAGTTGAAACTGAGAACCGGTGGCATTGAAAAAAAACTTACATTGTAAAGACATGAAGAAAAAAATCTTAGGATTGACATTGAAAAACTAATCTTAATGCAAAAAATACCAAAATAGAATTAAAGCTGCAAGCAGCGATGATCGGGACCGCGCACCCCGGTGAACATCGGGCACAGTCGAAGAGCCTTTGTCACAGGCATGTAGATGTTTTCACAGTCGGGCTACTTTCAGACAGAGCAAGGAGAGAAACATCACTTCCTTTGTCCACCCATTTGCCTGCTGCTGGGGCTGCTTTCCTGTACTGTACTTATGGGGGCGCTATGGAGCCAGTTTGCATCACTGATTGAATATTGTAATGTAGATGTGCTCAGGCCTGGACTGTTATCAAACCTGTAAAGTTTCAGGCAGATCCCACCATGTACACTAAAGTTATAGCAATTTCCTCTGTAATGACGAAACATCAAAACTAAAGGCCACACCACGGCCAAGCGCTTCAATGTACACTAAATCTTTTGATAACTTTTGATCATACACTAGTCTAGATGACACACACTGATTTTGGAGTCCTTACGATGAATCCTGTAGGAGGAGTTTGTTAAAACACAAGGTATGCGAAATGGCCAAGAAAAGGCGAAAATTGACCAGTTTTTTCAAGATGGCGGACTTCCTGTAGGACTTGGACTGTAGGAGCTTGATATGGCTCCAAGAGGCTTTTTTGTGCATCTTGACATTATACATGTGCCTTGTGAATTTCATTTTTCTACGTTAATCTGGTAGGCGGGGCTTCAACTTTGAAATTTTCAAGGGATCGCTGTTGAGCCATTTTGCCACACCCATTCAAATGAACTACAAAGGATTTTTAGCTAACATCACTCTAGACATGTGTGTCAAGTTTCGTGGCTGTAGAGCCATCCCCTCTCCCTGGAAAACAGCATCGTATGTCATGGCGAAGGATGTGTCGCATCTTACTTCTATGACAATCTGGGTTGAGGTGCTCAATTTTCCTAATTTTCTAGGGGGCGCAGTCCAGCCATTTTCAATATCAAATTTTTCAGCAGTCCTGACAAATGTGCAAAATTTCACAAGTTTTCGAGAGGTCGTCAAAACGGCTGTCAAAAATGCGTTTGTTTCGGAATAATAATAATAATAATGATGATGATAATAATAATAATGATAATGATAATAATAATAATAATCACTACAAATACAGGCACCGTTCAGTGCTCGAGCCCTAATAAGATTGACATATTGTAGTTTTAGTTAAAATTTTTAGAGCGTTTTATTTTTCAGTGGAACTTTTTTCAATGATAATACACTTTTTTTTTTTTATTTGCAGGGTTTGATTTCAATGCCAAATTTTATTTCCGATAGCCCCATACAAACCTAATTTTTTTGACCAATTTTTCACTCAAAGTGGGTGTATTTGCATCTAAAATGAGTATAAATTGCCCCTGAGACATATGTGTAGTATCTATGATGACAAAATATAATTTATATTTATATAGTTTATAGATAGTCTCCATTTTTACTGCTTAGGTCACTCTTTATGTTAGCTTGCAGTTGGCTAATGTTTGCTAGCTAGCCACAGTGATATCAACCAGTGTTGTGTGCAGCTGTTTGAATTAGAGCTGTTGGACATCATTCCAGGAGTCAAAGATGAATCAAATTGTAAAAGAATTAATACTAACCAAATGCTGAAATTGCTATTCAAATGTGTGTGGCATTTGGGAGGCAAAAAGGCATGGGCAGGAACATGGAACAAGAGTCCATAGTTTCACACATTTTTGTTCTGAATGCTTTGAGCCAATATACTCATGAGAATGGTTTAGCTAACTTTAATGGTGATGAAACAATTCAATGGTTGTGGTTCTTCTAGGCTTTTGAAATGTGATCGACCAAATGGCTCAAATCCTGATAGTGACTCGCGGGGGTTAGTGACTCACGGGGGTTGTGATTCTCAAAAAAAAGTACCACGTCTTTTTCACAAGTCTTTGAGAAAAAGAATTTCTGGGCCAGTGTGCATCATGTGATTACGCACTTTGGCCACTATGTCAAATTTGCTTCAAAGCCTGGCACTGGCTGCTCTTGCTAGGCATTGAGCCTGAAGATGCTAAACAGAGAACAGAGAAATGTGCTAATCGACCTCCCCAGCCAGGGCCAGGTCAGTCAACCTAGGGGAAACACTGCAATCTGTGCTGATATGCATGCTTTTCATTATATATAATTTGAATATGCAGGAAATCAAATGATAATGGATTACAAAAAGAGGTCATTTTGGCATAAGGGTGCCCCCAAAATGCACATATACATTCAGAACAAGTCATATCTGATGATTGTATGTGAAAGAAGTTATAGGAAAATAGTATATTCAGAAGCAGAGATATACACTTCTTTGTGTGACGTTGTGACATAAAGGCCCCAAAATTTCAACCTCTGAATTGATCCATTATGTATATAATGGTATGATATTTGGATGGATATCATTGGACGATCACATAAAATCTTGAAGTATGTGTATTTTTTTCATAACGTTTTCTTCTTTCTTTAAATCAGAAATTCTTATGAAACTAGCCATTTCCAAGCGAGTTATGATCAAAACAGGCAAAAAGACAAGTGTGTGTAATGAAAAGCTTGTTCTTGCTTATTTTCATCTGTTTAGTGTCTGAAACACTGAGAAACGACTGTTCAGGGCAAGTTAAACTCAAAAACTGAAGCATATGTGTTTTCATAAGTTTTTCTTCTTTTTCTATTAGAATCTCACATAAAACGTTGAGAATAGCCATTTCCAAGCGAGTTATGATCAAAACAGGCAAAAAGACAAGTGTGTGTAATGAAAAGCTTGTTCTTGCTTATTTTCATCTGTTTAGCATTTAAAACGCATGGAAACGACTGTTCAGGGCAAGTTAGACTCAAAAATTCAATATATGTGTTTGTATAAGTTTTTCTTCTTTTTCTATTAGAATCTCACATAAAACGTTGAGAATAGCCATTTCCAAGCCAATTATGATCAAAACAGGCAAAAAGACAAGTGTGTGTCATGACAAGCTTGTTTTGGCTTGTTTTCAACTGTTTAGCGTCTGAAACGCTCAGAAACGACTGTTCAGGGCAAATTAGACTCAATACTGAAGCATATGTGTTTGTATAAGTTTTTCTGCTTTTCCTATTAGAATCTCACATAAAACGTTCAGAATAGCCATTTCCAAGCGAGTTATGATCAAAACAGGCAAAAAGACAAGTGTGTGTCATGATAAGCTTGTTTTGGCTTATTTAGACCTGTTTAGCGTCTGAAACGCTCAGAAACGACTGTTCAGGGCAAGTTAGACTCAAAAATTCAATATATGTGTTTGTATAAGTTTTTCTGCTTTTCTATTAGAATCTCACATAAAACGTTGAGAATAGCCATTTCCAAGCGAATTATGATCAAAACAGGCAAAAAGACAAGTGTATGTCATGAAAAGCTTGTTTTGGCTTATTTTCAACTGTTTAGCGTCTGAAACGCTCAGAAACGACTGTTCAGGGCAAGTTAGACTCAAAAATTCAATATATGTGTTTGTATAAGTTTTTCTGCTTTTTCTATTAGAATCTCACATAAAACGTTGAGAATAGCCATTTCCAAGCGAATTATGATCAAAACAGGCAAAAAGACAAGTGTGTGTCATGAAAAGCTTGTTTTGGCTTTTTTTCAACTGTTTAGCGTCTGAAACGCTCAGAAACGACTGTTCAGGGCAAATTAGACTCAAAAATGCAATATATGTGTTTTTATAAGTTTTTCTTCTTTTTATATCAGATTCTATTATTAAACGTTGAGAATAGCCATTTCCATGCGAATTATGATCAAAACAGGCAAAAAGACAAGTGTGTGTCATTATAAGCTTGTTTTGGCTTATTTTCACCTGTTTAGCGTCTGAAACGCTCAGAAACGACTGTTCAGGGCAAGTTAGACTCAAAAATTCAATATATGTGTTTTTATAAGTTTTTCGTCTTTTTCTATTAGAATCTCACATAAAACGTTGAGAATAGCCATTTCCAAGCGAGTTATGATCAAAACAGGCAAAAAGACAAGTGTGTGTCATGAAAAGCTTGTTTTGGCTTGTTTTCAACTGTTTAGCGTCTGAAACGCTCAGAAACGACTGTTCAGGGCAAGTTAGACTCAAAAATGCAACATATGTGTTTGTATGAGTTGTTCTTCTTTTTATATCAGATTCTATTATAAAACGTTGAGAATAGCCATTTCCAAGCCAATTATGATCAAAACAGGCAAAAAGACAAGTGTGTGTCATGACAAGCTTGTTTTGGCTTATTTTCAACTGTTTAGCGTCTGAAACACTCAGAAACGACTGTTCAGGGCAAGTTAGACTCAAAACTGAAGCATATGTATTATCATAAGCCTTTCTTCTTTTTCTATTAGAATCTCACATAAAACGTTGAGAATAGCCATTTCCAAAATAGTTACAATCAAAAAAGGCAAAAAGACAAGGTTGTGTAATTAAAAGCTTGTTTTTCCTTATTTTCACCTGTTTGGCATCTGAAACGCACAGAAACGAAAGTCTTTTTCTAACATTAAGTAGGCTCTGAGAGACAAGTGTATGTATTTGGTCGCCTGCTCATGCCTTTTACACCGGCTCATGTTCTGGATCTGTAAGAACTCGTCCTCTCTGTGAATTAGTGCGGCTCAGAGAGACAAGCGTATATGTTTGGTTGTCTGCACCTGCATTTTACACCGGCTCCTGTTCTGAAAGTTTCAGAAAGGCATTCTATTGGCCAGTTATTTAGGCACAGAGAGATTAGCGTATGTGTTTGGTCGCCTGCTCATACTTTTTACACTGGCTCCAGTATTGAAACTGTCAAAAGAGCGTCCTCCCTGTGATTCAATAAGGCTCAGAGAGACAAGCGCATGTGTTTGAGTCAGAACTCTTGCTTTTCACACGGCTCATGTTCTGAAACACTTACACTTTCTGCAAGTTAGTTAGGCTCACAGAGACATGCGTACGTTTTTGGTTATCCGCACCTGCATTTTACGCCAGCTCCTGTTCTGAAAGTATCATAAAGGCATTGTCTTGGTCAGTTACTTAGGCACAGAGAGATGAGCGTTTGTGTTTTGACGCCTGCTCATGCTTTTTACACTGGCTACAGTATTGAAACTTTCAAAAGAGCGTCCTCTCTGTGAATTAATAAGGCTCAGAGAGATAAGCGCATGTGTTTGAGTCACAACTCTTGCTTTTCACACCGGCTCATGTTCTGAACCACTTAGAACTGCGTTCTTTCTGAAAGTTAGTTAGGCTCAGAGAGACAAGCGTACATGTTTTTTTGTCCGCACCTGCATTTTACACCGGCTCCTGTTTTTGAAATTCTCTTGGCCAGTTATTTAAGCACAGAGAGACAAGAGTATGTGTTTGGTCGCCTGCTCATGCTTTTTACACTGGCTCCGGTATTTAAACTGTCAAAAGAGCATCCTCCCTGTGAATTAATAAGGCTCAGAGAGATAAGCTCATGTGTTTGAGTCACAACTCTTGCTTTTCACACCGGTTCATCTTCTGAAACACTTAGAACTGCGTTCTCTCTGAAAGTTAGTTAGGCTCAGAGAGACAAGTGTGTGTGTTTGGTTGTCCGCACCTGCATCTTTCACCCGCTCCTGTTCTGAAATTGTCTTGGCTGGTTATTTAGGCAAAGAGAGATATAAGCGTATGTGTTTGGTTGTCCACACCTGCATTTTACACCGCCTCCTGTTCTGAAACTGTCAGAAAGACATTGTCTTGGCCAGTTAGTTAGTAAAGCTCAGAGAGACAAGCATATGTGCTATGCCGTCTGCTCCTGCTCTTTACACGGGTTCCGGTATTGAAACTTTCAAAAGAGTGTCCTCTCTGTGTATTTATAAGGCTCAGAGAGATAAGTGTTTGGGTCATAACTCTTGCTTTTCACACCGGCTCGTGTTCTGAAACGGTTAGCACTGCGTTCTTTCTGCAAGTTAGTTAGGCTCAGAGAGACAAGTGTATTTTTTTGGTCGCCTGCTCATGATTTTTTCACCAGCTCATGTTCTGAAAGTGTTACAACGCGTCTTCTCTGTGAATTAGTTAGGATCAGAGAGACAGGCGTATGTGTTTGGGTCACAACCGTTGCTTTTTACACCCACTCATTTCTGAAACAGTTAGAACTGCGTTTTTTCTGCAAATTAGTAAGGCTCAGAGAGACAAGCGTGTGTGTTTGGTTGTCTGCACCTGCATTTTACACCGGCTCCAGTTCTGAAAGTATCAGAAAGGCATTCTCTTGGCCAGTTATTTAGGCACAGAGAGATAAGTGTATGTGTTTTGTTGCCTGCTCATGCTTTTTACACTGGCTCCGGTATTGAAACTTTCAAAAGAGCATCCTCTCTGTGACTTAGTAAGGATCAGAGAGACAAGCGTATGTGTTTGGGTCACAACCCTTGCTTTTTACACCCGCTCAGTTCTGAAACAGTTAGAACTGTGTTCTTTCTACAAGTTAGTTAGGCACAGAGAGATAAGCGTATGTGTTTAGTCGCCTGCTCATGCTCTTTACACTGGCTCTGGTATTGAAACTGTCAAAAGAGCATCCTCTCTGTGACTTAGTAAGGCTCAGAGAGACAAGTGCATGTGTTTGGGTCAAAACTCTTGCTTTTCACGCCGGCTCATGTTCTGAAACTGTTAGAACTGCATTCTTTCTGCAAGTTAGTTAGGCTCAGAGAGACAAGCGTATGTTTTTGGTTGTCCGCACCTGCATTTTACACCAGCTCCTGTCCTGAAAGTATCAGAAAGGCATTCTCTTGGCCAGTTATTTAGGCAACGAGACTTCTGAAACATTTAGAACTGTGTTCTTTCTTCAAGTTAGTTAGGCTCAGAGACACAAGTGTATGTGCTTGGGTTCCCGGTCCTGGACTTTACTCTAGCTCCTGTTCTGAAACCGTCAGAGTGGCGTTCTCTCAGTGAGAACGCAGCTATGGAGACAAATTAATCTCTACCATATTGTTTTAAAAGCCCCAAATATTGTCTACCCATCTTTTGCATGAATTATATTACTCTTATTGGCCTTTTACTCACAGAGATTTAATTGCAGTAATGCAATGACTGTAGTTGTTATCAACTCACGTATTTCACATGCTTCACTGAAGTCTCTCCTCCAAGGATCGCTCAGCCCCGTCTGTGGTGAAAAAGAAGAGAGTAGAGAAACTCAACAAAATGACAGTAAAATGCAGTAACAGATGTGAGAGGTACACATGTGCAAGTCACAAGCTAGTCTCAAGTCTTAACCTTAAAAGCTGAAGCAAATCCTAAGTCACTGTGTTTAAGACTCAAGTAAGCAAAGTCAATTCACTGCTAAACATCAAACAAGACAGGCCAATTAAGTCAAGTCAAGTCACCATGAAAGAAGCGCTTTAAACTCTAACACTCGTTGTCTCAAGCCATGTCATGAGAAAATGGCACTCTATAGGCTATGGTTAGGAGTCATAAATACCACTATTTATTAGGGGTATAACAATTCTCCAAATCCATGGTTTGGCTCATACCTTGTTTTTTGTTGTTGTTTTAAATAGATTAACTTTGAATTAATTAACTATGTCAACAGAAATAAATGATCTGATCTAACATGTTTTCCAGGATCTAGTGTTCCTAATTTTGTATTTTACTTAATGTCTGTGGATGTGGATGATCAGATTGGTGTGGTAATATTAAGCTCAACTCAAGCTCAGTGCAGGTGTGGGAAAATGCTTTCAACAAGCTCTCAGCTCAATCCTGTCTTGCTTCATTTTATAGGTTCTGCTAGACAAGGGGTCAGCAAGCTTCAGCCATTTTAGCCCATTTCTCACCATATAAAACCCACCTGGAGCCGCAAAATCCCTCCCTAGTTTGATCCCTAAAATGACTTTACGTTACACGAATGAGTGAATATCTAATTAGGATTACATATTTCACATAAACAAAAACATACAAATGTATTGATTATTCAATAAAACAATCAAAGGTCGTTATTAGCTTAAGGCTCACATCTGATTTTTAAAAAAAATTCTGAGGACCACCTTCCCAAATAAATGAAAAAATAAACAAAACAAAACATAACATGACAAATCAACAGTCAAGTGTAATATTGCAATTACACAACATTTGTGAGGCAGTTCACTCTAAAAATAAAAGACTTTTTGCTTGTGATGCAAACTGGGGTAAAACTAATAACTGGAAAACAGTCACTCACGCCAGTAGAATCCTATGTAATCCTATGTAATGAAGCCTAGCAAGTAGGTCGAACCTAGCACGCTGCTACTGACTTCAGCTAATGCTTTGTGGAGATCGCGGCATTTGAGAAACCAAACGGAATAAATACCTCACATGTAAACACACACGTCGCATCGTAAGGCATGCTGGGTACTGACATCAAAATGGTGACAATAAGTTGAAACTGAAACAGAAAAAGTTGAAACTGAAAAAGACAAAGTTGAAACTGAGAACCGGTGGCATTGAAAAAAAACTTACATTGTAAAGACATGAAGAAAAAAATCTTATGATTGACATTGAAAAACTAATCTTAATGCAAAAAATACCAAAATAGAATTAAAGCTGCAAGCAGCGATGATCGGGACCGCGCACCCCGGTGAACATCGGGCACAGTTGTTTTCACAGTCGGGCTACTTTCAGACAGAGCAAGGAGAGAAACATCACTTCCTTTGTCCACCCATTTGCCTGCTGCTGGGGCTGCTTTCCTGTACTGTATTTATGGGGGCGCTATGGAGCCAGTTTGCATCACTGATTGAATATTGTAATGTAGATGTGCTCAGGCCTGGACTGTTATCAAACCTGTAAAGTTTCAGGCAGATCCCACCATGTACACTAAAGTTATAGCAATTTCCTCTGTAATGACGAAACATCAAAACTAAAGGCCACACCACGGCCAAGCGCTTCAATGTACACTAAATCTTTTGATAACTTTTGATCATACACTAGTCTAGATGACACACACTGATTTTGGAGTCCTTACGATGAATCCTGTAGGCGGAGTTTGTTAAAACACAAGGTATGCGAAATGGCCAAGAAAAGGCGAAAATTGACCAGTTTTTTCAAGATGGCGGACTTCCTGTAGGACTTGGACTGTAGGAGCTTGATATGGCTCCAAGAGGCTTTTTTGTGCATCTTGACATTATACATGTGCCTTGTGAATTTCATTTTTCTACTTTAATCTGGTAGGCGGGGCTTCAACTTTGAAATTTTCAAGGGATCGCTGTTGAGCCATTTTGCCACACCCATTCAAATGAACTACAAAGGATTTTTAGCTAACATCACTCTAGACATGTGTGTCAAGTTTCGTGGCTGTAGAGCCATCCCCTCTCCCTGGAAAACAGCATCGTATGTCATGGCGAAGGATGTGTCGCATCTTACTTCTATGACAATCTGGGTTGAGGTGCTCAATTTTCCTAATTTTCTAGGGGGCGCAGTCCAGCCATTTTCAATATCAAATTTTTCAGCAGTCCTGACAAATGTGCAAAATTTCACAAGTTTTCGAGAGGTCGTCAAAACGGCTGTCAAAAATGCGTTTGTTTCGGAATAATAATAATAATAATGATGATGATAATAATAATAATGATAATGATAATAATAATAATAATCACTACAAATACAGGCACCGTTCAGTGCTCGAGCCCTAATAAGATTGACAGATTGTAGTTTTAGTTAAAATTTTTAGAGCGTTTTATTTTTCAGTGGAACTTTTTTCAATGATAATACACTTTTTTTTTTTTATTTGCAGGGTTTGATTTCAATGCCAAATTTTATTTCCGATAGCCCCATACAAACCTAATTTTTTTGACCAATTTTTCACTCAAAGTGGGTGTATTTGCATCTAAAATGAGTATAAATTGCCCCTGAGACATATGTGTAGTATCTATGATGACAAAATATAATTTATATTTATATAGTTTATAGATAGTCTCCATTTTTACTGCTTAGGTCACTCTTTATGTTAGCTTGCAGTTGGCTAATGTTTGCTAGCTAGCCACAGTGATATCAACCAGTGTTGTGTGCAGCTGTTTGAATTAGAGCTGTTGGACATCATTCCAGGAGTCAAAGATGAATCAAATTGTAAAAGAATTAATACTAACCAAATGCTGAAATTGTTATTCAAATGTGTGTGGCATTTGGGAGGCAAAAAGGCATGGGCAGGAACATGGAACAAGAGTCCATAGTTTCACACATTTTTGTTCTGAATGCTTTGAGCCAATATACTCATGAGAATGGTTTAGCTAACTTTAATGGTGATGAAACAATTCAATGGTTGTGGTTCTTCTAGGCTTTTGAAATGTGATCGACCAAATGGCTCAAATCCTGATAGTGACTCGCGGGGGTTAGTGACTCACGGGGGTTGTGATTCTCAAAAAAAAGTACCACGTCTTTTTCACAAGTCTTTGAGAAAAAGAATTTCTGGGCCAGTGTGCATCATGTGATTACGCACTTTGGCCACTATGTCAAATTTGCTTCAAAGCCTGGCACTGGCTGCTCTTGCTAGGCATTGAGCCTGAAGATGCTAAACAGAGAACAGAGAAATGTGCTAATCGACCTCCCCAGCCAGGGCCAGGTCAGTCAACCTAGGGGAAACACTGCAATCTGTGCTGATATGCATGCTTTTCATTATATATAATTTGAATATGCAGGAAATCAAATGATAATGGATTACAAAAAGAGGTCATTTTGGCATAAGGGTGCCCCCAAAATGCACATATACATTCAGAACAAGTCATATCTGATGATTGTATGTGAAAGAAGTTATAGGAAAATAGTATATTCAGAAGCAGAGATATACACTTCTTTGTGTGACGTTGTGACATAAAGGCCCCAAAATTTCAACCTCTGAATTGATCCATTATGTATATAATGGTATGATATTTGGATGGATATCATTGGACGATCACATAAAATCTTGAAGTATGTGTATTTTTTTCATAACGTTTTCTTCTTTCTTTAAATCAGAAATTCTTATGAAACTAGCCATTTCCAAGCGAGTTATGATCAAAACAGGCAAAAAGACAAGTGTGTGTAATGAAAAGCTTGTTCTTGCTTATTTTCATCTGTTTAGTGTCTGAAACACTGAGAAACGACTGTTCAGGGCAAGTTAGACTCAAAAATTCAATATATGTGTTTGTATAAGTTTTTCTTCTTTTTCTATTAGAATCTCACATAAAACGTTGAGAATAGCCATTTCCAAGCCAATTATGATCAAAACAGGCAAAAAGACAAGTGTGTGTCATGACAAGCTTGTTTTGGCTTGTTTTCAACTGTTTAGCGTCTGAAACGCTCAGAAACGACTGTTCAGGGCAAATTAGACTCAATACTGAAGCATATGTGTTTGTATAAGTTTTTCTGCTTTTCCTATTAGAATCTCACATAAAACGTTCAGAATAGCCATTTCCAAGCGAGTTATGATCAAAACAGGCAAAAAGACAAGTGTGTGTCATGATAAGCTTGTTTTGGCTTATTTAGACCTGTTTAGCGTCTGAAACGCTCAGAAACGACTGTTCAGGGCAAGTTAGACTCAAAAATTCAATATATGTGTTTGTATAAGTTTTTCTTCTTTTTCTATTAGAATCTCACATAAAACGTTGAGAATAGCCATTTCCAAGCGAATTATGATCAAAACAGGCAAAAAGACAAGTGTATGTCATGAAAAGCTTGTTTTGGCTTATTTTCAACTGTTTAGCGTCTGAAACGCTCAGAAACGACTGTTCAGGGCAAGTTAGACTCAAAAATTCAATATATGTGTTTGTATAAGTTTTTCTGCTTTTTCTATTAGAATCTCACATAAAACGTTGAGAATAGCCATTTCCAAGCGAATTATGATCAAAACAGGCAAAAAGACAAGTGTGTGTAATGAAAAGCTTGTTTTGGCTTATTTTCAACTGTTTAGCGTCTGAAACGCTCAGAAACGACTGTTCAGGGCAAATTAGACTCAAAAATGCAATATATGTGTTTTTATAAGTTGTTCTTCTTTTTATATCAGATTCTATTATTAAACGTTGAGAATAGCCATTTCCATGCGAATTATGATCAAAACAGGCAAAAAGACAAGTGTGTGTAATGAAAAGCTTGTTTTGGCTTATTTAGACCTGTTTAGCGTCTGAAACGCTCAGAAACGACTGTTCAGGGCAAGTTAGACTCAAAAGTTCAATATATGTGTTTGTATAAGTTTTTCTTCTTTTTCTATTAGAATCTCACATAAAACATTGAGAATAGTCATTTCCAAACCAATTATGATCAAAACAGGCAAAAAGACAAGTGTGTGTCATGAAAAGCTTGTTTTGGCTTGTTTTCAACTGTTTAGCGTCTGAAACGCTCAGAAACGACTGTTCAGGGCAAGTTAGACTCAAAAATTCAATATATGTGTTTGTATAAGTTTTTCTGCTTTTTCTATTAGAATCTCACACAAAACGTTGAGAATAGCCATTTCCAAGCGAATTATGATCAAAACAGGCAAAAAGACAAGTGTGTGTAATGAAAAGCTTGTTTTGGCTTATTTTCAACTGTTTAGCGTCTGAAACGCTCAGAAACGACTGTTCAGGGCAAATTAGACTCAAAAATGCAATATATGTGTTTTTACAAGTTGTTCTTCTTTTTATATCAGATTCTATTGTTAAACGTTGAGAATAGCCATTTCCATGCGAATTATGATCAAAACAGGCAAAAAGACAAGTGTGTGTCATGATAAGCTTGTTTTGGCTTATTTAGACCTGTTTAGCGTCTGAAACGCTCAGAAACGACTGTTCAGGGCAAGTTAGACTCAAAAGTTCAATATATGTGTTTGTATAAGTTTTTCTTCTTTTTCTATTAGAATCTCACATAAAACATTGAGAATAGTCATTTCCAAGCCAATTATGATCAAAACAGGCAAAAAGACAAGTGTGTGTCATGATAAGCTTGTTTTGGCTTGTTTTCAACTGTTTAGCGTCTGAAACGCTCAGAAACGACTGTTCAGGGCAAGTTAGACTCAAAAATTCAATATATGTGTTTGTATAAGTTTTTCTGCTTTTTCTATTAGAATCTCACATAAAACGTTGAGAATAGCCATTTCCAAGCGAATTATGATCAAAACAGGCAAAAAGACAAGTGTGTGTAATGAAAAGCTTGTTTTGGCTTATTTTCAACTGTTTAGCGTCTGAAACGCTCAGAAACGACTGTTCAGGGCAAATTAGACTCAAAAATGCAATATATGTGTTTTTACAAGTTGTTCTTCTTTTTATATCAGATTCTATTGTTAAACGTTGAGAATAGCCATTTCCATGCGAATTATGATCAAAACAGGCAAAAAGACAAGTGTGTGTCATGATAAGCTTGTTTTGGCTTATTTAGACCTGTTTAGCGTCTGAAACGCTCAGAAACGACTGTTCAGGGCAAGTTAGACTCAAAAGTTCAATATATGTGTTTGTATAAGTTTTTCTTCTTTTTCTATTAGAATCTCACATAAAACATTGAGAATAGTCATTTCCAAGCCAATTATGATCAAAACAGGCAAAAAGACAAGTGTGTGTCATGATAAGCTTGTTTTGGCTTGTTTTCAACTGTTTAGCGTCTGAAACGCTCAGAAACGACTGTTCAGGGCAAGTTAGACTCAAAAATTCAATATATGTGTTTGTATAAGTTTTTCTGCTTTTTCTATTAGAATCTCACATAAAACGTTGAGAATAGCCATTTCCAAGCGAATTATGATCAAAACAGGCAAAAAGACAAGTGTGTGTAATGAAAAGCTTGTTTTGGCTTATTTTCAACTGTTTAGCGTCTGAAACGCTCAGAAACGACTGTTCAGGGCAAATTAGACTCAAAAATGCAATATATGTGTTTTTACAAGTTGTTCTTCTTTTTATATCAGATTCTATTATTAAACGTTGAGAATAGCCATTTCCATGCGAATTATGATCAAAACAGGCAAAAAGACAAGTGTCTGTAATGAAAAGCTCGTTTTGGCTTATTTTCACCTGTTTAGCGTCTGAAACGCTCAGAAACGATTGTTCAGGGCAAGTTAGACTCAGTACTGAAGCATATGAGTTTTCATAAGTTTTTCTTCATTTTCTATCAGAATCTCACATTAAACATTGAGAATAGCCATTTCCAAGCGAGTTATGATCAAAACAGGCAAAAAGACAAGTGTGTGTCATGAAAATCTTGTTTTGGCTTGTTTTCAACTGTTTAGCGTCTGAAACGCTCAGAAACGACTGTTCAGGGCAAGTTAGACTCAAAAATGCAATATATGTGTTTGTATGAGTTGTTCTTCTTTTTATATCAGATTCTATTATAAAACGTTGAGAATAGCCATTTCCAAGCCAATTATGATCAAAACAGGCAAAAAGACAAGTGTGTGTCATGACAAGCTTGTTTTGGCTTATTTTCAACTGTTTAGCGTCTGAAACGCTCAGAAGCGACTGTTCAGGGCAAGTTAGACTCAAAACTGAAGCATATGTATTATCATAAGCCTTTCTTCTTTTTCTATTAGAATCTCACATAAAACGTTGAGAATAGCCATTTCCAAAATAGTTACAATCAAAAAAGGCAAAAAGACAAGGGTGTGTAATTAAAAGCTTGTTTTTCCTTATTTTCACCTGTTTGGCATCTGAAACGCACAGAAACGAAAGTCTTTTTCTAACATTAAGTAGGCTCTGAGAGACAAGTGTATGTATTTGGTCGCCTGCTCATGCCTTTTACACCGGCTCATGTTCTGGATCTGTAAGAACTCGTCCTCTCTGTGAATTAGTGCGGCTCAGAGAGACAAGCGTATATGTTTGGTTGTCTGCACCTGCATTTTACACCGGCTCCTGTTCTGAAAGTTTCAGAAAGGCATTCTATTGGCCAGTTATTTAGGCACAGAGAGATTAGCGTATGTGTTTGGTCGCCTGCTCATACTTTTTACACTGGCTCCAGTATTGAAACTGTCAAAAGAGCGTCCTCCCTGTGATTCAATAAGGCTCAGAGAGACAAGCGCATGTGTTTGAGTCAGAACTCTTGCTTTTCACACGGCTCATGTTCTGAAACACTTACACTTTCTGCAAGTTAGTTAGGCTCACAGAGACATGCGTACGTTTTTGGTTATCCGCACCTGCATTTTACGCCAGCTCCTGTTCTGAAAGTATCATAAAGGCATTGTCTTGGTCAGTTACTTAGGCACAGAGAGATGAGCGTTTGTGTTTTGACGCCTGCTCATGCTTTTTACACTGGCTACAGTATTGAAACTTTCAAAAGAGCGTCCTCTCTGTGAATTAATAAGGCTCAGAGAGATAAGCGCATGTGTTTGAGTCACAACTCTTGCTTTTCACACCGGCTCATGTTCTGAACCACTTAGAACTGCGTTCTTTCTGAAAGTTAGTTAGGCTCAGAGAGACAAGCGTACATGTTTTTTTGTCCGCACCTGCATTTTACACCGGCTCCTGTTTTTGAAATTCTCTTGGCCAGTTATTTAAGCACAGAGAGACAAGAGTATGTGTTTGGTCGCCTGCTCATGCTTTTTACACTGGCTCCGGTATTTAAACTGTCAAAAGAGCATCCTCCCTGTGAATTAATAAGGCTCAGAGAGATAAGCGCATGTGTTTGAGTCACAACTCTTGCTTTTCACACCGGTTCATCTTCTGAAACACTTAGAACTGCGTTCTCTCTGAAAGTTAGTTAGGCTCAGAGAGACAAGTGTGTGTGTTTGGTTGTCCGCACCTGCATCTTTCACCTGCTCCTGTTCTGAAATTGTCTTGGCTGGTTATTTAGGCAAAGAGAGATTTAAGCGTATGTGTTTGGTTGTCCACACCTGCATTTTACACCGCCTCCTGTTCTGAAATTGTCAGAAAGACATTGTCTTGGCCAGTTAGTTAGTAAAGCTCAGAGAGACAAGCATATGTGCTATGCCGTCTGCTCCTGCTCTTTACACGGGTTCCGGTATTGAAACTTTCAAAAGAGTGTCCTCTCTGTGTATTTATAAGGCTCAGAGAGATAAGTGTTTGGGTCATAACTCTTGCTTTTCACACCGGCTCGTGTTCTGAAACGGTTAGCACTGCGTTCTTTCTGCAAGTTAGTTAGGCTCAGAGAGACAAGTGTATTTTTTTGGTCGCCTGCTCATGATTTTTTCACCAGCTCATGTTCTGAAAGTGTTACAACGCGTCTTCTCTGTGAATTAGTTAGGATCAGAGAGACAGGCGTATGTGTTTGGGTCACAACCGTTGCTTTTTACACCCACTCATTTCTGAAACAGTTAGAACTGCGTTTTTTCTGCAAATTAGTAAGGCTCAGAGAGACAAGCGTGTGTGTTTGGTTGTCTGCACCTGCATTTTACACCGGCTCCAGTTCTGAAAGTATCAGAAAGGCATTCTCTTGGCCAGTTATTTAGGCACAGAGAGATAAGTGTATGTGTTTTGTTGCCTGCTCATGCTTTTTACACTGGCTCCGGTATTGAAACTTTCAAAAGAGCGTCCTCTCTGTGAATTACTGAGGCTCAGAGAGACAAGCGCATGTGTTTGGGTCACAACTCTTGCTTTTCACACCGTCTCATGTTCTGAAACAGTTAGAACTGCGTTCTTTCTGCAAGTTAGTTAGGCTCAGAAGACAAGTGTGTTTTTTTGGTCGCCTGCTCATGATTTTTTCACCAGCTCATGTTCTGAAAGTGTTAGAACGCGTCTTCTCTGTGAATTAGTAAGGATCAGAGAGACAAGCGTATGTGTTTGGGTCACAACCCTTACTTTTTACACCCGCTCAGTTCTAAAACAGTTAGAACTGCGTTCTTTCTACAAATTAGTTAGGCTAAGAGAGACAAGCACATGTGTTTGGGTCACAACTCTAGCTTTTCACACCGGATCATGTTCTGAAACAGTTAGAACTGCGTTCTTTCTGCAAGTTAGTCTGGCTCAGAGAGACAGGCGCATGTGTTTGGGTCACAACTCTTGCTTTTCACACCGGCTCAGTTCTGAAACAGTTAGAACTGCGTTTTTTCTGCAAGTTAGTTAGGCTCAGAGAGAAAAGCGTATGTTTTTGGTTGTCCACACCTGCATTTTACACCGCCTCCTGTTCTGAAACTGTCAGAGCGGCGTTCTCTCAGTGAGAACGCAGCTATGGAGACAAATGAATCTCTACCATATTGTTTTAAAAGCCCCAAATATTGTCTACCCATCTTTTGCATGAATTATATTACTCTTATTGGCCTTTTACTCACAGAGATTTAATTGCAGTAATGCAATGACTGTAGTTGTTATCAACTCACGTATTTCACATGCTTCACTGAAGTCTCTCCTCCAAGGATCGCTCAGCCCCGTCTGTGGTGAAAAAGAAGAGAGTAGAGAAACTCAACAAAATGACAGTAAAATGCAGTAACAGATGTGAGAGGTACACATGTGCAAGTCACAAGCTAGTCTCAAGTCTTAACCTTAAAAGCTGAAGCAAATCCTAAGTCACTGTGTTTAAGACTCAAGTAAGCAAAGTCAATTCACTGCTAAACATCAAACAAGACAGGCCAATTAAGTCAAGTCAAGTCACCATGAAAGAAGCGCTTTAAACTCTAACACTCGTTGTCTCAAGCCATGTCATGAGAAAATGGCACTCTATAGGCTATGGTTAGGAGTCATAAATACCACTATTTATTAGGGGTATAACAATTCTCCAAATCCATGGTTTGGCTCATACCTTGTTTTTTGTTGTTGTTTTAAATAGATTAACTTTGAATTAATTAACTATGTCAACAGAAATAAATGATCTGATCTAACATGTTTTCCAGGATCTAGTGTTCCTAATTTTGTATTTTACTTAATGTCTGTGGATGTGGATGATCAGATTGGTGTGGTAATATTAAGCTCAACTCAAGCTCAGTGCAGGTGTGGGAAAATGCTTTCAACAAGCTCTCAGCTCAATCCTGTCTTGCTTCATTTTATAGGTTCTGCTAGACAAGGGGTCAGCAAGCTTCAGCCATTTTAGCCCATTTCTCACCATATAAAACCCACCTGGAGCCGCAAAATCCCTCCCTAGTTTGATCCCTAAAATGACTTTACGTTACACGAATGAGTGAATATCTAATTAGGATTACATATTTCACATAAACAAAAACATACAAATGTATTGATTATTCAATAAAACAATCAAAGGTCGTTATTAGCTTAAGGCTCACATCTAATTTTTAAAAAAAATTCTGAGGACCACCTTCCCAAATAAATGAAAAAATAAACAAAACAAAACATAACATGACAAATCAATAGTCAAGTGTAATATTGCAATTACACAACATTTGTGAGGCAGTTCACTCTAAAAATAAAAGACTTTTTGCTTGTGATGCAAACTGGGGTAAAACTAATAACTGGAAAACAGTCACTCACGCCAGTAGAATCCTATGTAATCCTATGTAATGAAGCCTAGCAAGTAGGTCGAACCTAGCACGCTGCTACTGACTTCAGCTAATGCTTTGTGGAGATCGCAGCATTTGAGAAACCAAACGGAATAAATACCTCACATGTAAACACACACGTCGCATCGTAAGGCATGCTGGGTACTGACATCAAAATGGTGACAATAAGTTGAAACTGAAACAGAAAAAGTTGAAACTGAAAAAGACAAAGTTGAAACTGAGAACCGGTGGCATTGAAAAAAAACTTACATTGTAAAGACACGAAGAAAAAAATCTTATGATTGACATTGAAAAACTAATCTTAATGCAAAAAATACCAAAATAGAATTAAAGCTGCAAGCAGCGATGATCGGGACCGCGCACCCCGGTGAACATCGGGCACAGTTGTTTTCACAGTCGGGCTACTTTCAGACAGAGCAAGGAGAGAAACATCACTTCCTTTGTCCACCCATTTGCCTGCTGCTGGGGCTGCTTTCCTGTACTGTACTTATGGGGGCGCTATGGAGCCAGTTTGCATCACTGATTGAATATTGTAATGTAGATGTGCTCAGGCCTGGACTGTTATCAAACCTGTAACGTTTCAGGCAGATCCCACCATGTACACTAAAGTTATAGCAATTTCCTCTGTAATGACGAAACATCAAAACTAAAGGCCACACCACGGCCAAGCGCTTCAATGTACACTAAATCTTTTGATAACTTTTGATCATACACTAGTCTAGATGACACACACTGATTTTGGAGTCCTTACGATGAATCCTGTAGGAGGAGTTTGTTAAAACACAAGGTATGCGAAATGGCCAAGAAAAGGCGAAAATTGACCAGTTTTTTCAAGATGGCGGACTTCCTGTAGGACTTGGACTGTAGGAGCTTGATATGGCTCCAAGAGGCTTTTTTGTGCATCTTGACATTATACATGTGCCTTGTGAATTTCATTTTTCTACGTTAATCTGGTAGGCGGGGCTTCAACTTTGAAATTTTCAAGGGATCGCTGTTGAGCCATTTTGCCACACCCATTCAAATGAACTACAAAGGATTTTTAGCTAACATCACTCTAGACATGTGTGTCAAGTTTCGTGGCTGTAGAGCCATCCCCTCTCCCTGGAAAACAGCATCGTATGTCATGGCGAAGGATGTGTCGCATCTTACTTCTATGACAATCTGGGTTGAGGTGCTCAGTTTTCCTAATTTTCTAGGGGGCGCAGTCCAGCCATTTTCAATATCAAATTTTTCAGCAGTCCTGACAAATGTGCAAAATTTCACGAGTTTTCGAAAGGTCGTCAAAACGGCTGTCAAAAATGCGTTTGTTTCGGAATAATAATAATAATAACGATGATGATAATAATAATAATGATAATAATAATAATAATCACTACAAATACAGGGCCTTTGCACCGTTCAGTGCTCGAGCCCTAATAAGATTGACAGATTGTAATTTTAGTTAAAAGTTTTAGACCGTTTTATTTTTCAGTGGAACTTTTTTCAATGATAATACACTTTTTTTTTCTTTTAATTGCAGGGTTTGATTTCAATGCCAAATTTTATTTCCGATAGCCCCATACAAACCTAATTTTTTTGACCAATTTTTCACTCAAAGTGGGTGTATTTGCATCTAAAATGAGTATAAATTGCCCCTGAGACATATGTGTAGTATCTATGATGACAAAATATAATTTATATTTATATAGTTTATATATAGTCTCCATTTTTACTGCTTAGGTCACTCTTTATGTTAGCTTGCAGTTAGCTAATGTTTGCTAGCTAGCCACAGTGATATCAACCAGTGTTGTGTGCAGCTGTTTGAATTAGAGCTGTTGGACATCATTCCAGGAGTCAAAGATGAATCAAATTGTAAAAGAATTAATACTAACCAAATGCTGAAATTGCTATTCAAATGTGTGTGGCATTTGGGAGGCAAAAAGGCATGGGCAGGAACTTGGAACAAGAGTCCATAGTTTCACACATTTTTGTTCTGAATGCTTTGAGCCAATATACTCATGAGAATGGTTTAGCTAACTTTAAAGGTGATGAAACAATTCAATGGTTGTGGTTCTTCTAGGCTTTTGAAATGTGATCGACCAAATGGCTCAAATCCTGATAGTGACTCGCGGGGGTTAGTGACTCGCGGGGGTTGTGATTCTCACAAAAAAGTACCACGTCTTTTTCACAAGTCTTTGAGAAAAAGAATTTTTGGGCCAGTGTGCATCATGTGATTACGCACTTTGGCCACTATGTCAAATTTGCTTCAAAGCCTGGCACTCTTCCTGTATCCAGTTCTCTTTATACATCCATGGCGATAAGCGATAGAGCGAGCATCAGAAAAGTGATGGTGAATGCAAGCGGAGCAGAAGAAAAGGTTAGCAGTAAGCTGTAACAATCTGGTAGTAAATGGTCAGTCAACCTAGGGGAAACACTGCAATCTGTGCTGATATGCATGCTTTTCATTATATATAATTTGAATATGCAGGAAATCAAATGATAATGGATTACAAAAAGAGGTCATTTTGGCATAAGGGTGCCCCCAAAATGCACATATACATTCAGAACAAGTCATATCTGATGATTGTATGTGAAAGAAGTTATAGGAAAATAGTATATTCAGAAGCAGAGATATACACTTCTTTGTGTGACGTTGTGACATAAAGGCCCCAAAAGTCCAACCTCTGAATTGATCCATTAAGTATATAATGGTATGATATTTGGATGGATATCATTGGAGGATCACATAAAATCTTGAAGTATGTGTATTTTTTTCATAACGTTTTCTTCTTTTTTTTAATTCAGAAATTCTTATGAAACTAGCCATTTCCAAGCGAGTTATGATCAAAACAGGCAAAAAGACAAGTGTGTGTCATGATAAGCTTGTTTTGGCTTATTTAGACCTGTTTAGCGTCTGAAACGCTCAGAAACGACTGTTCAGGGCAAGTTAGACTCAAAAATTCAATATATGTGTTTGTATAGGTTTTTCTGCTTTTCCTATTAGAATCTCACATAAAACGTTGAGAATAGCCATTTCCAAACCAATTATTATCAAAACAGGCAAAATGACAAGTGTGTGTCATGAAAAGCTTGTTTTTGCTTATTTTCAACTGTTTAGCGTCTGAAACGCTCAGAAACGACTGTTCAGGGCAAGTTAGACTCAATACTGAAGCATATGTGTTTGTATAAGTTTTTCTTCATTTTCTATTAGAATCTCACATAAAACGTTGAGAATAGCCATTTCCAAGCGAGTTATGATCAAAACAGGCAAAAAGACAAGTGTGTGTCATGAAAAGCTTGTTTTGGCTTATTTAGACCTGTTTAGCGTCTGAAACGCTCAGAAACGACTGTTCAGGGCAAGTTATACTCAATACTGAAGCATATGTGTTTGTATAAGGTTTTCTTCCTTTTCTATTAGAATCTCACATAAAACATTGAGAATAGCCATTTCAAAGCGAGTTATGATCAAAACAGGCAAAAAGACAAGTGTGTGTCATGAAAAGCTCGTTTTGGCTTATTTAGACCTGTTAAGCGTCTCAAACGCTCAGAAACGACTGTTCAGGGCAAGTTAGACTCAAAAATTCAATATATGTGTTTGTATAAGTTTTTCTGCTTTTCCTATTAGAATCTCACATAAAACGTTGAGAATAGCCATTTCCAAACCAATTATTATCAAAACAGGCAAAAAGACAAGTGTGTGTCATGATAAGCTCGTTTTGGCTTATTTAGACCTGTTTAGCGTCTGAAACGCTCAGAAGCGACTGTTCAGGGCAAGTTAGACTCAAAAATTCAATATATGTGTTTGTATAAGTTTTTCTGCTTTTCCTATTAAAATCTCACATAGAACGTTGAGAATAGCCATTTCCAAACCAATTATTATCAAAACAGGCAAAAAGACAAGTGTGCTTAATGAAAAGCTTGTTCTTGCTTATTTTCACCTGTTTGTCGTCTGAAACAGTGAGAAACGACTGTTCAGTGCGAGTTAGACTCAAAAATTCAATATATGTGTTTTTATAAGTTTTTCTTCTTTTTCTATTAGAATCTCACATAAAACGTTGAGAATAGCCATTTCCAAGCGAGTTATGATCAAAACAGGCAAAAAGACAAGTGTGTGTCATGATAAGCTTGTTTTGGCTTATTTTCACCTGTTTAGCGTCTGAAACGATCAGAAACGACTGTTCAGGGCAAGTTAGACTCAAAAATTCAATATATGTGTTTGTATAAGTTTTTCTTCTTTTTCTATTAGAATCTCACATAAAACGTTGAGAATAGCCATTTCCAAACCAATTATTATCAAAACAGGCAAAAAGACAAGTGTGTGTCATGATAAGCTTGTTTTGGCTTATTTTCAACTGTTTAGCGTCTGAAACACTCAGAACTACTGTTCAGGGCAAGTTAGACTCAAAAATTCAATATATGTGTTTGTATAAGTTTTTCTGCTTTTTCTATTAGAATCTCACATAAAACGTTGAGAATAGCCATTTCCAAGCGAGTTATGATCAAAACAGGCAAAAAGACAAGTGTGTGTATTGAAAAGCTTGTCTTTGCTTATTTTCAACTGTTTAGCGTCTGAAACGCTCAGAAACGACTGTTCAGGGCAAGTTAGACTCAAAAATGCAATATATGTGTTTGTATAAGTTTTTCTTCTTTTCCTATTAGAATCTCACATAAAACGTTGAGAATAGCCATTTCCAAGCCAATTATGATCAAAACAGGCAAAAGGACAAGTGTGTGTCATGAAAAGCTTGTTTTGGCTTATTTTCAGCTGTTTAGCGTCTGAAACACTCAGAAACTACTGTTCAGGGCAAGTTAGACTCAAAAATTCAATATATGAGTTTTTATAAGTTTTTCTTCTTTTTCTATTAGAATCTCACATAAAACGTTGAGAATAGCCATTTCCAAGCGAGTTATGATCAAAACAGGCAAAAAGACAAGTGTATGTAATGAAAAGCTTGTTTTGGCTTATTTTCAACTGTTTAGCGTCTGAAACGCTCAGAAACGACTGTTCAGGGCAAGTTAGACTCAAAAATTCAATATATGTGTTTGTATAAGTTTTTCTTCTTTTTCTATTAGAATCTCACATAAAACGTTGAGAATAGCCATTTCCAAGCGAATTATGATCAAAACAGGTAAAAAAAAAGACAAGTGTGTTTAATGAAAAGCTTGTTTTTACTTATTTTCAACTGTTTAGCGTCTGAAACGCATATAGACGTCTGTTCAGGGCAAGTTAGACTCAAAAATGCAATATATGTGTTTGTTTAAGTTTTTCTTCTTTTTATATCAGATTCTATTATAAAACGTTGAGAATAGCCATTTCCAATCGAGTTATGATCAAAACAGGCAAAAAGACAAGTGTGTGTCATGAAAAGCTTGTTTTGGCTTATTTTCAACTGTTTAGCGTATGAAACGCTCAGAAACGACTGTTCAGGGCAAGTTAGACTCAAAACTGAAGCATATGTATTCTTCTTCTTCAAAAATTCAATATATGAGTTTTTATAAGTTTTTCTTCTTTTTCTATTAGAATCTCACATAAAACGTTGAGAATAGCCATTTCCAAAATAGTTACAAAAGCTTGTCTTTTCTTATTTTCACCTCTTTGGCATCTGAAACGCACAGAAACGAAAGTCTTTTTCTAACATTAAGTAGGCTCTGAGAGCAAGTGTATGTATTTGGTCGCCTGCTCATGCCTTTTACACCAGCTCTTGTTCTGAAAGTATCAGAAAGGCATTGTCTTGGTCAGTTACTTAGGTACAGAGAGATAAGCGTTTGTGTTTTGTCGCCTGCTCATGCTTTTTACACTGGCTCCGGTATTGAAACTTTCAAAAGAGTGTCCTCTCTGTGAATTAGTGAGGCTCAGAGAGACAAGTGCATGTGTTTGGGTCACAACTCTTGCTTTTCACACCGTCTCATGTTCTGAGACAGTGTGTATTTTGGTCGCCTGCTCATGATTTTTTCACCAGCTCATGTTCTGAAAGTGTTAGAACGCGTCTTCTTTGTGAATTAGTAAGGATCAGAGAGACAAGCGTATGTGTTTGGGTCACAACCCTTGCTTTTTACACCCGCTCAGTTCTGAAACAGTTAGAACTGCGTTCTTTCTACAAATTAGTTAGGCTCAGAGAGACAAGCGTATATGTTTGTTTGTGCGCACCTGCATTTTACACCAGCTCCTGTTCTGAAATTCTCTTTGCCAGTTATTTAGGCACAGAGAGACAAGAGTATGTGTTTGGTCGCCTGCTCATGCTTTTTCTACTGGCTGCGGTATTTAAACTGTCATAAGAGCGTCCTCCCTATGAATTAATTAGGCTCAGAGAGATAAGCGCATGTGTTTGAGTCACAACTCTTGCTATTCACACCGGCTCATGTTCTGAAACACTTAGAACTGCGTTCTTTCTGAAAGTTAGTTAGGCTCAGAGAGACAAGCGTGTGTGTTTGGTTGTCCGCACCTGCATCTTTCACCTGCTCCTGTTCTGAAATTGTCTTGGCTGGTTATTTAGGCACAGAGAGATAAGCGTATGTGTTTGGTTGTTCACACCTGCATTTTACACCGGCTCCTGTTCTGAAATTCTCTTGGTCAGTTATTTAGGTACAGAGAGATAAGCGTATGTGTTTGGTCACCTGCTCATGCATTTTACACTGGCTCCGGTATTGAAACTTTCAAAAGAGCGTCCTCTCTGTGAATTAGTGATGCTCAGAGAGACAAGCGCATGTGTTTGGGTCACAACTCTTGCTTTTCACACCGTCTCATGTTCTGAAACAGTTAGAACTGCGTTCTTTCTGCAAGTTAGTCTGGCTCAGAGAGACAAGCGTATTTTTTTGGTCGCCTGCTCATGATTTTTACACCAGCTCATGTTCTGAAAGTGTGAGAACGCGTCTTCTCTGTGAATTAGTAAGGATCAGAGAGACAGGCGTATGTGTTTGGGTCACAACTCTTGCTTTTCACACCGGCTCAGTTCTGAAATAGTTAGAACTGCGTTCTTTCTGCAAGTTAGTTAGGCTCAGAGAGACAAGCGTGTGTGTTTGGTTGTCTGCACCTGCATTTTACACCAGTTACCGTTCTGACAGTATCAGAAAGGCATTGTCTTGGTCAGTTACTTAGGCACAGAGAGATAAGCGTCTGTGTTTTGTCGCCTGCTCATGTGTTTTACACTGGCACATGTATTGAAACTTTCAAAAGAGTGTCCTCTCTGTGAATTAGTAAGGCTCAGAGAGACAAGTGTTTGGGTCATAACTCTTGCTTTTCACACCGGCTCGTGTCCTGAAACAGTTAGAACTGCGTTCTTTCTGCAAGTTAGTTAGGCTCAGAGAGAAAAGCGTATGTTTTTGGTTGTCCGCACCTGCATTTTACACCGCCTCCTGTTCTGGAACTGTCACAAAGACATTCTCTTGGCCAGTTAGTTAGCCAGGCTCAGAGAGACAAGCATATGTGCTATGTCGCCTGCTCCTGCTTTTTACACTGGCTCCGATATTGAAACTGTCAAAAGAGCGTCCTCTCTGTGACTTAGTAAGGCTCAGAGATACAAACGCATGTGTTTGGGTCATAACTCTTGCTTTTCACACCGGCTCATGTTCTGAAACTGTTAGAACTGCATTCTTTCTGCAAGTTTGTTAGGCTCAGAGAGACAAGCGTATGTTTTTGGTTGTCCGCACCTGCATTCTACACCGCCTCCTGTTCTGAAACTGTCACAAAGACATTCTCTTGGCCAGTTAGTTAGCCAGGCTCAGAGAGACAAGCATATGTGCTATGTCGCCTGCTCCTGCATTTTACACTGGCTCCGGTATTGAAACTGTCAAAAGAGCGTCTTCTCTGTGAATTAGTAAGGCTCAGAGAGACAAGTGCATGTGTTTGGGTCACAACTCTTGATTTTCATACCGGCTCATGTTGTGAAACTGCGTTTTTTCTGCAATTTAGTTAGGCTCAGAGAGACAATCGTATATGTTTGTTTGTCCGCACCTGCATTTTACACCCGCTCCTGTTCTGAAATTCTCTTGGCCAGTTATTTAGGTACAGAGAGATAAGCGTATGTGTTTGGTCACTGCTCATGCATTTTACACTGGCTCCGGTATTGAAACTTTCAAAAGAGCGTCCTCTCTGTGAATTAGTGATGCTCAGAGAGACAAACGCATGTGTTTGGGTCACAACTCTTGCTTTTTACACCGCCTCCTGTTCTGAAACTGTCAGAAAGACATTCTCTTGGCCAGTTAGTTAGTAAGGCTCAGAGAGACAAGCGTATGTGCTATGTCGTCCACTCCTGCTTTTTACACTGGTTCCGGTATTGAAATTGTCAAAAGAGCGTCTTCTCTGTGAATTAGTAAAGCTCAGAGAGACAAGTGCATGTGTTTGGGTCACAACTCTTGATTTTCACACCGGCTCATGTTGTGAAACTACGTTCTTTCTGCAATTTAGTTAGGCTCAGAGAGACAATCGTATGTTTGTTTGTCCGCACCTGCATTTTACACCCGCTCCTGTTCTGAAATTCTCTTGGCCAGTTATTAGGTACAGAGAGATAAGCGTATGTGTTTGGTCACCTGCTCATGCATTTTAAACTGGCTCCGGTATTGAAACTTTCAAAAGAGCGTCCTCTCTGTGAATTAGTGATGCTCAGAGAGACAAGCGCATGTGTTTGGGTCACAACTCTTGCTTTTCACACCGTCTCATGTTCTGAAACAGTTAGAAGTGCGTTCTTTCTGCAAGTTAGTCTGGCTCAGAGAGACAAGCGTATTTTTTTGGTCGCCTGCTCATGATTTTGACACCAGCTCATGTTCTGAAAGTGTTCGAACGCGTCTTCTTTGTGAATTAGTAAGGATCAGAGAGACAGGCGTATGTGTTTGGGTCACAACCCTTGCTTTTTACACCCGCTCAGTTCTGAAACAGTTAGAAATGCGTTCTTTCTACAAATTAGTTAGGCTCAGAGAGACAAGCGCATGTGTTTGGGTCACAACTCTTGCTTTTCACACCGGCTCAGTTCTGAAATAGTTAGAACTGCGTTTTTTCTGCAAGTTAGTTAGGCTCAGAGAGACAAGCGTGTGTGTTTGGTTGTCTGCACCTGCATTTTACACCAGTTACTGTTCTGACAGTATCAGAAAGTCATTGTCTTGGTCAGTTATTTAGGCACAGAGAGATAAGCGTCTGTGTTTTGTCGCCTACTCATGTGTTTTACACTGGCACCTGTATTGAAACTTTCAAAAGAGTGTCCTCTCTGTGAATTAGTAAGGCTCAGAGAGACAAGTGTTTGGGTCATAACTCTTGCTTTTCACACCGGCTCGTGTCCTGAAACAGTTAGAACTGCGTTCTTTCTGCAAGTTAGTTAGGCTCAGAGAGAAAAGCGTATGTTTTTGGTTGTCCGCACCTGCATTTTACACCGCCTCCTGTTCTGGAACTGTCACAAAGACATTCTCTTGGCCAGTTAGTTAGCCAGGCTCAGAGAGACAAGCATATGTGCTATGTCACCTGCTCCTGCTTTTTACACTGGCTCCGGTATTGAAACTGTCAAAAGAGCGTCCTCTCTGTGAATTAGTAAGGCTCAGAGAGACAAGCGTATGTGTTTGGGTCACAACTCTTCCTTTTCACACCGGCTCATGTTCTGAAACAGTTAGAACTGCGTTCTTTCTGCAAGTCAGTTAGGCTCAGAAAGAGAAGCGTATGTTTACGGTTGTCCGCACCTGCATTTTACACCGGCTCCTCTTCCTGAAAGTATCAGAAAGGCATTCTCTTGGCCAGTTATTTAGGCAACAAGACATAAGCGTATGTGTTTGGTCGCCTGCTCATACTTTTTACACTGGCTCTGGTATGAATCTGTCAAAAGAGCGTCCTCTCTGTGACTTAGTAAGGTTCAGAGAGAAAAGCGTATGTGTTTGGGTCATAAGTCTTGCTTTTCACACCTGCTCATGTTCTGAAACTGTTAGAACTGCATTCTTTCTGCAAGTTAGTTAGGCTCAGAGAGTCAAGCGTATGTTTTTGGTTGTCCGCACCTGCATTTTACACCGGCTCCTGTCCTGAAAGTATCAGAAAGGCATTCTCTTGGCCAGTTATTTAGGCACAGAGAGATAAGCGTCTGCGTTTTGTCGCCTGCTCATGTGTTTTACACTGGCACCTGTATTGAAATTTTCAAAAGAGTGTCCTCTCTGTGAATTAGTAAGACTCAGAGAGACAAGTGTTTGGGTCATAACTCTTGCTTTTCACATCGGCTCGTGTTCTGAAACAGTTAGAACTGCGTTCTTCCTGCAATTTAGTTAGGCTCAGAGAGACAAGCGTGTGTGTTTGGTTGTCTGCACCTGCATTTTACACCGCCTCCTGTTCTGAAACTGTCACAAAGACATTCTCTTGGCCAGTTAGTTAGCCAGGTTCAGAGAGACAAGCATATGTGCTATGTCGCCTGCTCCTGCTTCTTACACTGGCTCTGGTATTGAAACTGTCTTATCTGTGAATTAATAAGGCTCAGAGAGACAAGTGCATGTGTTTGGGTCACAACTCTTGATTTTCACACCGGCTCATGTTGTGAAACTGCGTTCTTTCTGCAATTTAGTTAGGCTCAGAGAGACAAGCGTATGTTTTTGGTTGTCCGCACCTGCATTTTACACCCGCTCCTGTTCTGAAATTATCTTGGCCAGTTATTTAGGTACAGAGAGATAAGCGTATGTGTTTGGTCACCTGCTCATGCATTTTACACTGGCTCCGGTATTAAAACTTTCAAAAGAGCGTCCTCTCTGTGAATTAGTGAGGCTCAGAGAGACAAGCGCATGTGTTTGGGTCACAAGTCTTGCTTTTCACACCGTCTCATGTTCTGAAACAGTTAGAACTGCGTTCTTTCTGTAAGTTAGTTAGGCTCAGAGACACAAGTGTGTGTGCTTGGGTTCCCGGTCCTGGACTTTACTCTAGCTCCCGTTCTGAAACCGTCAGAGCGGCGTTCTCTCAGTGAGAACGCAGCTATGGAGACAAATGAATCTCTACCATATTGTTTTAAAAGCCCCAAATATTGTCTACCCATCTTTTGCATGAATTAAATTACTCTTATTGGCCTTTTACTCACAGAGATTTAATTGCAGTAATGCAATGACTGTAGTTGTTATCAACTCACGTATTTCACATGCTTCACTGAAGTCTCTCCTCCAAGGATCGCTCAGCCTCGTCTGTGGTGAAAAAGAAGAGAGGAGAGAAATTCAACAAAATGACAGTAAAATGCAGTAATTTATCCCATTCAATATCATTGTCTATTATAATGTTTCACTGTGGACATTGTCATATACCAGTTATGTACAGGTACAACTTGTTTTTCAGATATGGAAGGCAAGACAAGAATAAAGCTTACTTGGGTATTTTAAAAATGACTATGAAATTAGTTTCACATTCATTGTCTATGAAGCAGCTCCACTTCATTCTGGGATCTCATGCCTCTGGTTTGTGGCTTTGGGAGGAAGTAGTTCATGTTCACAAATAACAGATGTGAGAGGTACACATGTGCAAGTCACAAGCTAGTCTCAAGTCTTAACCTTAAAAGCTGAAGCAAATCCTAAGTCACTGTGTTTAAGACTCAAGTAAGCAAAGTCAATTCACTGCAATTCACAAGCGCTTCAATGTACACTAAATCTTTTGATAACTTTTGATCATACACTAGTCTAGATGACACACACTGATTTTGGAGTCCTTACGATGAATCCTGTAGGAGGAGTTTGTTAAAACACAAGGTATGCGAAATGGCCAAGAAAAGGCAAAATTGACCAGTTTTTTCGAGATGGCGGACTTCCTGTAGGACTTGGACTGTAGGAGCTTGATATGGCTCCAAGAGGCTTTTTTGTGCATCTTGACATTATACATGTGCCTTGTGAATTTCATTTTTCTACGTTAATCTGGTAGGCGGGGCTTCAACTTTGAAATTTTCAAGGGGTCGCTGTTGAGCCATTTTGCCACACCCATTCAAATGAACTACAAAGGATTTTTAGCTAACATCACTCTAGACATGTGTGTCAAGTTTCGTGGCTGTAGAGCCATCCCCTCTCCCTGGAAAACAGCATCGTATGTCATGGCGAAGGATGTGTCGCATCTTACTTCTATGACAATCTGGGTTGAGGTGCTCAGTTTTCCTAATTTTCTAGGGGGCGCAGTCCAGCCATTTTCAATATCAAATTTTTCAGCAGTCCTGACAAATGTGCAAAATTTCACGAGTTTTCGAAAGGTGTATTTGCATCTAAAATGAGTATAAATTGCCCCTGAGACATATGTGTAGTATCTATGATGACAAAATATAATTTATATTTATATAGTTTATATATAGTCTCCATTTTTACTGCTTAGGTCACTCTTTATGTTAGCTTGCAGTTAGCTAATGTTTGCTAGCTAGCCACAGTGATATCAACCAGTGTTGTGTGCAGCTGTTTGAATTAGAGCTGTTGGACATCATTCCAGGAGTCAAAGATGAATCAAATTGTAAAAGAATTAATACTAACCAAATGCTGAAATTGCTATTCAAATGTGTGTGGCATTTGGGAGGCAAAAAGGCATGGGCAGGAACTTGGAACAAGAGTCCATAGTTTCACACATTTTTGTTCTGAATGCTTTGAGCCAATATACTCATGAGAATGGTTTAGCTAACTTTAAAGGTGATGAAACAATTCAATGGTTGTGGTTCTTCTAGGCTTTTGAAATGTGATCGACCAAATGGCTCAAATCCTGATAGTGACTCGCGGGGGTTAGTGACTCGCGGGGGTTGTGATTCTCACAAAAAAGTACCACGTCTTTTTCACAAGTCTTTGAGAAAAAGAATTTTTGGGCCAGTGTGCATCATGTGATTACGCACTTTGGCCACTATGTCAAATTTGCTTCAAAGCCTGGCACTCTTCCTGTATCCAGTTCTCTTTATACATCCATGGCGATAAGCGATAGAGCGAGCATCAGAAAAGTGATGGTGAATGCAAGCGGAGCAGAAGAAAAGGTTAGCAGTAAACTGTAACAATCTGGTAGTAAATGTACAGTGTCAGTTGATAAATGCTGCAGCTTGTCAAGACCAAGAAAAGTAATGTCTGTTTCCCCAACTGCTCTTGCTAGGCATTGAGCCTGAAGATGCTAAACAGAGAACAGAGAAATGTGCTAATCGACCTCCCCAGCCAGGGCCAGGTCAGTCAACCTAGGGGAAAGACTGCAATCTGTGCTGATATGCATGCTTTTCATTATATATAATTTGAATATGCAGGAAATCAAATGATAATGGATTACAAAAAGAGGTGATTTTGGCATAAGGGTGCCCCCAAAGTGCACATATACATTCAGAACAAGTCATATCTGATGATTGTATGTGAAAGAAGTTATAGGAAAATAGTATATTCAGAAGCAGAGATATACACTTCTTTGTGTGACGTTGTGACATAAAGGCCCCAAAATTTCAACCTCTGAATTGATCAATTATGTATATAATGGTATGATATTTGGATGGATATCATTGGAGGATCACATGAAATCTTGAAGTATGTGTATTTTTTTCATAACGTTTTCTTCTTTTTTTTAAATCAGAAATTCTTATGAAACTAGCCATTTCCAAGCGAGTTATGATCAAAACAGGCAAAAAGACAAGTGTGTGTAATGAAAAGCTTGTTTTTGCTTATTTTGATCTGTTTGTCCTCTGAAACATTCAGAAACGACTGTTCAGAGCGAGTTAGACTCAAAACTGCAATATATGTGTTTGTATAAGTTTTTCTTCTTTTTATATCAGATTCTATTATAAAACGTTGAGAATAGCCATTTCCAAGCGAGTTATGATCAAAACAGGCAAAAAGACAAGTGTGTGTCATGAAAAGCTTGTTTTTGCTTATTTACACCTGTTTAGCGTCTGAAACGCTCAGAAACGACTGTTCAGGGCGAGTTAGACTCAAAAATTCAATATATGTGTTTTTATAAGTTTTTCTTCTTCTTCTATTAGAATCTCACATAAAACGTTAAGAATAGCCATTTCCAAGCGAGTTATGATCAAAACAGGCAAAAAGACAAGTGTGTGTAAAGAAAAGCTTGTTTTGACTTATTTTCAACTGTTTAGCGTCTGAAACGCTCAGAAACGACTGTTCAGGGCAAGTTAGACTCAAAAATTCAATATATGTGTTTTTTATAAGTTTTTCTTCTTTTTCTATTAGAATCTCACATAAAACGTTGAGAATAGCCATTTCCAAGCGAGTTATGATCAAAACAGGCAAAAAGACAAGTGTGTGTCATGAAAAGCTTGTTTTGGCTTATTTACACCTGTTTAGCGTCTGAAACGCTCAGAAACGACTGTTCAGGGCAAGATAGACTCAAAATTGAAACATATGTGTTTTTATAAGTTTTTCTTCTTTTTATAACAGATTCTGTTATAGAACGTTGAGAATAGCCATTTCCAAGCGAGTTATGATCAAAACAGGCAAAAAGACAAGTGTGTGTAATGAAAAGCTTGTTCTTGCTTATTTTCACCTGTTTAGCGTCTGAAACACTCAGAAACGACTGTTTAGTGCGAGTTAGACTCAAAAATGCAATATATGTGTTTGTATAAGTTTTTCTTCTTTTTCTATTAGAATCTCACATAAAACATTGAGAATAGCCATTTCCAAGCGAGTTATGATCAAAACAGGCAAAAAGACAAGTGAGTGTAATGAAAAGCTTGTTCTTGCTTATTTTCACCTGTTTAGCATCTGAAACACTCAGAAACGACTGTTCAGGGTCATTGACACTCAAAACTGAAACATATGTGTTTTTATAAGTTTTTCTTCTTCTTCTATTAGAATCTCACATAAAACGTTAAGAATAGCCATTTCCAAGCGAATTATGATCAAAACAGGCAAAAAGACAAGTGTGCTTAATGAAAAGCTTGTTCTTGCTTATTTTCAGCTGTTTGTCGTCTGAAACAGTGAGAAACGACTGTTCAGTGCGAGTTAGACTCAAAAATTCAATATATGTGTTTTTATAAGTTTTTCTTCCTTTTCTATTAGAATCTCACATAAAACGTTGAGAATAGTCATTTCCAAGCGAGTTATGATCAAAACAGGCAAAAAGACAAGTGTGTGTCATGAAAAGCTTGTTTTGGCTTATTTTCAGCTGTTTAGCGTCTGAAACGCTCAGAAACGACTGTTCAGGGCAAGTTAGACTCAAAAATGCAATATATGTGTTTTTATAAGTTTTTCTTCATTTTCTGTTAGAATCTCACATAAAACGTTGAGAATAGCCATTTCCAAGCGAGTTATGATCAAAACAGGCAAAAAGACAAGTGTGTGTAAAGAAAAGCTTGTTTTGACTTATTTTCAACTGTTTAGCGTCTGAAACGCTCACAAACGACTGTTCAGGGCAAGTTAGACTCAAAAATTCAATATATGTGTTTTTTATAAGTTTTTCTTCTTTTTCTATTAGAATCTCACATAAAACGTTGAGAATAGCCATTTCCAAGCGAGTTATGATCAAAACAGGCAAAAAGACAAGTGTGTGTCATGAAAAGCTTGTTTTGGCTTATTTACACCTGTTTAGCGTCTGAAACGCTCAGAAACGACTGTTCAGGGCAAGATAGACTCAAAATTGAAACATATGTGTTTTTATAAGTTTTTCTTCTTTTTATAACAGATTCTGTTATAGAACGTTGAGAATAGCCATTTCCAAGCGAGTTATGATCAAAACAGGCAAAAAGACAAGTGTGTGTAATGAAAAGCTTGTTCTTGCTTATTTTCACCTGTTTAGCGTCTGAAACACTCAGAAACGACTGTTTAGTGCGAGTTAGACTCAAAAATGCAATATATGTGTTTGTATAAGTTTTTCTTCTTTTTCTATTAGAATCTCACATAAAACATTGAGAATAGCCATTTCCAAGCGAGTTATGATCAAAACAGGCAAAAAGACAAGTGAGTGTAATGAAAAGCTTGTTCTTGCTTATTTTCACCTGTTTAGCGTCTGAAACGCTCAGAAACGACTGTTCAGGGCAAGTTAGACTCAAAAATGCAATATATGTGTTTGTATAAGTTTTTCTTCATTTTATATCAGATTTTATTATAAAACGTTGAGAATAGCCATTTCCAAGCGAGTTATGATCAAAACAGGCAAAAAGACAAGTGTGTGTCATGAAAAGCTTGTTTTGGCTTATTTTCAACTGTTTAGCGTCTGAACCGCTCAGAAACGACTGTTCAGGGCAAGTTAGACTCAATACTGAAGCATATGTGTTTGTATAAGTTTTTCTTCATTTTCTATTAGAATCTCACATAAAACGTTGAGAATAGACATTTCCAAGCGACTTATGATCAAAACAGGCAAAAAGACAAGTGTGTGTAATGAAAAGCTTGTTTTGGCTTTTTTTCAACTGTTTAGCGTCTGAAACGCTCAGAAACGACTGTTCAGGGCAAGTTAGACTCAAAAATTCAATATATGTGTTTTTATAAGTTTTTCTGCTTTTCCTATTAGAATCTCACATAAAACGTTGAGAATAGCCATTTCCAAGCCAATTATGATCGAAACAGGCAAAAAGACAAGTGTGTGTCATGAAAAGATTGTTTTGGCTTTTTTTCAACTGTTTAGCGTCTGAAACGCTCAGAAACGACTGTTCAGGGCAAGTTAGACTCAAAAATTCAATATATGTGTTTGTATAAGTTTTTCTGCTTTTCCTATTAGAATCTCACATAAAACGTTGAGAATAGCCATTTCCAAACCAATTATTATCAAAACAGGCAAAAAGACAAGTGTGTGTCATGATAAGCTTGTTTTGGCTTATTTGGACCTGTTTAGCGTCTGAAACGCTCAGAAACGACTGTTCAGGGCAAGTTAGACTCAAAACTGAAGCATATGTATTATCATAAGTCTTTCTTCTTTTTCTATTAGAATCTCACATAAAACGTTGAGAATAGCCATTTCCAAACCAATTATTATCAAAACAGGCAAAAAGACAAGTGTGTGTCATGATAAGCTTGTTTTGGCTTATTTAGACCTGTTTAGCGTCTGAAACGCTCAGAAACGACTGTTCAGGGCAAGTTAGACTCAAAAAATCAATATATGTGTTTTTATAAGTTTTTCTGCTTTTTCTATTAGAATCTCACATAAAACGTTGAGAATAGCCATTTCCAAGCCAATTATGATCAAAACAGGCAAAAAGACAAGTGTGTGTCATGAAAAGATTGTTTTGGCTTTTTTTCAACTGTTTAGCGTCTGAAACGCTCAGAAACGACTGTTCAGGGCAAGTTAGACTCAAAAATTCAATATATGTGTTTGTATAAGTTTTTCTGCTTTTCCTATTAGAATCTCACATAAAACATTGAGAATAGCCATTTCCATACCAATTATTATCAAAACAGGCAAAAAGACAAGTGTGTGTCATGATAAGCTTGTTTTGGCTTATTTGGACCTGTTTAGCGTCTGAAACGCTCAGAAACGACTGTTCAGGGCAAGTTAGACTCAAAACTGAAGCATATGTATTATCATAAGTCTTTCTTCTTTTTCTATTAGAATCTCACATAAAACGTTGAGAATAGCCATTTCCAAGCGAGTTATGATCAAAACAGGCAAAAAAACAGGTGTGTGTAATTAAAAGATTGTTTTTTTTTATTTTCACCTGTTTGGCATCTGAAACGCACAGAAACGAAAGTCTTTTTCTAACATTAAGTAGGCTCTGAGAGACAAGTGTATGTATTTGGTCGCCTGCTCATGCCGGTGGGCTCATGTTCTGGAACTGTAAGAACTCGTCCTCTCTGTGAATTAGTGAGGCTCAGAGAGACAAGCGTATATGTTTGGTTGTCTGCACCTGCATTTTACACCGGCTCCTGTTCTGAAAGTTTCAGAAAGGCATTCTATTGGCCAGTTATTTAGGCACAGAGAGATAAGCGTATGTGCTTGGTCGCCTGCTCATACTTTTTACACTGGCTCCAGTATTGAAACTGTCAAAAGAGTCCTCCCTGTGAATCAATAAGGCTCAGAGAGACAAGCGCATGTGTTTGAGTCACAACTCTTGCTTTTCACACGGCTCATGTTCTGAAACATTACACTTTCTGCAAGTTACTTAGGCTCACAGAGACATGCGTACGTTTTTGGTTATCCGCACCTGCATTTTACACCCGCTCCTGTTCTGAAATTCTCTTGGCCAGTTATTTAGGTACAGAGAGACCAGGTGACCAAAACACATACGCTTGTATGTGTTTGGTCACCTGCTCATGCATTTTACACTGGCTCCGGTATTGAAACTTTCAAAAAAGCGTCCTCTCTGTGAATTAGTGATGCTCAGAGAGACAAGCGCATGTGTTTGGGTCACAACTCTTGCTTTTCACACAGGCTCATGTTCTGAAACAGTTAGAACTGCGTTCTTTCTGCAAGTTAGTCTGGCTCAGATAGACAAGCGTATTTTTTTGGTCGCCTGCTCATGATTTTTACACCAGCTCATGTTCTGAAAGTGTTCGAACGCATCTTCTCTGTGAATTAGTAAGGATCAGAGAGACAGGCGTATGTGTTTGGGTCACAATCCTTGCTTTTTACACCCGCTCAGTTCTGAAACAGTTAGAAATGCGTTCTTTCTACAAATTAGTTAGGCTCAGAGAGACAAGCGCATGTGTTTGGGTCACAACTCTTGCTTTTCACACCGGCTCAGTTCTGAAACAGTTAGAACTGCATTCTTTCTGCAAGTTAGTTAGGCTCAGAGAGACAAGCGTGTGTGTTTGGTTGTCTGCACCTGCATTTTACACCAGCTGCTGTTCTGAAAGTATCAGAAAGGCATTGTCTGGTCAGTTACTTAGGCACAGAGAGACAAGAGTATGTGTTTGGTCGCCTGCTCATGCTTTTTACACTGGCTCCGGTATTTAAACGGTCAAAAGAGCGTCCTCCCTGTGAATTAATAAGGCTCAGAGAGATAAGCGCATGTGTTTGAGTCACAACTCTTGCTTTTCACACCGGCTCATGTTCTGAAACAGTTAGAACTGCGTTCTTTCTGCAAGTTAGTCTGGCTCAGAGAGAGAAGCGTATTTTTTTGGTCGCCTGCTCATGATTTTTACACCAGCTCATGTTCTGAAAGTCTGAGAACGCGTCTTCTCTGTGAATTAGTAAGGATCAGAGAGACAAGCGTATGTGTTTGGGTCACAACCCTTGCTTTTTACACCCGCTCAGTTCTGAAACAGTTAGGACTGCGTTTTTTCTGCAAGTTAGTTAGGCTCAGAGAGAAAAGCGTATGTTTTTGGTTGTCCACACCTGCATTTTACACCGCTTCCTGTTCTGAAACTGTCAGAAAGACATTCTCTTGGCCAGTTAGTTAGCCAGGCTCAGAGAGACAAGCATATGTGCTATGTCGAAACTGCGTTTTTTCTGCAAATTAGTAAGGCTCAGAGAGACAAGCGTGTGTGTTTGGTTGTCTGCACCTGCATTTTACACCGGCTCCAGTTCTGAAAGTATCAGAAAGGCATTCTCTTGGCCAGTTATTTAGGCACAGAGAGATAAGTGTATGTGTTTTGTCGCCTGCTCATGCTTTTTACACTGGCTCCGGTGTTGAAATTTTCAAAAGAGCGTCCTCTCTGTGAATTAGTGAGGCTCAGAGAGACAAGCGCATGTGTTTGGGTCACAACTCTTGCTTTTCACACCGTCTCATGTTCTGAAACAGTTAGAACTGCATTCTTTCTGCAAGTTAGTTAGGCTCAGAGAGACAAGTGTATTTTTTTGGTCGCCTGCTCATGATTTTTTCACCAGCTCATGTTCTGAAAGTGTTAGAACGCGTCTTTTCTGTGAATTAGTAAGGATCAGAGAGACAAGCGCATGTGTTTGGGTCACAACTCTTGCTTTTCACACCCGTTCAGTTCTGAAACAGTTAGAACTGTGTTCTTTCTGTAAGTTAGTTAGGCTCAGAGACACAAGGGTGTGCGCTTGGGTTCCCGGTCCTGGACTTTACTCTAGCTCCTGTTCTGAAACCGTCAGAGCGGCGTTCTCTCAGTGAGAACGCAGCTATGGAGACAAATGAATCTCTACCATATTGTTTTAAAAGCCCCAAATATTGTCTACCCATCTTTTGCATGAATTAAATTACTCTTATTGGCCTTTTACTCACAGAGATTTAATTGCAGTAATGCAATGACTGTAGTTGTTATCAACTCACGTATTTCACATGCTTCACTGAAGTCTCTCCTCCAAGGATCGCTCAGCCCCGTCTGTGGTGAAAAAGAAGAGAGGAGAGAAACTCAACAAAATGACAGTAAAATGCAGTAATTTATCCCATTCATTCATTGTCCATTATAATGTTTCACTGTGGACATTGTCATATACCAGTTATGTACAGGTACAACTTGTTTTTCAGATATGAAAGGAAAGACAAGAATAAAGCTTACTTGGGTATTTTAAAAATGACTATGAAATTGGTTTCACATTCATTGTCTATGAAGCAGCTCCACTTCATTCTGGGGTCTCATGTCTCTGGTTTGTTGCTTTGGGAGGAAGTAGTTCATGTTCACAAATAACAGATGTGAGAGGTACACATGTGCAAGTCACAAGCTAGTCTCAAGTCTTAACCTTAAAAGCTGAAGCAAATCCTAAGTCACTGTGTTTAAGACTCAAGTAAGCAAAGTCAATTCACTGCTAAACATCAAACAAGACAGGCCAATTAAGTCAAGTCAAGTCACCGTGAAAGAAGCGCTTTAAACTCTAACACTCGTTGTCTCAAGCCATGTCATGAGAAAATGGCACTCTATAGGCTATGGTTAGGAGTCATAAATACCACTATTTATTAGGGGTATAACAATTCTCCAAATCCATGGTTTGGCTCATACCTTGTTTTTTGTTGTTGTTTTAAATAGATTAACTTTGAATTAATTAACTATGTCAACAGAAATAAATGATCTGATCTAACATGTTTTCCAGGATCTAGTGTTCCTAATTTTGTATTTTACTTAATGTCTGTGGATGTGGATGATCAGATTGGTGTGGTAATATTAAGCTCAACTCAAGCTCAGTGCAGGTGTGGGAAAATGCTTTCAACAAGCTCTCAGCTCAATCCTGTCTTGCTTCATTTTCTAGGTTCTGCTAGACAAGGGTTCAGCAAGCTTCAGCCATTTTAGCCCATTTCTCACCATATAAAACCCACCTGGAGCCGCAAAATCCCTCCCTAGTTTGATCCCTAAAATGACTTTACTTTACACAAATGAGTGAATATCTAATTAGGATTACATATTTCACATAAACAAAAACATACAAATGTATTGATTATTCAATAAAACAATCAAAGGTCTTTAGTAGCTTAAGGCTCACATCTGATTTTTAAAAAAATTCTGAGGACCACCTTCCTTTTTGCTTGTGATGCAAACTGGGGTAAAACTAATAACTGGAAAACAGTCACTCACGCCAGTAGAATCCTATGTAATCCTATGTAATGACGCCTAGTTTACTACTCCAGCAAGTAGGTCGAACCTAGCACGCTGCTACTGACTTCAGCTAATGCTTTGTGGAGATCGCGGCATTTGAGAAACCAAACGGAATAAATACCTCACATGTAAACACACACGTCGCATCGTAAGGCATGCTGGGTACTGACATCAAAACGGTGACAATAAGTTGAAACTGAAACAGAAAAAGTTGAAACTGAAAAAGACAAAGTTGAAACTGAGAACCGGTGGCATTGAAAAAAAACTTACATTGTAAAGACATGAAGAAAAAAATCTTATGATTGACATTGAAAAACTAATCTTAATGCAAAAAATACCAAAATAGAATAAAAGCTAAAAAATAAAAGCAGCGATGATCGGGACCTCGCAACCCGGTGAACATCGGGCACAGTCGAAGAGCCTTTGTCACAGGCATGTAGATGTTTTCACAGTCGGGCTACTTTCAGACAGAGCAAGGAGAGAAACATCACTTCCTTTGTCCACTCATTTGCCTGCTGCTGGGGCTGCTTTCCTGTACTGTGTTATGGGGGCGCTATGGAGCCAGTTTGCATCACTGATTGAATATTGTAATGTAGATGTGCTCAGGCCTGGACTGTTATCAAACCTGTAAAGTTTCAGGCAGATCCCACCATGTACACTAAAGTTATAGCAATTTCCTCTGTAATGACGAAACATCAAAACTAAAGGCCACACCACGGCCAAGCGCTTCAATGTACACTAAATCTTTTGATAACTTTTGATCATACACTAGTCTAGATGACACATACTGATTTTGGAGTCCCTACGATGAATTGTAGGAGGAGTTTGTTAAAACACAAGGTATGCGAAATGGCCAAGAAAAGGCGAAAATTGACCAGTTTTTTAGAGATGGCGGACTTCCTGTAGGACTTGGACTGTAGGAGCTTGATATGGCTCCAAGAGGCTTTTTTGTGCATCTTGACATTATACATGTGCCTTGTGAATTTCATTTTTCTACTTTAATCTGGTAGGCGGGGCTTCAACTTTGAAATTTTCAAGGGGTCGCTGTTGAGCCATTTTGCCACACCCATTCAAATGAACTACAAAGGATAACATCACTCTAGACATGTGTGTCAAGTTTCGTGGCTGTAGAGCCACCCCCTCTCCCTGGAAAACAGCATCGTATGTCATGGCGAAGGATGTGTCGCATCTTACTTCTATGACAATCTGGGTTGAGGTGCTCAATTTTCCTAATTTTCTAGGGGGCGCAGTCCAGCCATTTTCAATATCAAATTTTTCAGCAGTCCTGATAAATGTGCAAAATTTCATGAGTTTCTGAAAGGTCGTCAAAACGGCTGTCAAAAATGCGTTTGTTTCGGAATAATAATAATAATAATAATAATAATGATGATGATAATAATAATAATGATAATGATAATAATAATAATAATCACTACAAATACAAGAGGGCCTTCGCACCGTTCAGTGCTCGAGCCCTAATAAGATTGACAGATTGTAATTTTAATTAAAATTTTTAGAGCGTTTTATTTTTCAGTGGAACTTTTTTCAATGATAATACACTTTTTTTTTTTAATTGCAGGGTTTGATTTCAATGCCAAATTTTATTTCCGATAGCCCCATACAAACCTAATTTTTTTGACCAATTTTTCACTCAAAGTGGGTGTATTTGCATCTAAAATGAGTATAAATTGACCCTGAGGCAAAAAGGCATGGGCAGGAACTTGGAACAAGAGTCCATAGTTTCACACATTTTTGTTCTGAATGCTTTGAGCCAATATACTCATGAGAATGGTTTAGCTAACTTTAATGGTGATGAAACAATTCAATGGTTGTGGTTCTTCTAGGCTTTTGAAATGTGATCGACCAAATGGCTCAAATCCTGATAGTGACTCGCGGGGGTTGTGATTCTAAAAAAAAAGTACCACGTCTTTTTCACAAGTCTTTGAGAAAAAGAATTTTTGGGCCAGTGTGCATCATGTGATTACGCACTTTGGCCACTATGTCAAATTTGCTTCAAAGCCTGGCACTCTTCCTGTATCCAGTTCTCTTTATACATCCATGGCGATAAGCGATAGAGCGAGCATCAGAAAAGTGATGGTGAATGCAAGCGGAGCAGAAGAAAAGGTTAGCAGTAAGCTGTAACAATCTGGTAGTAAATGTACAGTAATGTACAGTTAATAAATGCTGCAGCTTGTCAAGACCAAGAAAAGTAATGTCTGTTTCCCCAACTGCTCTTGCTATAGGCATTGAGCCTGAAGATGCTAAACAGAGAACAGAGAAATGTGCTAATCGACCTCCCCAGCCAGGGCCAGGTCAGTCAACCTAGGGGAAACACTGCAATCTGTGCTGATATGCATGCTTTTCATTATATATAATTTGAATATGCAGGAAATCAAATGATAATGGATTACAAAAAGAGGTGATTTTGGCATAAGGGTGCCCCCAAAATGCACATATACATTCAGAACAAGTCATATCTGATGATTGTATGTGAAAGAAGTTATAGGAAAATAGTATATTCAGAAGCAGAGATATACACTTCTTTGTGTGACGTTGTGACATAAAGGCCCCAAAATTTCAACCTCTGAATTGATCCATTATGTATATAATGGTATGATATTTAGATGGATATCATTGAAGGATCACAAAAAATCTTGAAGTATGTGTATTTTTTTAATAACGTTTTCTTCTTTCTTTAAATCAGAAATTCTTATGAAACTAGCCATTTCCAAGCGAGTTATGATCAAAACAGGCAAAAAGACAAGTGTGTGTAATGAAAAGCTTGTTTTTGCTTATTTTCACCTGTTTGTCGTCTGAAACACTGAGAAACGACTGTTCAGTGCGAGTTAGACTCAAAAATTCAATATATGAGTTTTTATAAGTTTTTCTTCTTTTTCTATTAGAATCTCACATAAAACGTTGAGAATAGCCATTTCCAAGCCAATTATGATCAAAACAGGCAAAAAGACAAGTGTGTGTCATGAAAAGCTTGTTTTGGCTTGTTTTCAACTGTTTAGCGTCTGAAACGCTCAGAAACGACTGTTCAGGGCAAGTTAGACTCAAAAATTCAATATATGTGTTTTTATAAGTTTTTCTTCTTTTTCTATTAGAATCTCACATAAAACGTTGAGAATAGCCATTTCCAAGCCAATTATGATCAAAACAGGCAAAAAGACAAGTGTGTGTCATGAAAAGCTTGTTTTGGCTTGTTTTCAACTGTTTAGCGTCTGAAACGCTCAGAAACGACTGTTCAGGGCAAGTTAGACTCAAAAATTCAATATATGTGTTTTTATAAGTTTTTCTGCTTTTTCTATTAGAATCTCACATAAAACGTTGAGAATAGCCATTTCCAAGCGAGTTATGATCAAAGCAGGCAAAAAGACAAGTGTGTGTCATGAAAAGCTTGTTTTGGCTTATTTTCAACTGTTTAGCGTCTGAAACACTCAGAAACGACTGTTCAGGGCAAGTTAGACTCAAAAATGCAATATATGTGTTTGTATAAGTTTTTCTTCATTTTGTATTAGAATCTCACATAAAACGTTGAGAATAGCCATTTCCAAGCGAGTTATGATCAAAACAGGCAAAAAGACAAGTGTGTGTCATGAAAAGCTTGTTTTGGCTTATTTAGACCTGTTTAGCGTCTGAAACGCTCAGAAACGACTGTTCAGGGCAAGTTAGACTCAAAAATTCAATATATGTGTTTGTATAAGTTTTTCTGCTTTTCCTATTAGAATCTCACATAAAACGTTGAGAATAGCCATTTCCAAACCAATTATTATCAAAACAGGCAAAAAGACAAGTGTGTGTCATGATAAGCTTGTTTTGGCTTATTTAGACCTGTTTAGCGTCTGAAACGCTCAGAAACGACTGTTCAGGGCAAGTTAGACTCAAAAATTCAATATATGTGTTTGTATAAGTTTTTCTGCTTTTCCTATTAGAATCTCACATAAAACGTTGAGAATAGCCATTTCCAAACCAATTATTATCAAAACAGGCAAAAAGACAAGTGTGTGTCATGATAAGCTTGTTTTGGCTTATTTAGACCTGTTTAGCGTCTGAAACGCTCAGAAACGACTGTTCAGGGCAAGTTAGACTCAAAAATTCAATATATGTGTTTGTATAAGTTTTTCTGCTTTTCCTATTAGAATCTCACATAAAACGTTGAGAATAGCCATTTCCAAACCAATTATTATCAAAACAGGCAAAAAGACAAGTGTGTGTCATGATAAGCTTGTTTTGGCTTATTTGGACCTGTTTAGCGTCTGAAACGCTCAGAAACGACTGTTCAGGGCAAGTTAGACTCAAAACTGAAGCATATGTATTATCATAAGTCTTTCTTCTTTTTCTATTAGAATCTCACATAAAACGTTGAGAATAGCCATTTCCAAGCGAGTTATGATCAAAACAGGCAAAAAAACAGGTGTGTGTAATTAAAAGATTGTTTTTTTTTATTTTCACCTGTTTGGCATCTGAAACGCACAGAAACGAAAGTCTTTTTCTAACATTAAGTAGGCTCTGAGAGACAAGTGTATGTATTTGGTCGCCTGCTCATGCCTTTTACACCGGCTCATGTTCTGGAACTGTAAGAACTCGTCCTCTCTGTGAATTAGTGCGGCTCAGAGAGACAAGCGTATATGTTTGGTTGTCTGCACCTGCATTTTACACCGGCTCCTGTTCTGAAAGTTTCAGAAAGGCATTCTATTGGCCAGTTATTTAGGCACAGAGAGATAAGCGTATGTGTTTGGTCGCCTGCTCATACTTTTTACACTGGCTCCAGTATTGAAACTGTCAAAAGAGCGTCCTCCCTGTGATTCAATAAGGCTCAGAGAGACAAGCGCATGTGTTTGAGTCAGAACTCTTGCTTTTCACACGGCTCATGTTCTGAAACACTTACACTTTCTGCAAGTTAGTTAGGCTCACAGAGACATGCGTACGTTTTTGGTTATCCGCACCTGCATTTTACGCCAGCTCCTGTTCTGAAAGTATCATAAAGGCATTGTCTTGGTCAGTTACTTAGGCACAGAGAGATAAGCGTTTGTGTTTTGACGCCTGCTCATGCTTTTTACACTGGCTACAGTATTGAAACTTTCAAAAGAGCGTCCTCTCTGTGAATTAGTGAGGCTCAGAGAGACAAGCGCATGTGTTTGGGTCATAACTCTTGCTTTTCACACCGTCTCATGTTCTGAAACGGTTAGAACTGCGTTCTTTCTGCAAGTTAGTTAGGCTCAGGGAGACAAGCGCATGTGTTTCGGTCACAACTCTTGCTTTTCACACCGGTTCATGTTGTGAAACTGCGTTCTTTCTGCAATTTAGTTAGGCTCAGAGAGACAAGCGTATATGTTTGTTTGTCCGCACCTGCATTTTACACCGGCTCCTGTTCTGAAATTCTCTTGGCCAGTTATTTAGGCACAGAGAGACAAGAGTATGTGTTTGGTCGCCTGCTCATGCTTTTTACACTGGCTCCGGTATTTAAACTGTCAAAAGAGCGTCCTCCCTGTGAATTAATAAGGCTCAGAGAGATAAGCGCATGTGTTTGAGTCACAACTCTTGCTTATCACACCGGCTCATGTTCTGAACCACTTAGAACTGCGTTCTTTCTGAAAGTTAGTTAGGCTCAGAGAGACAAGCGTACATGTTTTTTTGTCCGCACCTGCATTTTACACCGGCTCCTGTTTTTGAAATTCTCTTGGCCAGTTATTTAAGCACAGAGAGACAAGAGTATGTGTTTGGTCGCCTTCTCATGCTTTTTACACTGGCTCCGGTATTTAAACTGTCAAAAGAGCATCCTCCCTGTGAATTAATAAGGCTCAGAGAGATAAGCGCATGTGTTTGAGTCACAACTCTTGCTTTTCACACAGGCTCATGTTCTGAAACAGTTAGAACTGCGTTCTTTCTGAAAGTTAGTTAGGCTCAGAGAGACAAGCGTACATGTTTTTTTGTCCGCACCTGCATTTTACACCGGCTCCTGTTTTTGAAATTCTCTTGGCCAGTTATTTAAGCACAGAGAGACAAGAGTATGTGTTTGGTCGCCTGCTCATGCTTTTTACACTGGCTCCGGTATTTAAACTGTCAAAAGAGCATCCTCCCTGTGAATTAATAAGGCTCAGAGAGATAAGCGCATGTGTTTGAGTCACAACTCTTGCTTTTCACACCGGTTCATCTTCTGAAACACTTAGAACTGCGTTCTCTCTGAAAGTTAGTTAGGCTCAGAGAGACAAGTGTGTGCGTTTGGTTGTCCGCACCTGCATCTTTCACCCGCTCCCGTTCTGAAATTGTCTTGGCTGGTTATTTAGGCAAAGAGAGATATAAGCGTATGTGTTTGGTTGTCCACACCTGCATTTTACACCGCCTCCTGTTCTGAAATTGTCAGAAAGACATTGTCTTGGCCAGTTAGTTAGTAAAGCTCAGAGAGACAAGCATATGTGCTATGCCGTCTGCTCCTGCTCTTTACACTGTTTCCGGTATTGAAACTTTCAAAAGAGTGTCCTCTCTGTGTATTTATAAGGCTCAGAGAGATAAGTGTTTGGGTCATAACTCTTGCTTTTCACACCGGCTCGTGTTCTGAAACGGTTAGCACTGCGTTCTTTCTGCAAGTTAGTTAGGCTCAGAGAGACAAGTGTGTTTTTTTGGTCGCCTGCTCATGATTTTTTCACCAGCTCATGTTCTGAAAGTGTTAGAACGCGTCTTCTCTGTGAATTAGTTAGGATCAGAGAGACAGGCGTATGTGTTTGGGTCACAACCGTTGCTTTTTACACCCACTCATTTCTGAAACAGTTAGAACTGCGTTTTTTCTGCAAATTAGTAAGGCTCAGAGAGACAAGCGTGTGTGTTTGGTTGTCTGCACCTGCATTTTACACCGGCTCCAGTTCTGAAAGTATCAGAAAGGCATTCTCTTGGCCAGTTATTTAGGCACAGAGAGATAAGTGTATGTGTTTTGTTGCCTGCTCATGCTTTTTACACTGGCTCCGGTATTGAAACTTTCAAAAGAGCGTCCTCTCTGTGAATTACTGAGGCTCAGAGAGACAAGCGCATGTGTTTGGGTCACAACTCTTGCTTTTCACACCGGCTCATGTTCTGAAACAGTTAGAACTGCGTTCTTTCTGCAAGTTAGTTAGGCTCAGAGAGACAAGTGTGTTTTTTTGGTCGCCTGCTCATGATTTTTTCACCAGCTCATGTTCTGAAAGTGTTAGAACGCGTCTTCTCTGTGAATTAGTAAGGATCAGAGAGACAAGCGTATGTGTTTGGGTCACAACCCTTACTTTTTACACCCGCTCAGTTCTAAAACAGTTAGAACTGCGTTCTTTCTACAAATTAGTTAGGCTAAGAGAGACAAGCGCATGTGTTTGGGTCACAACTCTAGCTTTTCTCACCGGATCATGTTGTGAAACTGCGTTCTTTCTGCAATTTAGTTAGGCTCAGAGAGAAAAGCGTATATGTTTGTTTGTCAGCACCTACATTTTACACCGGCTCCTGTTCTGAAATTCTCTTGGCCAGTTATTTAGGCACAGAGAGACAAGAGTATGTGTTTGGTCGCATGCTCATGCTTTTTACACTGGCTCCGGTATTTAAACAGTCAAAAGAGCATCCTCCCTGTGAATTAGTAAGGCTCAGAGAGATAAGCGCATGTGTTTGAGTCCCAACTCTTGCTTTTCACACCGGCTCATGTTCTGAAACAGTTAGAACTGCGTTCTTTCTGCAAGTTAGTCTGGCTCAGAGAGACAAGCGTATTTTTTTGGTCGCCTGCTCATGATTTTTACACCAGCTCATGTTCTGAAAGTGTGAGAACGCGTCTTCTATGTGAATTAGTAAGGATCAGAGAGACAAGTGTATGTGTTTGGGTCACAACCCTTGCTTTTTACACCCACTCAGTTCTGAAACAGTTAGAACTGCGTTCTTTCTACAAATTAGTTAGGCTCAGAGAGACAGGCGCATGTGTTTGGGTCACAACTCTTGCTTTTCACACCGGCTCAGTTCTGAAACAGTTAGAACTGCGTTTTTTCTGCAAGTTAGTTAGGCTCGGAGAGAAAAGCGTATGTTTTTGGTTGTCCACACCTACATTTTACACCGCCTCCTGTTCTGAAACTGTCAGAAAGACATTCTCTTGGCCAGTTATTTAGGCAACAAGACATAAGCGTATGTGTTTGGTCGCCTGCTCATGCTTTTTACACTGGCTCCCGTATTGAAACTTTCAAAAGAGCGTCCTCTCTGTGAATTACTGAGGCTCAGAGAGAAAAGCGTATGTTTTTGGTTGTCCACACCTGCATTTTACTTCGCCTCCTGTTCTGAAACTGTCAGAAAGACATTCTCTTGGCCAGTTAGTTAGCCAGGCTCAGAGAGACAAGCATATGTGCTATGTCGCCTGCTCCTGCTTTTTACACTGACTCCGGTATTGAAACTGTCAAAAGAGCGTCCTCTCTGTGAATTAGTAAGGCTCAGAGAGACAAGCGTATGTGTTTGGGTCACAACTCTTGCTTTTCACACCGTCTCATATTCTGAAAAGTTAGAACTGCGTTCTTTCTGCAAGTTAGTTACGCTCAGAGAGACAAGTGTATTTTTTTTGGTCGCCTGCTGATGATTTTTACACCAGCTCATGTTCTGAAAGTGTTAGAACGCGTCTTCTCTGTGAATTAGTTAGGATCAGAGAGACAGGCGTATGTGTTTGGGTCACAACCCTTGCTTTTTACACCCGCTCAGTTCTGAAACAGTTAGAACTGTGTTCTTTCTACAAGTTAGTTAGGCACAGAGAGATAAGCGTATGTGTTTGGTCGCCTGCTCATGCTTTTTACACTGGCTCTGGTATTGAAACTGTCAAAAGAGCATCCTCTCTGTGACTTAGTAAGGCTCAGAGAGACAAGTGCATGTGTTTGGGTCAAAACTCTTGCTTTTCACGCCGGCTCATGTTCTGAAACTGTTAGAACTGCATTCTTTCTGCAAGTTAGTTAGGCTCAGAGAGACAAGCGTATGTCTTTGGTTGTCCGCACCTGCATTTTACACCAGCTCCTGTCCTGAAAGTATCAGAAAGGCATTCTCTTGGCCAGTTATTTAGGCAACGAGACTTCTGAAACATTTAGAACTGTGTTCTTTCTTCAAGTTAGTTAGGCTCAGAGACACAAGTGTGTGTGCTTGGGTTCCCGGTCCTGGACTTTACTCTAGCTCCTGTTCTGAAACCGTCAGAGTGGCGTTCTCTCAGTGAGAACGCAGCTATGGAGACAAATGAATCTCTACCATATTGTTTTAAAAGCCCCAAATATTGTCTACCCATCTTTTGCATGAATTATATTACTCTTATTGGCCTTTTACTCACAGAGATTTAATTGCAGTAATGCAATGACTGTAGTTGTTATCAACTCACGTATTTCACATGCTTCACTGAAGTCTCTCCTCCAAGGATCGCTCAGCCCCGTCTGTGGTGAAAAAGAAGAGAGTAGAGAAACTCAACAAAATGACAGTAAAATGCAGTAACAGATGTGAGAGGTACACATGTGCAAGTCACAAGCTAGTCTCAAGTCTTAACCTTAAAAGCTGAAGCAAATCCTAAGTCACTGTGTTTAAGACTCAAGTAAGCAAAGTCAATTCACTGCAAAACATCAAACAAGACAGGCCAATTAAGTCAAGTCAAGTCACCATGAAAGAAGCGCTTTAAATTCTAACACTCGTTGTCTCAAGCCATGTCATGAGAAAATGGCACTCTATAGGCTATGGTTAGGAGTCATAAATACCACTATTTATTAGGGGTATAACAATTCTCCAAATCCATGGTTTGGCTCATACCTTGTTTTTTGTTGTTGTTTTAAATAGATTAACTTTGAATTAATTAACTATGTCAACAAAAATAAATGATCTGATCTAACATGTTTTCCAGGATCTAGTGTTCCTAATTTTGTATTTTACTTAATGTCTGTGGATGTGGATGATCAAATTGGTGTGGTAATATTAAGCTCAACTCAAGCTCAGTGCAGGTGTGGGGAAATGCTTTCAACAAGCTCTCAGCTCAATCCTGTCTTGCTTCATTTTATAGGTTCTGCTAGACAAGGGGTCAGCAAGCTTCAGCCATTTTAGCCCATTTCTCACCATATAAAACCCACCTGGAGCCGCAAAATCCCTCCCTAGTTTGATCCCTAAAATGACTTTACGTTACACGAATGAGTGAATATCTAATTAGGATTACATATTTCACATAAACAAAAACATACAAATGTATTGATTATTCAATAAAACAATCAAAGGTCGTTATTAGCTTAAGGCTCACATCTGATTTTTAAAAAAAATTCTGAGGACCACCTTCCCAAATAAATGAAAAAATAAACAAAACAAAACATAACATGACAAATCAATAGTCAAGTGTAATATTGCAATTACACAACATTTGTGAGGCAGTTCACTCTAAAAATAAAAGACTTTTTGCTTGTGATGCAAACTGGGGTAAAACTAATAACTGGAAAACAGTCACTCACGCCAGTAGAATCCTATGTAATCCTATGTAATGAAGCCTAGCAAGTAGGTCGAACCTAGCACGCTGCTACTGACTTCAGCTAATGCTTTGTGGAGATCGCGGCATTTGAGAAACCAAACGGAATAAATACCTCACATGTAAACACACACGTCGCATCGTAAGGCATGCTGGGTACTGACATCAAAATGGTGACAATAAGTTGAAACTGAAACAGAAAAAGTTGAAACTGAAAAAGACAAAGTTGAAACTGAGAACCGGTGGCATTGAAAAAAAACTTACATTGTAAAGACATGAAGAAAAAAATCTTATGATTGACATTGAAAAACTAATCTTAATGCAAAAAATACCAAAATAGAATTAAAGCTGCAAGCAGCGATGATCGGGACCGCGCACCCCGGTGAACATCGGGCACAGTCGAAGAGCCTTTGTCACAGGCATGTAGATGTTTTCACAGTCGGGCTACTTTCAGACAGAGCAAGGAGAGAAACATCACTTCCTTTGTCCACCCATTTGCCTGCTGCTGGGGCTGCTTTCCTGTACTGTACTTATGGGGGCGCTATGGAGCCAGTTTGCATCACTGATTGAATATTGTAATGTAGATGTGCTCAGGCCTGGACTGTTATCAAACCTGTAAAGTTTCAGGCAGATCCCACCATGTACACTAAAGTTATAGCAATTTCCTCTGTAATGACGAAACATCAAAACTAAAGGCCACACCACGGCCAAGCGCTTCAATGTACACTAAATCTTTTGATAACTTTTGATCATACACTAGTCTAGATGACACACACTGATTTTGGAGTCCTTACGATGAATCCTGTAGGAGGAGTTTGTTAAAACACAAGGTATGTGAAATGGCCAAGAAAAGGCGAAAATTGACCAGTTTTTTCAAGATGGCGGACTTCCTGTAGGACTTGGACTGTAGGAGCTTGATATGGCTCCAAGAGGCTTTTTTGTGCATCTTGACATTATACATGTGCCTTGTGAATTTCATTTTTCTACGTTAATCTGGTAGGCGGGGCTTCAACTTTGAAATTTTCAAGGGATCGCTGTTGAGCCATTTTGCCACACCCATTCAAATGAACTACAAAGGATTTTTAGCTAACATCACTCTAGACATGTGTGTCAAGTTTCGTGGCTGTAGAGCCATCCCCTCTCCCTGGAAAACAGCATCGTATGTCATGGCGAAGGATGTGTCGCATCTTACTTCCATGACAATCTGGGTTGAGGTGCTCAATTTTCCTAATTTTCTAGGGGGCGCAGTCCAGCCATTTTCAATATCAAATTTTTCAGCAGTCCTGACAAATGTGCAAAATTTCACAAGTTTTCGAGAGGTCGTCAAAACGGCTGTCAAAAATGCGTTTGTTTCGGAATAATAATAATAATAATGATGATGATAATAATAATAATGATAATAATAATAATAATCACTACAAATACAGGCACCGTTCAGTGCTCGAGCCCTAATAAGATTGACAGATTGTAGTTTTAGTTAAAATTTTTAGAGCGTTTTATTTTTCAGTGGAACTTTTTTCAATGATAATACACTTTTTTTTTTATTTGCAGGGTTTGATTTCAATGCAAAATTTTATTTCCGATAGCCCCATACAAACCTAATTTTTTTGACCAATTTTTCACTCAAAGTGGGTGTATTTGCATCTAAAATGAGTATAAATTGCCCCTGAGACATATGTGTAGTATCTATGATGACAAAATATAATTTATATTTATATAGTTTATAGATAGTCTCCATTTTTACTGCTTAGGTCACTCTTTATGTTAGCTTGCAGTTGGCTAATGTTTGCTAGCTAGCCACAGTGATATCAACCAGTGTTGTGTGCAGCTGTTTGAATTAGAGCTGTTGGACATCATTCCAGGAGTCAAAGATGAATCAAATTGTAAAAGAATTAATACTAACCAAATGCTGAAATTGCTATTCAAATGTGTGTGGCATTTGGGAGGCAAAAAGGCATGGGCAGGAACATGGAACAAGAGTCCATAGTTTCACACATTTTTGTTCTGAATGCTTTGAGCCAATATACTCATGAGAATGGTTTAGCTAACTTTAATGGTGATGAAACAATTCAATGGTTGTGGTTCTTCTAGGCTTTTGAAATGTGATCGACCAAATGGCTCAAATCCTGATAGTGACTCGCGGGGGTTAGTGACTCACGGGGGTTGTGATTCTCAAAAAAAAGTACCACGTCTTTTTCACAAGTCTTTGAGAAAAAGAATTTTTGGGCCAGTGTGCATCATGTGATTACGCACTTTGGCCACTATGTCAAATTTGCTTCAAAGCCTGGCACTGGCTGCTCTTGCTAGGCATTGAGCCTGAAGATGCTAAACAGAGAACAGAGAAATGTGCTAATCGACCTCCCCAGCCAGGGCCAGGTCAGTCAACCTAGGGGAAACACTGCAATCTGTGCTGATATGCATGCTTTTCATTATATATAATTTGAATATGCAGGAAATCAAATGATAATGGATTACAAAAAGAGGTGATTTTGGCATAAGGGTGCCCCCAAAATGCACATATACATTCAGAACAAGTCATATCTGATGATTGTATGTGAAAGAAGTTATAGGAAAATAGTATATTCAGAAGCAGAGATATACACTTCTTTGTGTGACGTTGTGACATAAAGGCCCCAAAATTTCAACCTCTGAATTGATCCATTATGTATATAATGGTATGATATTTGGATGGATATCATTGGACGATCACATAAAATCTTGAAGTATGTGTATTTTTTTCATAACGTTTTCTTCTTTCTTTAAATCAGAAATTCTTATGAAACTAGCCATTTCCAAGCGAGTTATGATCAAAACAGGCAAAAAGACAAGTGTGTGTAATGAAAACCTTGTTCTTGCTTATTTTCATCTGTTTAGTGTCTGAAACACTGAGAAACGACTGTTCAGGGCAAGTTAAACTCAAAAACTGAAGCATATGTGTTTTCATAAGTTTTTCTTCTTTTTCTATTAGAATCTCACATAAAACGTTGAGAATAGCCATTTCCAAGCGAGTTATGATCAAAACAGGCAAAAAGACAAGTGTGTGTAATGAAAACCTTGTTCTTGCTTATTTTCATCTGTTTAGCATTTAAAACGCATGGAAACGACTGTTCAGGGCAAGTTAGACTCAAAAATTCAATATATGTGTTTTTATAAGTTTTTCTTCTTTTTCTATTAGAATCTCACATAAAACGTTGAGAATAGCCATTTCCAAGCGAGTTATGATCAAAACAGGCAAAAGACAAGTGTGTGTAATGAAAAGCTTGTTCTTGCTTATTTTCATCTGTTTAGCATTTAAAACGCATGGAAACGACTGTTCAGGGCAAGTTAGACTCAAAAATTCAATATATGTGTTTTTATAAGTTTTTCTTCTTTTTCTATTAGAATCTCACATAAAACGTTGAGAATAGCCATTTCCAAGCCAATTATGATCAAAACAGGCAAAAAGACAAGTGTGTGTCATGACAAGCTTGTTTTGGCTTGTTTTCAACTGTTTAGCGTCTGAAACGCTCAGAAACGACTGTTCAAGGCAAATTAGACTCAATACTGAAGCATATGTGTTTGTATAAGTTTTTCTGCTTTTCCTATTAGAATCTCACATAAAACGTTCAGAATAGCCATTTCCAAGCGAGTTATGATCAAAACAGGCAAAAAGACAAGTGTGTGTCATGATAAGCTTGTTTTGGCTTATTTAGACCTGTTTAGCGTCTGAAACGCTCAGAAACGACTGTTCAGGGCAAGTTAGACTCAAAAAATCAATATATGTGTTTTTATAAGTTTTTCTTCATTTTCTATTAGAATCTCACATAAAACGTTGAGAATAGCCATTTCCAAGCCAATTATGATCAAAACAGGCAAAAAGACAAGTGTGTGTCATGATAAGCTTGTTTTGGCTTATTTAGACCTGTTTAGCGTCTGAAACGCTCAGAAACGACTGTTCAGGGCAAGTTAGACTCAAAAATTCAATATATGTGTTTGTATAAGTTTTTCTTCTTTTTCTATTAGAATCTCACATAAAACGTTGAGAATAGCCATTTCCAAGCCAATTATGATCAAAACAGGCAAAAAGACAAGTGTGTGTCATGACAAGCTTGTTTTGGCTTGTTTTCAACTGTTTAGCGTCTGAAACGCTCAGAAACGACTGTTCAGGGCAAGTTAGACTCAATACTGAAGCATATGTGTTTGTATAAGTTTTTCTGCTTTTCCTATTAGAATCTCACATAAAACGTTCAGAATAGCCATTTCCAAGCGAGTTATGATCAAAACAGGCAAAAAGACAAGTGTGTGTCATGATAAGCTTGTTTTGGCTTATTTAGACCTGTTTAGCGTCTGAAACGCTCAGAAACGACTGTTCAGGGCAAGTTAGACTCAAAAATTCAATATATGTGTTTGTATAAGTTTTTCTGCTTTTTCTATTAGAATCTCACATAAAACGTTGAGAATAGCCATTTCCAAGCGAGTTATGATCAAAACAGGCAAAAAGACAAGTGTGTGTATTGAAAAGCTTGTCTTTGCTTATTTTCAACTGTTTAGCGTCTGAAACGCTCAGAAACGACTGTTCAGGGCAAGTTAGACTCAAAAATTCAATATATGTGTTTGTATAAGTTTTTCTGCTTTTCCTATTAGAATCTCACATAAAACGTTGAGAATAGCCATTTCCAAACCAATTATTATCAAAACAGGCAAAAAGACAAGTGTGTGTCATGATAAGCTTGTTTTGGCTTATTTAGACCTGTTTAGCGTCTGAAACGCTCAGAAACGACTGTTCAGGGCAAGTTAGACTCAAAAATTCAATATATGTGTTTGTTTAAGTTTTTCTGCTTTTCCTATTAGAATCTCACATAAAACGTTGAGAATAGCCATTTCCAAGCCAATTATGATCAAAACAGGCAAAAAGACAAGTGTGTGTCATGAAAAGCTTGTTTTGGCTTGTTTTCAACTGTTTAGCGTCTGAAACGCTCAGAAACGACTGTTCAGGGCAAGTTAGACTCAAAAATTCAATATATGTGTTTGTATAAGTTTTTCTGCTTTTCCTATTAGAATCTCACATAAAACGTTGAGAATAGCCATTTCCAAACCAATTATTATCAAAACAGGCAAAAAGACAAGTGTGTGTCATGATAAGCTTGTTTTGGCTTATTTAGACCTGTTTAGCGTCTGAAACGCTCAGAAACGACTGTTCAGGGCAAGTTAGACTCAAAAATGCAATATATGTGTTTGTATAAGTTTTTCTTCATTTTGTATTAGAATCTCACATAAAACGTTGAGAATAGCCATTTCCAAGCGAGTTATGATCAAAACAGGCAAAAAGACAAGTGTGTGTCATGAAAAGCTTGTTTTGGCTTATTTAGACCTGTTTAGCGTCTGAAACGCTCAGAAACGACTGTTCAGGGCAAGTTAGACTCAAAAAATCAATATATGTGTTTTTATAAGTTTTTCTGCTTTTTCTATTAGAATCTCACATAAAACGTTGAGAATAGCCATTTCCAAGCCAATTATGATCAAAACAGGCAAAAAGACAAGTGTGTGTCATGAAAAGCTTGTTTTGGCTTTTTTTCAACTGTTTAGCGTCTGAAACGCTCAGAAACGACTGTTCAGGGCAAGTTAGACTCAAAAATTCAATATATGTGTTTTTATAAGTTTTTCTGCTTTTCCTATTAGAATCTCACATAAAACGTTGAGAATAGCCATTTCCAAACCAATTATTATCAAAACAGGCAAAAAGACAAGTGTGTGTCATGATAAGCTTGTTTTGGCTTATTTAGGCCTGTTTAGCGTCTGAAACGCTCAGAAACGACTGTTCAGGGCAAGTTAGACTCAAAACTGAAGCATATGTATTATCATAAGTCTTTCTTCTTTTTCTATTAGAATCTCACATAAAACGTTGAGAATAGCCATTTCCAAGCGAGTTATGATCAAAACAGGCAAAAAAACAGGTGTGTGTAATTAAAAGATTGTTTTTTTTTATTTTCACCTGTTTGGCATCTGAAACGCACAGAAACGAAAGTCTTTTTCTAACATTAAGTAGGCTCTGAGAGACAAGTGTATGTATTTGGTCGCCTGCTCATGCCGGTGGGCTCATGTTCTGGAACTGTAAGAACTCGTCCTCTCTGTGAATTAGTGCGGCTCAGAGAGACAAGCGTATATGTTTGGTTGTCTGCACCTGCATTTTACACCGGCTCCTGTTCTGAAAGTTTCAGAAAGGCATTCTATTGGCCAGTTATTTAGGCACAGAGAGATAAGCGTATGTGTTTGGTCGCCTGCTCATACTTTTTACACTGGCTCCAGTATTGAAACTGTCAAAAGAGCGTCCTCCCTGTGATTCAATAAGGCTCAGAGAGACAAGCGCATGTGTTTGAGTCAGAACTCTTGCTTTTCACACGGCTCATGTTCTGAAACACTTACACTTTCTGCAAGTTAGTTAGGCTCACAGAGACATGCGTACGTTTTTGGTTATCCGCACCTGCATTTTACGCCAGCTCCTGTTCTGAAAGTATCATAAAGGCATTGTCTTGGTCAGTTACTTAGGCACAGAGAGATAAGCGTTTGTGTTTTGACGCCTGCTCATGCTTTTTACACTGGCTACAGTATTGAAACTTTCAAAAGAGCGTCCTCTCTGTGAATTAGTGAGGCTCAGAGAGACAAGCGCATGTGTTTGGGTCATAACTCTTGCTTTTCACACCGTCTCATGTTCTGAAACGGTTAGAACTGCGTTCTTTCTGCAAGTTAGTTAGGCTCAGGGAGACAAGCGCATGTGTTTCGGTCACAACTCTTGCTTTTCACACCGGTTCATGTTGTGAAACTGCGTTCTTTCTGCAATTTAGTTAGGCTCAGAGAGACAAGCGTATATGTTTGTTTGTCCGCACCTGCATTTTACACCGGCTCCTGTTCTGAAATTCTCTTGGCCAGTTATTTAGGCACAGAGAGACAAGAGTATGTGTTTGGTCGCCTGCTCATGCTTTTTACACTGGCTCCGGTATTTAAACTGTCAAAAGAGCGTCCTCCCTGTGAATTAATAAGGCTCAGAGAGATAAGCGCATGTGTTTGAGTCACAACTCTTGCTTATCACACCGGCTCATGTTCTGAACCACTTAGAACTGCGTTCTTTCTGAAAGTTAGTTAGGCTCAGAGAGACAAGCGTACATGTTTTTTTGTCCGCACCTGCATTTTACACCGGCTCCTGTTTTTGAAATTCTCTTGGCCAGTTATTTAAGCACAGAGAGACAAGAGTATGTGTTTGGTCGCCTGCTCATGCTTTTTACACTGGCTCCGGTATTTAAACTGTCAAAAGAGCATCCTCCCTGTGAATTAATAAGGCTCAGAGAGATAAGCGCATGTGTTTGAGTCACAACTCTTGCTTTTCACACCGGTTCATCTTCTGAAACACTTAGAACTGCGTTCTCTCTGAAAGTTAGTTAGGCTCAGAGAGACAAGTGTGTGCGTTTGGTTGTCCGCACCTGCATCTTTCACCCGCTCCTGTTCTGAAATTGTCTTGGCTGGTTATTTAGGCAAAGAGAGATATAAGCGTATGTGTTTGGTTGTCCACACCTGCATTTTACACCGCCTCCTGTTCTGAAATTGTCAGAAAGACATTGTCTTGGCCAGTTAGTTAGTAAAGCTCAGAGAGACAAGCATATGTGCTATGCCGTCTGCTCCTGCTCTTTACACTGTTTCCGGTATTGAAACTTTCAAAAGAGTGTCCTCTCTGTGTATTTATAAGGCTCAGAGAGATAAGTGTTTGGGTCATAACTCTTGCTTTTCACACCGGCTCGTGTTCTGAAACGGTTAGCACTGCGTTCTTTCTGCAAGTTAGTTAGGCTCAGAGAGACAAGTGTGTTTTTTTGGTCGCCTGCTCATGATTTTTTCACCAGCTCATGTTCTGAAAGTGTTAGAACGCGTCTTCTCTGTGAATTAGTTAGGATCAGAGAGACAGGCGTATGTGTTTGGGTCACAACCGTTGCTTTTTACACCCACTCATTTCTGAAACAGTTAGAACTGCGTTTTTTCTGCAAATTAGTAAGGCTCAGAGAGACAAGCGTGTGTGTTTGGTTGTCTGCACCTGCATTTTACACCGGCTCCAGTTCTGAAAGTATCAGAAAGGCATTCTCTTGGCCAGTTATTTAGGCACAGAGAGATAAGTGTATGTGTTTTGTTGCCTGCTCATGCTTTTTACACTGGCTCCGGTATTGAAACTTTCAAAAGAGCGTCCTCTCTGTGAATTACTGAGGCTCAGAGAGACAAGCGCATGTGTTTGGGTCACAACTCTTGCTTTTCACACCGGCTCATGTTCTGAAACAGTTAGAACTGCGTTCTTTCTGCAAGTTAGTTAGGCTCAGAGAGACAAGTGTGTTTTTTTGGTCGCCTGCTCATGATTTTTTCACCAGCTCATGTTCTGAAAGTGTTAGAACGCGTCTTCTCTGTGAATTAGTAAGGATCAGAGAGACAAGCGTATGTGTTTGGGTCACAACCCTTACTTTTTACACCCGCTCAGTTCTAAAACAGTTAGAACTGCGTTCTTTCTACAAATTAGTTAGGCTAAGAGAGACAAGCGCATGTGTTTGGGTCACAACTCTAGCTTTTCTCACCGGATCATGTTGTGAAACTGCGTTCTTTCTGCAATTTAGTTAGGCTCAGAGAGAAAAGCGTATATGTTTGTTTGTCAGCACCTACATTTTACACCGGCTCCTGTTCTGAAATTCTCTTGGCCAGTTATTTAGGCACAGAGAGACAAGAGTATGTGTTTGGTCGCCTGCTCATGCTTTTTACACTGGCTCCCGTATTGAAACTTTCAAAAGAGCGTCCTCTCTGTGAATTACTGAGGCTCAGAGAGAAAAGCGTATGTTTTTGGTTGTCCACACCTGCATTTTACTTCGCCTCCTGTTCTGAAACTGTCAGAAAGACATTCTCTTGGCCAGTTAGTTAGCCAGGCTCAGAGAGACAAGCATATGTGCTATGTCGCCTGCTCCTGCTTTTTACACTGACTCCGGTATTGAAACTGTCAAAAGAGCGTCCTCTCTGTGAATTAGTAAGGCTCAGAGAGACAAGCGCATGTGTTTGGGTCACAACTCTTGCTTTTCACACCGTCTCATATTCTGAAAAGTTAGAACTGCGTTCTTTCTGCAAGTTAGTTACGCTCAGAGAGACAAGTGTATTTTTTTTGGTCGCCTGCTGATGATTTTTACACCAGCTCATGTTCTGAAAGTGTTAGAACGCGTCTTCTCTGTGAATTAGTTAGGATCAGAGAGACAGGCGTATGTGTTTGGGTCACAACCCTTGCTTTTTACACCCGCTCAGTTCTGAAACAGTTAGAACTGTGTTCTTTCTACAAGTTAGTTAGGCACAGAGAGATAAGCGTATGTGTTTGGTCGCCTGCTCATGCTTTTTACACTGGCTCTGGTATTGAAACTGTCAAAAGAGCATCCTCTCTGTGACTTAGTAAGGCTCAGAGAGACAAGTGCATGTGTTTGGGTCAAAACTCTTGCTTTTCACGCCGGCTCATGTTCTGAAACTGTTAGAACTGCATTCTTTCTGCAAGTTAGTTAGGCTCAGAGAGACAAGCGTATGTTTTTGGTTGTCCGCACCTGCATTTTACACCAGCTCCTGTCCTGAAAGTATCAGAAAGGCATTCTCTTGGCCAGTTATTTAGGCAACGAGACTTCTGAAACATTTAGAACTGTGTTCTTTCTTCAAGTTAGTTAGGCTCAGAGACACAAGTGTGTGTGCTTGGGTTCCCGGTCCTGGACTTTACTCTAGCTCCTGTTCTGAAACCGTCAGAGTGGCGTTCTCTCAGTGAGAACGCAGCTATGGAGACAAATGAATCTCTACCATATTGTTTTAAAAGCCCCAAATATTGTCTACCCATCTTTTGCATGAATTATATTACTCTTATTGGCCTTTTACTCACAGAGATTTAATTGCAGTAATGCAATGACTGTAGTTGTTATCAACTCACGTATTTCACATGCTTCACTGAAGTCTCTCCTCCAAGGATCGCTCAGCCCCGTCTGTGGTGAAAAAGAAGAGAGTAGAGAAACTCAACAAAATGACAGTAAAATGCAGTAACAGATGTGAGAGGTACACATGTGCAAGTCACAAGCTAGTCTCAAGTCTTAACCTTAAAAGCTGAAGCAAATCCTAAGTCACTGTGTTTAAGACTCAAGTAAGCAAAGTCAATTCACTGCAAAACATCAAACAAGACAGGCCAATTAAGTCAAGTCAAGTCACCATGAAAGAAGCGCTTTAAATTCTAACACTCGTTGTCTCAAGCCATGTCATGAGAAAATGGCACTCTATAGGCTATGGTTAGGAGTCATAAATACCACTATTTATTAGGGGTATAACAATTCTCCAAATCCATGGTTTGGCTCATACCTTGTTTTTTGTTGTTGTTTTAAATAGATTAACTTTGAATTAATTAACTATGTCAACAAAAATAAATGATCTGATCTAACATGTTTTCCAGGATCTAGTGTTCCTAATTTTGTATTTTACTTAATGTCTGTGGATGTGGATGATCAAATTGGTGTGGTAATATTAAGCTCAACTCAAGCTCAGTGCAGGTGTGGGGAAATGCTTTCAACAAGCTCTCAGCTCAATCCTGTCTTGCTTCATTTTATAGGTTCTGCTAGACAAGGGGTCAGCAAGCTTCAGCCATTTTAGCCCATTTCTCACCATATAAAACCCACCTGGAGCCGCAAAATCCCTCCCTAGTTTGATCCCTAAAATGACTTTACGTTACACGAATGAGTGAATATCTAATTAGGATTACATATTTCACATAAACAAAAACATACAAATGTATTGATTATTCAATAAAACAATCAAAGGTCGTTATTAGCTTAAGGCTCACATCTGATTTTTAAAAAAAATTCTGAGGACCACCTTCCCAAATAAATGAAAAAATAAACAAAACAAAACATAACATGACAAATCAATAGTCAAGTGTAATATTGCAATTACACAACATTTGTGAGGCAGTTCACTCTAAAAATAAAAGACTTTTTGCTTGTGATGCAAACTGGGGTAAAACTAATAACTGGAAAACAGTCACTCACGCCAGTAGAATCCTATGTAATCCTATGTAATGAAGCCTAGCAAGTAGGTCGAACCTAGCACGCTGCTACTGACTTCAGCTAATGCTTTGTGGAGATCGCGGCATTTGAGAAACCAAACGGAATAAATACCTCACATGTAAACACACACGTCGCATCGTAAGGCATGCTGGGTACTGACATCAAAATGGTGACAATAAGTTGAAACTGAAACAGAAAAAGTTGAAACTGAAAAAGACAAAGTTGAAACTGAGAACCGGTGGCATTGAAAAAAAACTTACATTGTAAAGACATGAAGAAAAAAATCTTATGATTGACATTGAAAAACTAATCTTAATGCAAAAAATACCAAAATAGAATTAAAGCTGCAAGCAGCGATGATCGGGACCGCGCACCCCGGTGAACATCGGGCACAGTCGAAGAGCCTTTGTCACAGGCATGTAGATGTTTTCACAGTCGGGCTACTTTCAGACAGAGCAAGGAGAGAAACATCACTTCCTTTGTCCACCCATTTGCCTGCTGCTGGGGCTGCTTTCCTGTACTGTACTTATGGGGGCGCTATGGAGCCAGTTTGCATCACTGATTGAATATTGTAATGTAGATGTGCTCAGGCCTGGACTGTTATCAAACCTGTAAAGTTTCAGGCAGATCCCACCATGTACACTAAAGTTATAGCAATTTCCTCTGTAATGACGAAACATCAAAACTAAAGGCCACACCACGGCCAAGCGCTTCAATGTACACTAAATCTTTTGATAACTTTTGATCATACACTAGTCTAGATGACACACACTGATTTTGGAGTCCTTACGATGAATCCTGTAGGAGGAGTTTGTTAAAACACAAGGTATGTGAAATGGCCAAGAAAAGGCGAAAATTGACCAGTTTTTTCAAGATGGCGGACTTCCTGTAGGACTTGGACTGTAGGAGCTTGATATGGCTCCAAGAGGCTTTTTTGTGCATCTTGACATTATACATGTGCCTTGTGAATTTCATTTTTCTACGTTAATCTGGTAGGCGGGGCTTCAACTTTGAAATTTTCAAGGGATCGCTGTTGAGCCATTTTGCCACACCCATTCAAATGAACTACAAAGGATTTTTAGCTAACATCACTCTAGACATGTGTGTCAAGTTTCGTGGCTGTAGAGCCATCCCCTCTCCCTGGAAAACAGCATCGTATGTCATGGCGAAGGATGTGTCGCATCTTACTTCTATGACAATCTGGGTTGAGGTGCTCAATTTTCCTAATTTTCTAGGGGGCGCAGTCCAGCCATTTTCAATATCAAATTTTTCAGCAGTCCTGACAAATGTGCAAAATTTCACAAGTTTTCGAGAGGTCGTCAAAACGGCTGTCAAAAATGCGTTTGTTTCGGAATAATAATAATAATAATGATGATGATAATAATAATAATGATAATGATAATAATAATAATAATCACTACAAATACAGGCACCGTTCAGTGCTCGAGCCCTAATAAGATTGACAGATTGTAGTTTTAGTTAAAATTTTTAGAGCGTTTTATTTTTCAGTGGAACTTTTTTCAATGATAATACACTTTTTTTTTTATTTGCAGGGTTTGATTTCAATGCAAAATTTTATTTCCGATAGCCCCATACAAACCTAATTTTTTTGACCAATTTTTCACTCAAAGTGGGTGTATTTGCATCTAAAATGAGTATAAATTGCCCCTGAGACATATGTGTAGTATCTATGATGACAAAATATAATTTATATTTATATAGTTTATAGATAGTCTCCATTTTTACTGCTTAGGTCACTCTTTATGTTAGCTTGCAGTTGGCTAATGTTTGCTAGCTAGCCACAGTGATATCAACCAGTGTTGTGTGCAGCTGTTTGAATTAGAGCTGTTGGACATCATTCCAGGAGTCAAAGATGAATCAAATTGTAAAAGAATTAATACTAACCAAATGCTGAAATTGCTATTCAAATGTGTGTGGCATTTGGGAGGCAAAAAGGCATGGGCAGGAACATGGAACAAGAGTCCATAGTTTCACACATTTTTGTTCTGAATGCTTTGAGCCAATATACTCATGAGAATGGTTTAGCTAACTTTAATGGTGATGAAACAATTCAATGGTTGTGGTTCTTCTAGGCTTTTGAAATGTGATCGACCAAATGGCTCAAATCCTGATAGTGACTCGCGGGGGTTAGTGACTCACGGGGGTTGTGATTCTCAAAAAAAAGTACCACGTCTTTTTCACAAGTCTTTGAGAAAAAGAATTTTTGGGCCAGTGTGCATCATGTGATTACGCACTTTGGCCACTATGTCAAATTTGCTTCAAAGCCTGGCACTGGCTGCTCTTGCTAGGCATTGAGCCTGAAGATGCTAAACAGAGAACAGAGAAATGTGCTAATCGACCTCCCCAGCCAGGGCCAGGTCAGTCAACCTAGGGGAAACACTGCAATCTGTGCTGATATGCATGCTTTTCATTATATATAATTTGAATATGCAGGAAATCAAATGATAATGGATTACAAAAAGAGGTGATTTTGGCATAAGGGTGCCCCCAAAATGCACATATACATTCAGAACAAGTCATATCTGATGATTGTATGTGAAAGAAGTTATAGGAAAATAGTATATTCAGAAGCAGAGATATACACTTCTTTGTGTGACGTTGTGACATAAAGGCCCCAAAATTTCAACCTCTGAATTGATCCATTATGTATATAATGGTATGATATTTGGATGGATATCATTGGACGATCACATAAAATCTTGAAGTATGTGTATTTTTTTCATAACGTTTTCTTCTTTCTTTAAATCAGAAATTCTTATGAAACTAGCCATTTCCAAGCGAGTTATGATCAAAACAGGCAAAAAGACAAGTGTGTGTAATGAAAAGCTTGTTCTTGCTTATTTTCATCTGTTTAGTGTCTGAAACACTGAGAAACGACTGTTCAGGGCAAGTTAAACTCAAAAACTGAAGCATATGTGTTTTCATAAGTTTTTCTTCTTTTTCTATTAGAATCTCACATAAAACGTTGAGAATAGCCATTTCCAAGCGAGTTATGATCAAAACAGGCAAAAAGACAAGTGTGTGTAATGAAAAGCTTGTTCTTGCTTATTTTCATCTGTTTAGCATTTAAAACGCATGGAAACGACTGTTCAGGGCAAGTTAGACTCAAAAATTCAATATATGTGTTTTTATAAGTTTTTCTTCTTTTTCTATTAGAATCTCACATAAAACGTTGAGAATAGCCATTTCCAAGCGAGTTATGATCAAAACAGGCAAAAAGACAAGTGTGTGTAATGAAAAGCTTGTTCTTGCTTATTTTCATCTGTTTAGCATTTAAAAGGCATGGAAACGACTGTTCAGGGCAAGTTAGACTCAAAAATTCAATATATGTGTTTTTATAAGTTTTTCTTCTTTTTCTATTAGAATCTCACATAAAACGTTGAGAATAGCCATTTCCAAGCGAATTATGATCAAAACAGGCAAAAAGACAAGTGTGTGTCATGACAAGCTTGTTTTGGCTTGTTTTCAACTGTTTAGCGTCTGAAACGCTCAGAAACGACTGTTCAGGGCAAATTAGACTCAATACTGAAGCATATGTGTTTGTATAAGTTTTTCTGCTTTTCCTATTAGAATCTCACATAAAACGTTCAGAATAGCCATTTCCAAGCGAGTTATGATCAAAACAGGCAAAAAGACAAGTGTGTGTCATGATAAGCTTGTTTTGGCTTATTTAGACCTGTTTAGCGTCTGAAACGCTCAGAAACGACTGTTCAGGGCAAGTTAGACTCAAAAAATCAATATATGTGTTTTTATAAGTTTTTCTTCTTTTTCTATTAGAATCTCACATAAAACGTTGAGAATAGCCATTTCCAAGCCAATTATGATCAAAACAGGCAAAAAGACAAGTGTGTGTCATGAAAAGCTTGTTTTGGCTTGTTTTCAACTGTTTAGCGTCTGAAACGCTCAGAAACGACTGTTCAGGGCAAGTTAGACTCAAAAATTCAATATATGTGTTTGTATAAGTTTTTCTTCTTTTTCTATTAGAATCTCACATAAAACGTTGAGAATAGCCATTTCCAAGCCAATTATGATCAAAACAGGCAAAAAGACAAGTGTGTGTCATGACAAGCTTGTTTTGGCTTTTTTTCAACTGTTTAGCGTCTGAAACGCTCAGAAACGACTGTTCAGGGCAAATTAGACTCAATACTGAAGCATATGTGTTTGTATAAGTTTTTCTGCTTTTCCTATTAGAATCTCACATAAAACGTTCAGAATAGCCATTTCCAAGCGAGTTATGATCAAAACAGGCAAAAAGACAAGTGTGTGTCATGATAAGCTTGTTTTGGCTTATTTAGACCTGTTTAGCGTCTGAAACGCTCAGAAACGACTGTTCAGGGCAAGTTAGACTCAAAAATTCAATATATGTGTTTGTATAAGTTTTTCTGCTTTTTCTATTAGAATCTCACATAAAACGTTGAGAATAGCCATTTCCAAGCGAGTTATGATCAAAACAGGCAAAAAGACAAGTGTGTGTATTGAAAAGCTTGTCTTTGCTTATTTTCAACTGTTTAGCGTCTGAAACGCTCAGAAACGACTGTTCAGGGCAAGTTAGACTCAAAAATGCAATATATGTGTTTGTATAAGTTTTTCTTCTTTTTCTATTAGAATCTCACATAAAACGTTGAGAATAGCCATTTCCAAGCCAATTATGATCAAAACAGGCAAAAGGACAAGTGAGTGTAATGAAAAGCTTGTTTTGGCTTATTTTAACCTGTTTAGCGTCTGAAACACTCAGAAACTACTGTTCAGGGCAAGTTAGACTCAAAAATTCAATATATGAGTTTTTATAAGTTTTTCTTCTTTTTCTATTAGAATCTCACATAAAACGTTGAGAATAGCCATTTCCAAGCGAGTTATGATCAAAACAGGCAAAAAGACAAGTGTATGTAATGAAAAGCTTGTTTTGGCTTATTTTCAACTGTTTAGCGTCTGAAACGCTCAGAAACGACTGTTCAGGGAAAGTTAGACTCAAAAATTCAATATATGTGTTTTTATAAGTTTTTCTTCTTTTTCTAGAGAATCTCACATAAAACGTTGAGAATAGCCATTTCCAAGCGAATTATGATCAAAACAGGTAAAAAAAAGACAAGTGTGTTTAATGAAAAGCTTGTTTTTACTTATTTTCAACTGTTTAGCGTCTGAAACGCATATAAACGTCTGTTCAGGGTAAGTTAGACTCAAAAATGCAATATATGTGTTTGTATAAGTTTTTCTTCTTTTTATATCAGATTCTATTATAAAACGTTGAGAATAGCCATTTCCAATCGAGTTATGATCAAAACAGGCAAAAAGACAAGTGTGTGTCATGAAAAGCTTGTTTTGGCTTATTTTCAACTGTTTAGCGTATGAAACGCTCAGAAATGACTGTTCAGGGCAAGTTAGACTCAAAACTGAAGCATATGTATTCTTCTTCTTCAAAAATTCAATATATGAGTTTTTATAAGTTTTTCTTCTTTTTCTATTAGAATCTCACATAAAACGTTGAGAATAGCCATTTCCAAAATAGTTACAAAAGCTTGTCTTTTCTTATTTTCACCTCTTTGGCATCTGAAACGCACAGAAACGAAAGTCTTTTTCTAACATTAAGTAGGCTCTGAGAGCAAGTGTATGTATTTGGTCGCCTGCTCATGCCTTTTACACCGGCTCATGTTCTGAAACTGTAAGAACTCGTCCTCTCTGTGAATTAGTGAGGCTCAGAGAGACAAGCGTATATGTTTGGTTGTCTGCACCTGCATTTTACATCAGCTCTTGTTCTGAAAGTATCAGAAAGGCATTGTCTTGGTCAGTTACTTAGGCACAGAGAGATAAGCGTTTGTGTTTTGTCGCCTGCTCATGCTTTTTACACTGGCTCCGGTATTGAAACTTTCAAAAGAGTGTCCTCTCTGTGAATTAGTGAGGCTCAGAGAGACAAGCGCATGTGTTTGGGTCACAACTCTTGCTTTTCACACCGTCTCATGTTCTGAGACAGTGTGTATTTTGGTCGCCTGCTCATGATTTTTTCACCAGCTCATGTTCTGAAAGTGTTAGAACGCGTCTTCTTTGTGAATTAGTAAGGATCAGAGAGACAAGCGTATGTGTTTGGGTCACAACCCTTGCTTTTTACACCCGCTCAGTTCTGAAACAGTTAGAACTGCGTTCTTTCTACAAATTAGTTAGGCTCAGAGAGACAAGCGTATGTGTTTGTTTGTGCGCACCTGCATTTTACACCAGCTCCTTATCTGAAATTCTCTTTGCCAGTTATTTAGGCACAGAGAGACAAGAGTATGTGTTTGGTCGCCTGCTCATGCTTTTTATACTGGCTGCGGTATTTAAACTGTCATAAGAGCGTCCTCCCTATGAATTAATTAGGCTCAGAGAGATAAGCGCATGTGTTTGAGTCACAACTCTTGCTATTCACACCGGCTCATGTTCTGAAACACTTAGAACTGCGTTCTTTCTGAAAGTTAGTTAGGCTCAGAGAGACAAGCGTGTGTGTTTGGTTGTCCGCACCTGCATCTTTCACCTGCTCCTGTTCTGAAATTGTCTTGGCTGGTTATTTAGGCACAGAGAGATAAGCGTATGTGTTTGGTTGTCCACACCTGCATTTTACACCGGCTCCTGTTCTGAAATTCTCTTGGCCAGTTATTTAGGTACAGAGAGATAAGCGTATGTGTTTGGTCACCTGCTCATGCATTTTACACTGGCTCCGGTATTGAAACTTTCAAAAGAGCGTCCTCTCTGTGAATTAGTGATGCTCAGAGAGACAAGCGCATGTGTTTGGGTCACAACTCTTGCTTTTCACACCGTCTCATGTTCTGAAACAGTTAGAACTGCGTTCTTTCTGCAAGTTAGTCTGGCTCAGAGAGACAAGCGTATTTTTTTGGTCGCCTGCTCATGATTTTTACACCAGCTCATGTTCTGAAAGTGTGAGAAAGCGTCTTCTCTGTGAATTAGTAAGGCTCAAAGAGACAAGTGTTTGGGTCATAACTCTTGATTTTCACACCGGCTCGTGTCCTGAAACAGTTAGAACTGCGTTCTTTCTGCAAGTTAGTTAGGCTCAGAGAGAAAAGCTTATGTTTTTGGTTGTCCGCACCTGCATTTTACACCGCCTCCTGTTCTGGAACTGTCACAAAGACATTCTCTTGGCCAGTTAGTTAGCCAGGCTCAGAGAGACAAGCATATGTGCTATGTCGCCTGCTCCTGCTTTTTACACTGGCTCCGATATTGAAACTGTCAAAAGAGCGTCCTCTCTGTGAATTAGTAAGGCTCAGAGAGACAAGCGTATGTGTTTGGGTCACAACTCTTGCTTTTCACACCGGCTCATGTTCTGAAACAGTTAGAACTGCGTTCTTTCTGCAAGTCAGTTAGGCTCAGAGAGAGAAGCGTATGTTTACGGTTGTTCGCACCTGCATTTTACACCGGCTCCTGTCCTGAAAGTATCAGAAAGGCATTCTCTTGGCCAGTTATTTAGGCAACAAGACATAAGCATATGTGTTTGGTCGCCTGCTCATACTTTTTACACTGGCTCTGATATTGAAACTGTCAAAAGAGCGTCCTCTCTGTGACTTAGTAAGGCTCAGAGATACAAACGCATGTGTTTGGGTCATAACTCTTGCTTTTCACACCGGCTCATGTTCTGAAACTGTTAGAACTGCATTCTTTCTGCAAGTTTGTTAGGCTCAGAGAGACAAGCGTATGTTTTTGGTTGTCCGCACCTGCATTTTACACCGGCTCCTGTCCCGAAGGTATCAGAAAGGCATTCTCTTGGCCAGTTATTTAGGCACAGAGAGATAAGCGTCTGTGTTTTGTCGCCTGCTCATGTGTTTTACACTGGCACCTGTATTGAAACTTTCAAAAGAGTGTCCTCTCTGTGAATTAGTAAGACTCAGAGAGACAAGTGTTTGGGTCATAACTCTTGCTTTTCACACCGGCTCGTGTTCTGAAACAGTTAGAACTGCGTTCTTTCTGCAATTTAGTTAGGCTCAGAGAGACAAGCGTGTGTGTTTGGTTGTCTGCACCTGCATTTTACACCGCCTCCTGTTCTGAAACTGTCACAAAGACATTCTCTTGGCCAGTTAGTTAGCCAGGCTCAGAGAGACAAGCATATGTGCTATGTCGCCTGCTCCTGCTTTTTACACTGGCTCCGGTATTGAAACTGTCAAAAGAGCGTCTTCTCTGTGAATTAGTAAGGCTCAGAGAGACAAGTGCATGTGTTTGGGTCACAACTCTTGATTTTCATACCGGCTCATGTTGTGAAACTGCGTTCTTTCTGCAATTTAGTTAGGCTCAGAGAGACAATCGTATATGTTTGTTTGTCCGCACCTGCATTTTACACCCGCTCCTGTTCTGAAATTCTCTTGGCCAGTTATTTATGTACAGAGAGATAAGCGTATGTGTTTGGTCACTGCTCATGCTTTTTACACTGGCTCCGGTATTGAAACTTTCAGAAGAGCGTCCTCTCTGTGAATTAGTGATGCTCAGAGAGACAAACGCATGTGTTTGGGTCACAACTCTTGCTTTTTACACCGGCCTCCTGTTCTGAAACTGTCAGAAAGACATTCTCTTGGCCAGTTAGTTAGTAAGGCTCAGAGAGACAAGCGTATGTGCTATGTCGTCCGCTCCTGCTTTTTACACTGGTTCCGGTATTGAAATTGTCAAAAGAGCGTCTTCTCTGTGAATTAGTAAAGCTCAGAGAGACAAGTGCATGTGTTTGGGTCACAACTCTTGATTTTCACACCGGCTCATGTTGTGAAACTGTGTTCTTTCTGCAATTTAGTTAGGCTCAGAGAGACAATCGTATATGTTTGTTTGTCCGCACCTGCATTTTACACCCGCTCCTGTTCTGAAATTCTCTTGGCCAGTTATTTAGGTACAGAGAGATAAGCGTATGTGTTTGGTCACCTGCTCATGCATTTTACACTGGCTCCGGTATTGAAACTTTCAAAAGAGCGTCCTCTCTGTGAATTAGTGATGCTCAGAGAGACAAGCGCATGTGTTTGGGTCACAACTCTTGCTTTTCACACCGTCTCATGTTCTGAAACAGTTAGAAGTGCGTTCTTTCTGCAAGTTAGTCTGGCTCAGAGAGACAAGCGTATTTTTTTGGTCGCCTGCTCATGATTTTGACACCAGCTCATGTTCTGAAAGTGTTCAAACGCGTCTTCTCTGTGAATTAGTAAGGATCAGAGAGACAGGCGTATGTGTTTGGGTCACAACCCTTGCTTTTTACACCCTCTCAGTTCTGAAACAGTTAGAAATGCGTTCTTTCTACAAATTAGTTAGGCTCAGAGAGACAAGCGCATGTGTTTGGGTCACAACTCTTGCTTTTCACACCGGCTCAGTTCTGAAATAGTTAGAACTGCGTTTTTTCTGCAAGTTAGTTAGGCTCAAAGAGACAAGCGTGTGTGTTTGGTTGTCTGCACCTGCATTTTACACCAGTTACTGTTCTGACAGTATCAGAAAGGCATTGTCTTGGTCAGTTATTTAGGCACAGAGAGATAAGCGTCTGTGTTTTGTCGCCTGCTCATGTGTTTTACACTGGCACCTGTATTGAAACGTTCAAAAGAGTGTCCTCTCTGTGAATTAGTAAGGCTCAGAGAGACAAGTGTTTGGGTCATAACTCTTGCTTTTCACACCGGCTCGTGTCCTGAAACAGTTAGAACTGCGTTCTTTCTGCAAGTTAGTTAGGCTCAGAGAGAAAAGCGTATGTTTTTGGTTGTCCGCACCTGCATTTTACACCGCCTCCTGTTCTGGAACTGTCACAAAGACATTCTCTTGGCCAGTTAGTTAGCCAGGCTCAGAGAGACAAGCATATGTGCTATGTCGCCTGCTCCTGCTTTTTACACTGGCTCCGGTATTGAAACTGTCAAAAGAGCGTCCTCTCTGTGAATTAGTAAGGCTCAGAGAGACAAGCGTATGTGTTTGGGTCACAACTCTTGCTTTTCACACCGGCTCATGTTCTGAAACAGTTAGAACTGCGTTCTTTCTGCAAGTCAGTTAGGCTCAGAGAGAGAAGCGTATGTTTACGGTTGTCCGCACCTGCATTTTACACCGGCTCCTCTTCCTGAAAGTATCAGAAAGGCATTCTCTTGGCCAGTTATTTAGGCAACAAGACATAAGTGTATGTGTTTGGTCGCCTGCTCATACTTTTTACACTGGCTCTGGTATGAAACTGTCAAAAGAGCGTCCTCTCTGTGACTTAGTAAGGTTCAGAGAGAAAAGCGCATGTGTTTGGGTCATAAGTCTTGCTTTTCACACCTGCTCATGTTCTGAAACTGTTAGAACTGCGTTCTTTCTGTAAGTTAGTTAGGCTCAGAGAGACAAGCGTATGTTTTTGGTTGTCCGCACCTGCATTTTACACTGGCTCCTGTCCTGAAAGTATCAGAAAGGCATTCCCTTGGCCAGTTATTTAGGCACAGAGAGATAAGCGTCTGCGTTTTGTCGCCTGCTCATGTGTTTTACACTGGCTCCGGTATTGAAACTTTCAAAAGAGCGTCCTCTCTGTGAATTAGTGAGGGTCAGAGGGACAAGCGCATGTGTTTGGGTCACAACTCTTGCTTTTCACACCGTCTCATGTTCTGAAACTGTTAGAACTGCATTCTTTCTGCAAGTTAGTTAGGCTCCGAGAGACAAGCGTATGTTTTTGGTTGTCCGCACCTGCATTTTACACCGGCTCCTGTCCTGAAAGTATCAGAAAGGCATTCTCTTGGCCAGTTATTTAGGCAACGAGACATAAGCGTATGTGTTTGGTCGCCTGCTCATACTTTTTACAATGGCTCCGGTATTGAAACTTTCAAAAGAGCGTCCTCTCTGTGAATTAGTGAGGCTCAGAGAGACAAGCGCATGTGTTTGGGTCACAACTCTTGCTTTTCACACCGTCTCATGTTCTGAAACAGTTAGAACTGCGTTCTTTCTGCAAGTTAGTTAGGCTCAGAGAGACAAGTGTGTGTGTTTGGTTGTCTGCACCTGCATTTTACACCGGCTCCTGTTCTGAACGTATCAGAAAGGCATTCTCTTGGCCAGCTATTTAGGCACAGAGAGATAAGTGTATGTGTTTTGTCGCCTGCTCATGCTTTTTACACTGGCTCCGGTATTGAAACTTTCAAAAGAGCGTCCTCTCTGTGAATTAGTGAGGCTCAGAGAGACAAGCGCATGTGTTTGGGTCACAACTCTTGCTTTTCACACCGTCTCATGTTCTGAAACAGTTAGAACTGCGTTCTTTCTGCAAGTTAGTTAGGCTCAGAGAGACAAGCGTGTGTGTTTGGTTGTCTGCACCTGCATTTTACACCGGCTCCTGTTCTGAACGTATCAGAAAGGCATTCTCTTGGCCAGCTATTTAGGCACAGAGAGATAAGTGTATGTGTTTTGTCGCCTGCTCATGCTTTTTACACTGGCTCCGGTATTGAAACTTTCAAAAGAGAGTCCTCTCTGTGAATTAGTAAGGCTCAGAGAGACAAGTGTTTGGGTCACAACTCTTGCTTTTCACACCGGCTCGTGTTCTGAAACAGTTAGAACTGCGTTCTTTCTGCAAGTTAGTTAGGCTCAGAGAGAAAAGCGTATGTTTTTGGTTGTCCGCACCTGCATTTTACACCGCCTCCTGTTCTGAAACTGTCACAAAGACATTCTCTTGGCCAGTTAGGTAGCCAGGCTCAGAGAGACAAGCATATGTGCTATGTCGCCTGCTCCTGCTTTTTACACTAGCTCCGGTAATGAAACTGTCAAAAGAGCGTCCTCTCTGTGAATTAGTAAGGCTCAGAGAGACAAGCGTATGTGTTTGGATCACAACACTTGCTTTTCACACCGGCTGATGTTCTGAAACACTTAGAACTGCGTTCTTTCTGCAAGTCAGTTAGGCTCAGAGAGAAAAGCGTATGTTTATGGTTGTCCGCACCTGCATTTTACACCGGCTCCTGTCCTGAAAGTATCAGAAAGGCATTCTCTTGTCCAGTTATTTATGCAACGAGACATAAGCGTATGTATTCGGTCGCCTGCTCATACTTTTTACACTGGCTCCGGTATTTAAACTCTCAAAAGAGCGTCCTCTCTGTGAATTAGTGAGGCTCAGAGAGACAAGCGCATGTGTTTGGGTCACAACTCTTGCTTTTCACACCAGCTCATGTTCTGAAACATTTAGAACTGTGTTCTTTCTGTAAGTTAGTTAGGCTCAGAGACACAAGTGTGTGAATCTCTACCATATTGTTTTAAAAGCCCCAAATATTGTCTACCCATCTTTTGCGTGAATTAAATTACTCTTATTGGCCTTTTACTCACAGAGATTTAATTGCAGTAATGCAATGACTGTAGTTGTTATCAACTCACGTATTTCACATGCTTCACCGAAGTCTCTCCTCCAAGGATCGCTCAGCCCCGTCTGTGGTGAAAAAGAAGAGAGGAGAGAAACTCAACAAAATGACAGTAAAATGCAGTAATTTATCCCATTCAATATCATTGTCCATTATAATGTTTCACTGTGGACATTGTCATATAGCAGTTATGTACAGGTACAACTTGTTTTTCAGATATGAAAGGCAAGACAAGAATAAAGCTTACTTGGGTATTTTAAAAATGACTATGAAATTAGTTTCACATTCATTGTCTATGAAGCAGCTCCACTTCATTCTGGGGTCTCATGCCTCTGGTTTGTGGCTTTGGGAGGAAGTAGTTCATGTTCACAAATAACAGATGTGAGAGGTACACATGTGCAAGTCACAAGCTAGTCTCAAGTCTTAACCTTAAAAGCTGAAGCAAATCCTAAGTCACTGTGTTTAAGACTCAAGTAAACAAAGTCAATTCACTGCAATTCACAAGCGCTTCAATGTACACTAAATCTTTTGATAACTTTTGATCATACACTAGTCTAGATGACACACACTGATTTTGGAGTCCTTACGATGAATCCTGTAGGAGGAGTTTGTTAAAACACAAGGTATGCGAAATGGCCAAGAAAAGGCGAAAATTGACCAGTTTTTTCGAGATGGCGGACTTCTTGTAGGACTTGGACTGTAGGAGCTTGATATGGCTCCAAGAGGCTTTTTTGTGCATCTTGACATTATACATGTGCCTTGTGAATGTCATTTTTCTACGTTAATCTGGTAGGCGGGGCTTCAACTTTGAAATTTTCAAGGGATCGCTGTTGAGCCATTTTGCCACACCCATTCAAATGAACTACAAAGGATTTTTAGCTAACATCACTCTAGACATGTGTGTCAAGTTTCGTGGCTGTAGAGCCATCCCCTCTCCCTGGAAAACAACATCGTATGTCATGGCGAAGGATGTGTCGCATCTTACTACTATGACAATCTGGGTTGAGGTGCTCAGTTTTCCTAATTTTCTAGGGGGCGCAGTCCAGCCATTTTCAATATCAAATTTTTCAGCAGTCCTGACAAATGTGCAAAATTTCACGAGTTTCCGAAAGGTCGTCAAAACGGCTGTCAAAAATGCGTTTGTTTCGGAATAATAATAATAATAACGATGATGATAATAATAATAATGATAATAATAATAATAATCACTACAAATACAGGGCCTTTGCACCGTTCAGTGCTCGAGCCCTAATAAGATTGACAGATTGTAATTTTAGTTAAAAGTTTTAGAGCGTTTTATTTTTCAGTGGAACTTTTTTCAATGATAATACACTTTTTTTTTCTTTTAATTACAGGGTTTGATTTCAATGCAAAATTTTTATTTCCGATAGCCCCATACAAACCTAATTTTTTTGACCAATTTTTCACTCAAAGTGGGTGTATTTGCATCTAAAATGAGTATAAATTGCCCCTGAGACATATGTGTAGTATCTATGATGACAAAATATAATTTATATTTATATAGTTTATATATAGTCTCCATTTTTACTGCTTAGGTCACTCTTTATGTTAGCTTGCAGTTAGCTAATGTTTGCTAGCTAGCCACAGTGATATCAACCAGTGTTGTGTGCAGCTGTTTGAATTAGAGCTGTTGGACATCATTCCAGGAGTCAAAGATGAAACAAATTGTAAAAGAATTAATACTAACCAAATGCTGAAATTGCTATTCAAATGTGTGTGGCATTTGGGAGGCAAAAAGGCATGGGCAGGAACTTGGAACAAGAGTCCATAGTTTCACACATTTTTGTTCTGAATGCTTTGAGCCAATATACTCATGAGAATGGTTTAGCTAACTTTAAAGGTGATGAAACAATTCAATGGTTGTGGTTCTTCTAGGCTTTTGAAATGTGATCGACCAAATGGCTCAAATCCTGATAGTGACTCGCGGGGGTTAGTGACTCGCGGGGGTTGTGATTCTCACAAAAAAGTACCACGTCTTTTTCACAAGTCTTTGAGAAAAAGAATTTTTGGGCCAGTGTGCATCATGTGATTACGCACTTTGGCCACTATGTCAAATTTGCTTCAAAGCCTGGCACTCTTCCTGTATCCACTTCTCTTTATACATCCATGGCGATAAGCGATAGAGCGAGCATCAGAAAAGTGATGGTGAATGCAAGCGGAGCAGAAGAAAAGGTTAGCAGTAAGCTGTAACAATCTGGTAGTAAATGGTCAGTCAACCTAGGGGAAACACTGCAATCTGTGCTGATATGCATGCTTTTCATTATATATAATTTGAATATGCAGGAAATCAAATGATAATGGATTACATAAAGAGGTGATTTTGGCATAAGGGTGCCCCCAAAATGCACATATACATTCAGAACAAGTCATATCTGATGATTGTATGTGAAAGAAGTTATAGGAAAATAGTATATTCAGAAGCAGAGATATACACTTCTTTGTGTGACGTTGTGACATAAAGGCCCCAAAATTTCAACCTCTGAATTGATCCATTATGTATATAATGGTATGATATTTGGATGGATATCATTGGAGGATAACATAAAATCTTGAAGTATGTGTATTTTTTTCATACCGTTTTCTTCTTTTTTTTAAATCAGAAATTCTTATGAAACTAGCCATTTCCAAGCGAGTTATGATCAAAACAGTGTGTGTAATGAAAAGCTTGTTTTGGCTTATTTTCAACTGTTTACCGTCTGAAACGCTCAGAAACGACTGTTCAGGGCAAGTTAGACTCAATACTGAAGCATATGTGTTTTCATAAATTTTTCTTCTTTTTCTATTAGAATCTCACATAAAACGTTGAGAATAGCCATTTCCAAGCGAGATATGATCAAAACAGGCAAAAAGACAAGTGTGTGTAATGAAAACCTTGTTCTTGCTTATTTTCAACTGTTTAGCGTCTGAAACACTCAGAAACGACTGTTTAATGCGAGTTAGACTCAAAAATGCAATATATGTGTTTGTATAAGTTTTTCTTCAATTTCTATTAGAATCTCACATAAAACGTTGAGAATAGCCATTTCCAAGTGAGTTATGATCAAAACAGGCAAAAAGACAAGTGTGTGTCATGAGAAGCTTGTTTTGGCTTATTTTCAACTGTTTAGCGTCTGAAACGCTCAGAAACGACTGTTCAGGGCAAGTTAGACTCAATACTGAAGCATATGTGTTTGTATAAGTTTTTCTTCTTTTTCTATTAGAATCTCACATAAAACGTTGAGAATAGCCATTTCCAAGCGAGATATGATCAAAACAGGCAAAAAGACAAGTGTTTGTAATGAAAACCTTGTTCTTGCTTATTTTCAACTGTTTAGCGTCTGAAACGCTCAGAAACGACTGTTCAGGGCAAGTTAGACTCAAAAATGCAATATATGTGTTTGTATAAGTTTTTCTTCAATTTCTATTAGAATCTCACATAAAACGTTGAGAATAGCCATTTCCAAGCGAATTATGATCAAAACAGGCAAAAAGACAAGTGTGTGTCATGAAAAGCTTGTTTTGGCTTATTTACACCTGTTTAGCGTCTGAAACACTCAGAAACGACTGTTCAGGGCAAGTTAGACTCAAAAATGCAATATATGTGTTTGTATAAGTTTTTCTTCTTTTTCTATTAGAATCTCACATAAAACATTGAGATTAGCCATTTCCAAGCGAGATATGATCAAAACAGGCAAAGAGACAAGTGTGTGTCATGAAAAGCTTGTTTTTGCTTATTTTAACCTGTTTAGCGTCTGAAACACTCAGAAACGACTGTTAAGGGCAAGTTAGACTCAATACTGAAGCATATGTGTTTTTATAAGTTTTTCTTCATTTTCTATTAGAATCTCACATAAAACGTTGAGAATAGCCATTTCCAAGCGAATTATGATCAAAACAGGCAAAAAGACAAGTGTGTGTCATGAAAAGCTTGTTTTTGCTTATTTACACCTGTTTAGCGTCTGAAACGCTCAGAAACGACTGTTCAGGGCAAGTTAGACTCAAAAATGCAATATATGTGTTTGTATAAGTTTTTCTTCATTTTATATCAGATTTTATTATAAAACGTTGAGAATAGCCATTTCCAAGCGACTTATGATCAAAACAGGCAAAAAGACAAGTGTGTGTCATGAAAAGCTTGTTTTGGCTTATTTTCAACTGTTTAGCGTCTGAAACGCTCAGAAACGACTGTTCAGGGCAAGTTAGACTCAAAACTGAAGCATATCATAAGTCTTTCTTCTTTTTCTATTAGAATCTCACATAAAACGTTGAGAATAGCCATTTCCAAAATAGTTACAATCAAAAAAGGCAAAAAGACAAGGGTGTGTAATTAAAAGCTTGTCTTTTCTTATTTTCACCTGTTTGGCATCTGAAACGCACACAAACGAAAGTCTTTTTCTAACATTAAGTAGGCTCTGAGAGACAAGTGTATGTATTTGGTCGCCAGCTCATGCCTTTTACACCGGCTCATGTTCTGGAACTGTAAGAACTCGTCCTCTCTGTGAATTAGTGAGGTTCAGAGAGACAAGCGTATATGTTTGGTTGTCTGCACCTGCATTTTACACCGGCTCCTGTTCTGAAAAATTCAGAAAGCCATTCTATTGGCCAGTTATTTAGACACAGAGAGACAAGCGCATGTGTTTGGGTCACAACTCTTGCTTTTCACACCAGCTCATGTTCTGAAACAGTTAGAACTGCGTTCTTTCTGCAAGTTAGTTAGGCTCAGAGAGACAAGTGTATTTTTTTGGTCGCCTGCTCATGATTTTTTCACCAGCTCACGTTCTGAAAGTGTTCGAACGCATCTTCTCTGTGAATTAGTAAGGCTCAGAGAGACAAGCGCATGTGTTTGGTTCACAACTTTTGATTTTAACACCGCCTCATGTTCTGAAACAGTTAGAACTGCGTTCTCTCTGCAAGTTAGTTAGGACCAGAGAGACAAGTGTATGTTTTTGGTTGTCCGCACCTGCATTTTACACTGGCTCCAGTATTGAAACTTTCAAAAGAGCATCCTCTCTGTGAATTAGTAAGGCTCAGAGAGACAAGCGTATGTGTTTGGGTCATAACTCTTGCTTTTCACACCGGCTCATGTTCTGAAACAGTTAGAACTGCGTTCTTTCTGCAAGTTAGTTAGGCTCACAGAGACAAGCGTATGTTTTTGGTTATCCGCACCTGCATTTTACACCAGCTCCTATTCTGAAAGTTTCAGAAAGGCATTCTATTGGCCAGTTATTTAGGCACAGAGAGATAAGCGTATGTGTTTTGTCGCCTGCTCATGCTTTTTACACTGGCTCCGGTATTGAAACTTTCAAAAGAGCGTCCTCTCTGTGAATTAGTAAGGCTCAAAGAGACAAGCGCATGTGTTTGGGTCACAACTCTTGCTTTTCACACCGTCTCATGTTCTGAAACAGTTCGAACTGCGTTCTTTCTGCAAGTTAGTTAGTCTCAAGGAGATAAGCGTGTGTGTTTGGTTGTCTGCACCTGCATTTTACACCGGCTCCTGTTCTGAAAGTATCAGAAAGGCATTCTCTTGGCCAGTTATTTAGGCACAGAGAGATAAGCGTATGTGTTTTGTCGCCTGCTCATGCTTTTTACACTGGCTCCGGTATTGAAACTTTCAAAAGAGCGTCCTCTCTGTGAATTAGTGAGGCTCAGAGAGACAAGTGCATGTGTTTGGGTCACAACTCTTGCTTTTCACACCGTCTCATGTTCTGAAACAGTTAGAACTGCGTTCTTTCTGCAAGTTAGTTAGGCTCAGAGAGACAAGCGTATTTTTTTGGTCGTCTGCTCATGCTTTTTACACTGGCTCCGGTATTGAAACTTTCAAAAGAGCGTCCTCTCTGTGAATTAGTGAGGCTCAGAGGGACAAGCGTATGTGTTTGGGTCACAACTCTTGCTTTTCACACCGTCTCATGTTCTGAAACAGTTAGAACTGCGTTCTTTCTGCAAGTTAGTTAGACTCAGAGAGACAAGTGTGTATTTTGGTCGCCTGCTCATGATTTTTTCACCAGCTCATGTTCTGAAAGTGTTAGAACGCGTCTTCTTTGTGAATTAGTAAGGATCAGAGAGACAAGCGTATGTGTTTGGGTCACAACCCTTGCTTTTTACACCCGCTCAGTTCTGAAACAGTTAGAACTGCATTCTTTCTACAAATTAGTTAGGCTCAGAGAGACAAGCGCATGTGCTTGGGTCACAACTCTTGCTTTTCACACCGGTTCATGTTGTGAAACACTTAGAACTGCATTCTTTCTGCAAGTTAGTTAGGCTCACAGAGACAAGCGTATGTTTTTGGTTATCCGCACCTGCATTTTACACCAGCTCCTGTTCTGAAAGTATCAGAAAGGCATTGTCTTGGTCAGTTACTTAGGCACAGAGAGATAAGCGTATGTGTTTTGTCGCCTGCTCATGCTTTTTACACTGGCTCCGGTATTGAAACTTTCAAAAGAGCGTCCTCTCTGTGAATTAGTGAGGCTCAGAGAGACAAGCGCATGTGTTTGGGTCACAACTCTTGCTTTTCACACAGTCTCATGTTCTGAAACAGTTAGAACTGCGTTCTTTCTGCAAGTTAGTTAGGCCTAGAGAGACAAGCGTGTGTTTGGTTGTCTGCACCTGCATTTTACACTGGCTCCTGTTCTGAAAGTATCAGAAAGGCATTCTCTTGGCCAGTTATTTAGGCACAGAGAGATAAGCGTCTGTGTTTTGTCGCCTGCTCATGCTTTTTACACTGGCTCCAGTAATGAAACTGTCAAAAGAGCATCCTCTCTGTGAATTAGTAAGGCTCAGAGAGACAAGTGTTTGGGTCATAACTCTTGCTTTTCACACTGGCTCGTGTTCTGAAACAGTTAGAACTGCGTTCTTTCTGCAAGGTAGTTAGGCTCAGAGAGAAAAGCGTATGTTTTTGGTTATCCGCACCTGCATTTTACACCGCCTCCTGTTCTGAAACTGTCACAAAGACATTCTCTTGGCCAGTTAGGTAGCCAGGCTCAGAGAGACAAGCATATGTGCTATGTCGCCTGCTCCTGCTTTTTACACTAGCTCCGGTAATGAAATTGTCAAAAGAGCGTCCTCTCTGTGAATTAGTGAGACTCAGAGAGACAAGCGTATGTGTTTGGGTCACAACCCTTGCTTTTCACACCGGCTCGTGTTCTGAAACAGTTAGAACTGCGTTCTTTCTGCAAGTTAGTTAGGCTCAGAGAGACAAGCGTATGTTTTTGGTTGTCCGCACCTGCATTTTGCACCGGCTCCTGTCCTGAACGTATCAGAAAGGCATTCTCTTGGCCAGTTATTTAGGCAACAAGACATAAGCGTATGTGTTTGGTCGCCTGCTCATACTTTTTACAGTGGCTCCGGTATTGAAACTTTCAAAAGAGCGTCCTCTCTGTGAATTAGTGAGGCTCAGAGAGACAAGCGCATGTGTTTGGGTCACAACTCTTGCTTTTCACACCGTCTCATGTTCTGAAACAGTTAGAACTGCGTTCTTTCTGCAAGTTAGTTTGGCTCAGAGAGACAAGCGTGTGTGTTTGGTTGTCTTCACCTGCATTTTAAACCGGCTCCTGTTCTGAAAGTATCAGAAAGGCATTCTCTTGGCCAGTTATTTAGGCACAGAGAGATAAGTGTATGTGTTTTGTCGCCTGCTCATGCTTTTTACACTGGCTCCGGTATTGAAACTTTCAAAAGAGCGTCCTCTCTGTGAATTAGTAAGGCTCAGAGAGACAAGTGTTTGGGTCATCACTCTTGCTTTTCACACCGGCTCGTGTTCTGAAACAGTTAGAACTGCGTTCTTTCTGCAAGTTAGTTAGGCTCAGAGAGAAAAGCGTATGTTTTTGGTTGTCCGTACCTGCATTTTACACCGCCTCCTTTTCTGAAACTGTCACAAAGACATTCTCTTGGCCAGTTAGGTAGCCAGGCTCAGAGAGACAAGCATATGTGCTTTGTCGCCTGCTCCTGCTTTTTACACTAGCTCCGGTAATGAAACTGTCAAAAGAGCGTCCTCTCTGTGAATTAGTAAGGCTCAGAGAGACAAGCGTATGTGTTTGGGTCACAACTCTTGCTTTTCACACCGGCTCATGTTCTGAAACAGTTAGAACTGCGTTCTTTCTGCAAGTCAGTTAGGCTCAGAGAGAAAAGCGTATGTTTATGGTTGTCCGCACCTGCATTTTACACCGGCTCCTGTCCTGAAAGTATCAGAAAGGCATTCTCTTGGCCAGTTATTTAGGCAACGAGACATAAGCGTATGTGTTTGGTCGCCTGCTCATACTTTTTACACTGGCTCCGGTATTTAAACTCTCAAAAGAGCGTCCTCTCTGTGAATTAGTGACGCTCAGAGAGACAAGCGCATGTGTTTGGGTCACAACTCTTGCTTTTCACACCAGCTCATGTTCTGAAACATTTAGAACTGTGTTCTTTCTGTAAGTTAGTTAGGCTCAGAGACACAAGTGTGTGTGCTTGGGTTCCCGGTCCTGGACTTTACTCTAGCTCCCGTTCTGAAACCGTCAGAGCGGCGTTCTCTCAGTGAGAACGCAGCTATGGAGACAAATGAATCTCTACCATATTGTTTTAAAAGCCCCAAATATTGTCTACCCATCTTTTGCATGAATTAAATTACTCTTATTGGCCTTTTACTCACAGAGATTTAATTGCAGTAATGCAATGACTGTAGTTGTTATCAACTCACGTATTTCACATGCTTCACTGAAGTCTCTCCTCCAAGGATCGCTCAGCCCCGTCTGTGGTGAAAAAGAAGAGAGGAGAGAAACTCAACAAAATGACAGTAAAATGCAGTAATTTATCCCATTCAATATCATTGTCCATTATAATGTTTCACTGTGGACATTGTCATATACCAGTTATGTACAGGTACAACTTGTTTTTCAGATATGAAAGGCAAGACAAGAATAAAGCTTACTTGGGTATTTTAAAAATGACTATGAAATTAGTTTCACATTCATTGTCTATGAAGCAGCTCCACTTCATTCTGGGGTCTCATGCCTCTGGTTTGTGGCTTTGGGAGGAAGTAGTTCATGTTCACAAATAACAGATGTGAGAGGTACACATGTGCAAGTCACAAGCTAGTCTCAAGTCTTAACCTTAAAAGCTGAAGCAAATCCTAAGTCACTGTGTTTAAGACTCAAGTAAGCAAAGTCAATTCACTGCTAAACATCAAACAAGACAGGCCAATTAAGTCAAGTCAAGTCACCATGAAAGAAGCGCTTTAAACTCTAACACTCGTTGTCTCAAGCCATGTCATGAGAAAATGGCACTCTATAGGCTATGGTTAGGAGTCATAAATACCACTATTTATTAGGGGTATAACAATTCTCCAAATCCATGGTTTGGCTCATACCTTGTTTTTTGTTGTTGTTTTAAATAGATTAACTTTGAATTAATTAACTATGTCAACAAAAATAAATGATCTGATCTAACATGTTTTCCAGGATCTAGTGTTCCTAATTTTGTATTTTACTTAATGTCTGTGGATGTGGAAGATCAGATTGGTGTGGTAATATTAAGCTCAACTCAAGCTCAGTGCAGGTGTGGGAAAATGCTTTCAACAAGCTCTCAGCTCAATCCTGTCTTGCTTCATTTTCTAGCTTCTGCTAGACAAGGGGTCAGCAAGCTTCAGCCATTTTAGCCCATTTCTCACCATATAAAACCCACCTGGAGCCGCAAAGTCCCTCCCTAGTCTGATCCCTAAAATGACTTTACGTTACACGAATGAGTGAATATCTAATTAGGATTACATATTTCACATAAACAAAAACATACAAATGTATTGATTATTCAATAAAACAATCAAAGGTCTTTAGTAGCTTTTTAATTGATTTTTAAAAAAATTCTGAGGACCACCTTCCCAAATAAATGAAAAAATAAACAAAACAAAACATAACATGACAAATCAATAGTCAAGTGTAATATTGCAATTACACAACATTTGTGAGGCAGTTCACTCTAAAAATAAAAGACTTTTTGCTTGTGATGCAAACTGGGGTAAAACTAATAACTGGAAAACAGTCACTCACGCCAGTAGAATCCTATGTAATCCTATGTAATGAAGCCTAGTTTACTACTCCAGCAAGTAGGTCGAACCTAGCACGCTGCTACTGACTTCAGCTAATGCTTTGTGGAGATCGCGGCATTTGAGAAACCAAACGGAATAAATACCTCACATGTAAACACACACGTCGCATCGTAAGGCATGCTGGGTACTGACATCAAAACGGTGACAATAAGTTGAAACTGAAACAGAAAAAGTTGAAACTGAAAAAGACAAAGTTGAAACTGAGAACCGGTGGCATTGAAAAAAAACTTACATTGTAAAGACATGAAGAAAAAAATCTTATGATTGACATTGAAAAACTAATCTTAATGCAAAAAATACTAAAATAGAATTAAAGCTGCAAGCAGCGATGATCGGGACCTCGCACCCCGGTGAACATCGGGCACAGTCGAAGAGCCTTTGTCACAGGCATGTAGATGTTTTCACAGTCGGGCTACTTTCAGACAGAGCAAGGAGAGAAACATCACTTCCTTTGTCCACTCATTTGCCTGCTGCTGGGGCTGCTTTCCTGTACTGTACTTATGGGGGCGCTATGGAGCCAGTTTGCATCACTGATTGAATATTGTAATGTAGATGTGCTCAGGCCTGGACTGTTATCAAACCTGTAAAGTTTCAGGCAGATCCCACCATGTACACTAAAGTTATAGCAATTTCCTCTGTAATGACGAAACATCAAAACTAAAGGCCACACCACGGCCAAGCGCTTCAATGTACACTAAATCTTTTGATAACTTTTGATCATACACTAGTCTAGATGACACACACTGATTTTGGAGTCCTTATGATGAATCCTGTAGGAGGAGTTTGTTAAAACACAAGGTATGCGAAATGGCCAAGAAAAGGCGAAAATTGACCAGTTTTTTCAAGATGACGGACTTCCTGTAGGACTTGGACTGTAGGAGCTTGATATGGCTCCAAGAGGCTTTTTTGTGCATCTTGACATGTGCCTTGTGAATTTCATTTTTCTACGTTAATCTGGTAGGCGGGGCTTCAACTTTGAAATTTTCAAGGGATCGCTGTTGAGCCATTTTGCCACACCCATTCAAATGAACTACAAAGGATTTTTAGCTAACATCACTCTAGACATGTGTGTCAAGTTTAGTGGCTGTAGAGCCATCCCCTCTCCCTGGAAAACAGCATCGTATGTCATGGTGAAGGATGTGTCGCATCTTACTTCTATGACAATCTGGGTTGAGGTGCTCAGTTTTCCTAATTTTCTAGGGGGCGCAGTCCAGCCATTTTCAATATCAAATTTTTCAGCAGTCCTGACAAATGTGCAAAATTTCACGAGTCTTCGAAAGGTCTCAAAACGGCTGTCAAAAATGCGTTTGTTTCGGAATAATAATAATAATAATGATGATGATAATAATGATAATGATAATGATAATAATAATAATAATCACTACAAATACAGGGCCTTTGCACCGTTCAGTGCTCGAGCCCTAATAAGATTGACAGATTGTAATTTTAGTTAAAATTTTTAGAGCGTTTTATTTTTCAGTGGAACGTTTTTCAATGATAATACACTTTTTTTTTTAATTGCAGGGTTTGATTTCAATGCCAAATTTTATTTCCGATAGCCCCATACAAACTTAATTTTTTTGACAAATTTTTCACTCAAAGTGGGTGTATTTGCATCTAAGACATATCTAAGACATCTAAGACGCATCTGAGACATATGTGTAGTATCTATGATGACAAAATATAATTTATATTTATATAGTTTATATATAGTCTCCATTTTTACTGCTTAGGTCACTCTTTATGTTAGCTTGCAGTTAGCTAATGTTTGCTAGCTAGCCACAGTGATATCAACCAGTGTTGTGTGCAGCTGTTTGAATTAGAGCTGTTGGACCTCATTCTAGGAGTCAAAGATGAATTTGCATTTGGGAGGCAAAAAGGCATGGCAGGAACTTGGAACAAGAGTCCATAGTTTCACACATTTTTGTTCTGAATGCTTTGAGCCAATATACTCATGAGAATGGTTTAGCTAACTTTAATGGTGATGAAACAATTCAATGGTTGTGGTTCTTCTAGGCTTTTGAAATGTGATCGACCAAATGGCTCAAATCCTGATAGTGACTCACGGGGGTTAGTGACTCGCGGGGGTTGTGATTCTCAAAAAAAAGTACCACGTCTTTTTCACAAGTCTTTGAGAAAAAGAATTTTTGGGCCAGTGTGCATCATGTGATTACGCACTTTGGCCACTATGTCAAATTTGCTTCAAAGCCTGGCACTCCTCCTGTATCCAGTTCTCTTTATACATCCATGGCGATAAGCGATAGAGCGAGCATCAGAAAAGTGATGGTGAATGCAAGCGGAGCAGAAGAAAAGGTTAGCAGTAAGCTGTAACAATCTGGTAGTAAATGTACAGTGTCAGTTAATAAATGCTGCAGCTTGTCAAGACCAAGAAAAGTAATGTCTGTTTCCCCAACTGCTCTTGCTAGGCATTGAGCCTGAAGATGCTAACAGAGAACAGAGAAATGTGCTAATCGACCTCCCCAGCCAGGGCCAGGTCAGTCAACCTAGGGGAAACACTGCAATCTGTGCTGATATGCATGCTTTTCATTATATATAATTTGAATATGCAGGAAATCAAATGATAATGGATTACAAAAAGAGGTCATTTTGGCATAAGGGTGCCCCCAAAATGCACATATACATTCAGAACAAGTCATATCTGATGATTGTATGTGAAAGAAGTTATAGGAAAATAGTATATTCAGAAGCAGAGATATACACTTCTTTGTGTGACGTTGTGACATAAAGGCCCCAAAATTTCAACCTCTGAATTGATCCATTATGTATATAATGGTATGATATTTGGATGGATATCATTGGAGGATCACATAAAATCTTGAAGTATGTGTATTTTTTTCCTAAATTTTTCTTCTTTTTTTAAATCAGAAATTCTTATGAAACTAGCCATTTCCAAGCGAGTTATGATCAAAACAGGCAAAAAGACAAGTGTGTGTCATGAAAAGCTTGTTTTTGCTTATTTTCACCTGTTTGTCGTCTGAAACACTGAGAAACGACTGTTCAGTGCGAGTTAGACTCAAAAATTCAATATATGTGTTTTTATAAGTTTTTCTTCTTTTTCTATTATAAATCTCACATAAAACGTTGAGAATAGCCATTTCCAAGCGAGTTATGATCAAAACAGGCAAAAAGACAAGTGTGTGTCATGATAAGCTTGTTTTGGCTTATTTACACCTGTTTTAGCGTCTGAAACGCTCAGAAACGACTGTTCAGGGCAAGTTAGACTCAAAATGCAATATATGTGTTTGTGTAAGTTTTTCTTCTTTTCTATTAGAATCTCACATAAAACATTGAGAATAGCCATTTCCAAGCGAGTTATGATCAAAACAGGCAAAAAGACAAGTGTGTGTCATGAAAAGCTTGTTTTGGCTTATTTAAACCTGTTTAGCGTCTGAAACGCTCAGAAACGACTGTTCAGGGCAAGTTAGACTCAAAAATGCAATATATCTGTTTGTGTAAGTTTTTCTTCTTTTTCTATTAGAATCTCACATAAAACATTGAGAATAGCCATTTCCAAGCGAGTTATGATCAAAACAGGCAAAAAGACAAGTTGTGTGTCATGAAAAGCTTGTTTTGGCTTATTTACACCTGTTTAGCGTCTGAAACGCTCAGAAACGACTGTTCAGGGCAAGTTAGACTCAAAATGCAATATATGTGTTTGTGTAAGTTTTTCTTCTTTTTCTATTAGAATCTCACATAAAACATTGAGAATAGCCATTTCCAAGCGAGTTATGATCAAAACAGGCAAAAAGACAAGTGTGTGTCATGAAAAGCTTGTTTTGGCTTATTTACACCTGTTTTAGCGTCTGAAACACTCAAAAACGGCTGTTCAGGGCAAGTTAGACTCAAAATTGAAACATATGTGTTTTTATAAGTTTTTCTTCTTTTTCTATTAGAATCTCACATAAAACGTTGAGAATAGCCATTTCCAAGCGAGTTATGATCAAAACAGGCAAAAAGACAAGTGTGTGTCATGAAAAGCTTGTTTTGGCTTATTTACACCTGTTAGCGTCTGAAACACTCAGAAACGACTGTTCAGGGCAAGTTAGACTCAAAAATGCAATATATGTGTTTGTGTAAGTTTTTCTTCTTTTTCTATTAGAATCTCACATAAAACATTGAGAATAGCCATTTCCAAGCGAGTTATGATCAAAACAGGCAAAAAGACAAGTGTGTGTCATGAAAAGCTTGTTTTGGCTTATTTACACCTGTTTAGCGTCTGAAACACTCAGAAACGGCTGTTCAGGGCAAGTTAGACTCAAAATTGAAACATATGTGTTTTTATAAGTTTTTCTTCTTTTTATATCAGATTCTATTATAGAACGTTGAGAATAGCCATTTCCAAGCGAGTTATGATCAAAACAGGCAAAAAGACAAGTGTGTGTCATGAAAAGCTTGTTTTGGCTTATTTAGACCTGTTTAGCGTCTGAAACGCTCAGAAACGACTGTTCAGGGCAAGTTAGACTCAAAAATGCAATATATGTGTTTGTGTAAGTTTTTCTTCTTTTTCTATTAGAATCTCACATAAAACATTGAGAATAGCCATTTCCAAGCGAGTTATGATCAAAACAGGCAAAAAGACAAGTGTGTGTCATGAAAAGCTTGTTTTTGCTTATTTTCACCTGTTTGTCGTCTGAAACACTGAGAAACGACTGTTCAGTGCGAGTTAGACTCAAAAATTCAATATATGTGTTTTTATAAGTTTTTCTTCTTTTTCTATTATAAATCTCACATAAAACGTTGAGAATAGCCATTTCCAAGCGAGTTATGATCAAAACAGGCAAAAAGACAAGTGTGTGTCATGATAAGCTTGTTTTGGCTTATTTACACCTGTTTAGCGTCTGAAACGCTCAGAAACGACTGTTCAGGGCAAGTTAGACTCAAAAATGCAATATATGTGTTTGTGTCAGTTTTTCTTCTTTTTCTATTAGAATCTCACATAAAACATTGAGAATAGCCATTTCCAAGCGAGTTATGATCAAAACAGGCAAAAAGACAAGTGTGTGTCATGAAAAGCTTGTTTTGGCTTATTTACACCTGTTTAGCGTCTGAAACGCTCAGAAACGACTGTTCAGGGCAAGTTAGACTCAAAAATGCAATATATGTGTTTGTGTAAGTTTTTCTTCTTTTTCTATTAGAATCTCACATAAAACATTGAGAATAGCCATTTCCAAGCGAGTTATGATCAAAACAGGCAAAAAGACAAGTGTGTGTCATGAAAAGCTTGTTTTGGCTTATTTACACCTGTTTAGCGTCTGAAACGCTCAGAAACGGCTGTTCAGGGCAAGTTAGACTCAAAAATGCAATATATGTGTTTGTGTAAGTTTTTCTTCTTTTTCTATTAGAATCTCACATAAAACATTGAGAATAGCCATTTCCAAGCGAGTTATGATCAAAACAGGCAAAAAGACAAGTGTGTGTCATGAAAAGCTTGTTTTGGCTTATTTACACCTGTTTAGCGTCTGAAACACTCAGAAAACGGCTGTTCAGGGCAAGTTAGACTCAAAATTGAAACATATGTGTTTTTATAAGTTTTTCTTCTTTTTATATCAGATACTATTATAGAACGTTGAGAATAGCCATTTCCAAGCGAGTTATGATCAAAACAGGCAAAAAGACAAGTGTGTGTCATGAAAAGCTTGTTTTGGCTTATTTACACCTGTTTAGCGTCTGAAACGCTCAGAAACGACTGTTCAGGGCAAGTTAGACTCAAAAATGCAATATATGTGTTTGTGTAAGTTTTTCTTCTTTTTCTATTAGAATCTCACATAAAACATTGAGAATAGCCATTTCCAAGCGAGTTATGATCAAAACAGGCAAAAAGACAAGTGTGTGTCATGAAAAGCTTGTTTTGGCTTATTTACACCTGTTTAGCGTCTGAAACACTCAGAAACGGCTGTTCAGGGCAAGTTAGACTCAAAATTGAAACATATGTGTTTTTATAAGTTTTTCTTCTTTTTATATCAGATACTATTATAGAACGTTGAGAATAGCCATTTCCAAGCGAGTTATGATCAAAACAGGCAAAAAGACAAGTGTGTGTCATGAAAAGCTTGTTTTGGCTTATTTACACCTGTTTAGCGTCTGAAACGCTCAGAAACGACTGTTCAGGGCAAGTTAGACTCAAAAATGCAATATATGTGTTTGTGTAAGTTTTTCTTCTTTTTCTATTAGAATCTCACATAAAACATTGAGAATAGCCATTTCCAAGCGAGTTATGATCAAAACAGGCAAAAAGACAAGTGTGTGTCATGAAAAGCTTGTTTTGGCTTATTTACACCTGTTTAGCGTCTGAAACGCTCAGAAACGACTGTTCAGGGCAAGTTAGACTCAAAAATGCAATATATGTGTTTGTGTAAGTTTTTCTTCTTTTTCTATTAGAATCTCACATAAAACATTGAGAATAGCCATTTCCAAGCGAGTTATGATCAAAACAGGCAAAAAGACAAGTGTGTGTCATGAAAAGCTTGTTTTGGCTTATTTACACCTGTTTAGCGTCTGAAACGCTCAGAAACGACTGTTCAGGGCAAGTTAGACTCAAAAATGCAATATATGTGTTTGTGTAAGTTTTTCTTCTTTTTCTATTAGAATCTCACATAAAACATTGAGAATAGCCATTTCCAAGCGAGTTATGATCAAAACAGGCAAAAAGACAAGTGTGTGTCATGAAAAGCTTGTTTTGGCTTATTTACACCTGTTTAGCGTCTGAAACACTCAGAAACGGCTGTTCAGGGCAAGTTAGACTCAAAATTGAAACATATGTGTTTTTATAAGTTTTTCTTCTTTTTATATCAGATACTATTATAGAACGTTGAGAATAGCCATTTCCAAGCGAGTTATGATCAAAACAGGCAAAAAGACAAGTGTGTGTCATGAAAAGCTTGTTTTGGCTTATTTACACCTGTTTAGCGTCTGAAACGCTCAGAAACGACTGTTCAGGGCAAGTTAGACTCAAAAATGCAATATATCTGTTTGTGTAAGTTTTTCTTCTTTTTCTATTAGAATCTCACATAAAACATTGAGAATAGCCATTTCCAAGCGAGTTATGATCAAAACAGGCAAAAAGACAAGTGTGTGTCATGAAAAGCTTGTTTTGGCTTATTTACACCTGTTTAGCGTCTGAAACGCTCAGAAACGACTGTTCAGGGCAAGTTAGACTCAAAAATGCAATATATGTGTTTGTGTAAGTTTTTCTTCTTTTTCTATTAGAATCTCACATAAAACATTGAGAATAGCCATTTCCAAGCGAGTTATGATCAAAACAGGCAAAAAGACAAGTGTGTGTCATGAAAAGCTTGTTTTGGCTTATTTACACCTGTTTAGCGTCTGAAACACTCAGAAACGGCTGTTCATGGCAAGTTAGACTCAAAATTGAAACATATGTGTTTTTATAAGTTTTTCTTCTTTTTATATCAGATACTATTATAGAACGTTGAGAATAGCCATTTCCAAGCGAGTTATGATCAAAACAGGCAAAAAGACAAGTGTGTGTCATGAAAAGCTTGTTTTGGCTTATTTACACCTGTTTAGCGTCTGAAACGCTCAGAAACGACTGTTCAGGGCAAGTTAGACTCAAAAATGCAATATATGTGTTTGTGTAAGTTTTTCTTCTTTTTCTATTAGAATCTCACATAAAACATTGAGAATAGCCATTTCCAAGCGAGTTATGATCAAAACAGGCAAAAAGACAAGTGTGTGTCATGAAAAGCTTGTTTTGGCTTATTTACACCTGTTTAGCGTCTGAAACACTCAGAAACGGCTGTTCAGGGCAAGTTAGACTCAAAATTGAAACATATGTGTTTTTATAAGTTTTTCTTCTTTTTATATCAGATACTATTATAGAACGTTGAGAATAGCCATTTCCAAGCGAGTTATGATCAAAACAGGCAAAAAGACAAGTGTGTGTCATGAAAAGCTTGTTTTGGCTTATTTACACCTGTTTAGCGTCTGAAACGCTCAGAAACGACTGTTCAGGGCAAGTTAGACTCAAAAATGCAATATATCTGTTTGTGTAAGTTTTTCTTCTTTTTCTATTAGAATCTCACATAAAACATTGAGAATAGCCATTTCCAAGCGAGTTATGATCAAAACAGGCAAAAAGACAAGTGTGTGTCATGAAAAGCTTGTTTTGGCTTATTTACACCTGTTTAGCGTCTGAAACGCTCAGAAACGACTGTTCAGGGCAAGTTAGACTCAAAAATGCAATATATGTGTTTGTGTAAGTTTTTCTTCTTTTTCTATTAGAATCTCACATAAAACATTGAGAATAGCCATTTCCAAGCGAGTTATGATCAAAACAGGCAAAAAGACAAGTGTGTGTCATGAAAAGCTTGTTTTGGCTTATTTACACCTGTTTAGCGTCTGAAACACTCAGAAACGGCTGTTCAGGGCAAGTTAGACTCAAAATTGAAACATATGTGTTTTTATAAGTTTTTCTTCTTTTTATATCAGATACTATTATAGAACGTTGAGAATAGCCATTTCCAAGCGAGTTATGATCAAAACAGGCAAAAAGACAAGTGTGTGTCATGAAAAGCTTGTTTTGGCTTATTTACACCTGTTTAGCGTCTGAAACGCTCAGAAACGACTGTTCAGGGCAAGTTAGACTCAAAAATGCAATATATGTGTTTGTGTAAGTTTTTCTTCTTTTTCTATTAGAATCTCACATAAAACATTGAGAATAGCCATTTCCAAGCGAGTTATGATCAAAACAGGCAAAAAGACAAGTGTGTGTCATGAAAAGCTTGTTTTTGCTTATTTACACCTGTTTAGCGTCTGAAACGCTCAGAAACGACTGTTCAGGGCAAGTTAGACTCAAAAATGCAATATATCTGTTTGTGTAAGTTTTTCTTCTTTTTCTATTAGAATCTCACATAAAACATTGAGAATAGCCATTTCCAAGCGAGTTATGATCAAAACAGGCAAAAAGACAAGTGTGTGTCATGAAAAGCTTGTTTTGGCTTATTTACACCTGTTTAGCGTCTGAAACACTCAGAAACGGCTGTTCAGGGCAAGTTAGACTCAAAATTGAAACATATGTGTTTTTATAAGTTTTTCTTCTTTTTATATCAGATACTATTATAGAACGTTGAGAATAGCCATTTCCAAGCGAGTTATGATCAAAACAGGCAAAAAGACAAGTGTGTGTCATGAAAAGCTTGTTTTGGCTTATTTACACCTGTTTAGCGTCTGAAACGCTCAGAAACGACTGTTCAGGGCAAGTTAGACTCAAAAATGCAATATATGTGTTTGTGTAAGTTTTTCTTCTTTTTCTATTAGAATCTCACATAAAACATTGAGAATAGCCATTTCCAAGCGAGTTATGATCAAAACAGGCAAAAAGACAAGTGTGTGTCATGAAAAGCTTGTTTTGGCTTATTTACACCTGTTTAGCGTCTGAAACGCTCAGAAACGACTGTTCAGGGCAAGTTAGACTCAAAAATGCAATATATGTGTTTGTGTAAGTTTTTCTTCTTTTTCTATTAGAATCTCACATAAAACATTGAGAATAGCCATTTCCAAGCGAGTTATGATCAAAACAGGCAAAAAGACAAGTGTGTGTCATGAAAAGCTTGTTTTGGCTTATTTACACCTGTTTAGCGTCTGAAACGCTCAGAAACGACTGTTCAGGGCAAGTTAGACTCAAAAATGCAATATATGTGTTTGTGTAAGTTTTTCTTCTTTTTCTATTAGAATCTCACATAAAACGTTGAGAATAGCCATTTCCAAGCGAGTTATGATCAAAACAGGCAAAAAGACAAGTGTGTGTCATGAAAAGCTTGTTTTGGCTTATTTACACCTGTTTAGCGTCTGAAACGCTCAGAAACGACTGTTCAGGGCAAGTTAGACTCAAAAATGCAATATATCTGTTTGTGTAAGTTTTTCTTCTTTTTATATCAGATACTATTATAGAACGTTGAGAATAGCCATTTCCAAGCGAGTTATGATCAAAACAGGCAAAAAGACAAGTGTGTGTCATGAAAAGCTTGTTTTGGCTTATTTACACCTGTTTAGCGTCTGAAACGCTCAGAAACGACTGTTCAGGGCAAGTTAGACTCAAAAATGCAATATATCTGTTTGTGTAAGTTTTTCTTCTTTTTCTATTAGAATCTCACATAAAACATTGAGAATAGCCATTTCCAAGCGAGTTATGATCAAAACAGGCAAAAAGACAAGTGTGTGTCATGAAAAGCTTGTTTTGGCTTATTTACACCTGTTTAGCGTCTGAAACACTCAGAAACGGCTGTTCAGGGCAAGTTAGACTCAAAATTGAAACATATGTGTTTTTATAAGTTTTTCTTCTTTTTATATCAGATACTATTATAGAACGTTGAGAATAGCCATTTCCAAGCGAGTTATGATCAAAACAGGCAAAAAGACAAGTGTGTGTCATGAAAAGCTTGTTTTGGCTTATTTACACCTGTTTAGCGTCTGAAACACTCAGAAACGGCTGTTCAGGGCAAGTTAGACTCAAAATTGAAACATATGTGTTTTTATAAGTTTTTCTTCTTTTTATATCAGATACTATTATAGAACGTTGAGAATAGCCATTTCCAAGCGAGTTATGATCAAAACAGGCAAAAAGACAAGTGTGTGTCATGAAAAGCTTGTTTTGGCTTATTTACACCTGTTTAGCGTCTGAAACGCTCAGAAACGACTGTTCAGGGCAAGTTAGACTCAAAAATGCAATATATGTGTTTGTGTAAGTTTTTCTTCTTTTTCTATTAGAATCTCACATAAAACATTGAGAATAGCCATTTCCAAGCGAGTTATGATCAAAACAGGCAAAAAGACAAGTGTGTGTCATGAAAAGCTTGTTTTGGCTTATTTACACCTGTTTAGCGTCTGAAACGCTCAGAAACGACTGTTCAGGGCAAGGTAGACTCAAAAATGCAATATATGTGTTTGTGTAAGTTTATCTTCTTTTTCTATTAGAATCTCACATAAAACATTGAGAATAGCCATTTCCAAGCGAGTTATGATCAAAACAGGCAAAAAGACAAGTGTGTGTCATGAAAAGCTTGTTTTGGCTTATTTACACCTGTTTAGCGTCTGAAACGCTCAGAAACGACTGTTCAGGGCAAGTTAGACTCAAAAATGCAATATATGTGTTTGTGTAAGTTTTTCTTCTTTTTCTATTAGAATCTCACATAAAACATTGAGAATAGCCATTTCCAAGCGAGTTATGATCAAAACAGGCAAAAAGACAAGTGTGTGTCATGAAAAGCTTGTTTTGGCTTATTTACACCTGTTTAGCGTCTGAAACGCCCAGAAACGACTGTTCAGGGCAAGTTAGACTCAAAAATGCAATATATGTGTTTGTGTAAGTTTTTCTTCTTTTTCTATTAGAATCTCACATAAAACGTTGAGAATAGCCATTTCCAAGCGAGTTATGATCAAAACAGGCAAAAAGACAAGTGTGTGTCATGAAAAGCTTGTTTTGGCTTATTTACACCTGTTTAGCGTCTGAAACGCTCAGAAACGACTGTTCAGGGCAAGTTAGACTCAAAAATGCAATATATGTGTTTGTGTAAGTTTTTCTTCTTTTTCTATTAGAATCTCACATAAAACATTGAGAATAGCCATTTCCAAGCGAGTTATGATCAAAACAGGCAAAAAGACAAGTGTGTGTCATGAAAAGCTTGTTTTGGCTTATTTACACCTGTTTAGCGTCTGAAACACTCAGAAACGGCTGTTCAGGGCAAGTTAGACTCAAAATTGAAACATATGTGTTTTTATAAGTTTTTCTTCTTTTTATATCAGATTCTATTATAGAACGTTGAGAATAGCCATTTCCAAGCGAGTTATGATCAAAACAGGCAAAAAGACAAGTGTGTGTCATGAAAAGCTTGTTTTGGCTTATTTAGACCTGTTTAGCGTCTGAAACGCTCAGAAACGACTGTTCAGGGCAAGTTAGACTCAAAAATGCAATATATGTGTTTGTGTAAGTTTTTCTTCTTTTTCTATTAGAATCTCACATAAAACATTGAGAATAGCCATTTCCAAGCGAGTTATGATCAAAACAGGCAAAAAGACAAGTGTGTGTCATGAAAAGCTTGTTTTGGCTTATTTACACCTGTTTAGCGTCTGAAACGCTCAGAAACGACTGTTCAGGGCAAGTTAGACTCAAAAATGCAATATATGTGTTTGTGTAAGTTTTTCTTCTTTTTCTATTAGAATCTCACATAAAACATTGAGAATAGCCATTTCCAAGCGAGTTATGATCAAAACAGGCAAAAAGACAAGTGTGTGTCATGAAAAGCTTGTTTTTGCTTATTTACACCTGTTTAGCGTCTGAAACGCTCAGAAACGACTGTTCAGGGCAAGTTAGACTCAAAAATGCAATATATCTGTTTGTGTAAGTTTTTCTTCTTTTTCTATTAGAATCTCACATAAAACATTGAGAATAGCCATTTCCAAGCGAGTTATGATCAAAACAGGCAAAAAGACAAGTGTGTGTCATGAAAAGCTTGTTTTGGCTTATTTACACCTGTTTAGCGTCTGAAACACTCAGAAACGGCTGTTCAGGGCAAGTTAGACTCAAAATTGAAACATATGTGTTTTTATAAGTTTTTCTTCTTTTTATATCAGATTCTATTATAGAACGTTGAGAATAGCCATTTCCAAGCGAGTTATGATCAAAACAGGCAAAAAGACAAGTGTGTGTCATGAAAAGCTTGTTTTGGCTTATTTAGACCTGTTTAGCGTCTGAAACGCTCAGAAACGACTGTTCAGGGCAAGTTAGACTCAAAAATGCAATATATCTGTTTGTGTAAGTTTTTCTTCTTTTCTATTAGAATCTCACATAAAACATTGAGAATAGCCATTTCCAAGCGAGTTATGATCAAAACAGGCAAAAAGACAAGTGTGTGTCATGAAAAGCTTGTTTTTGCTTATTTACACCTGTTTAGCGTCTGAAACGCTCAGAAACGACTGTTCAGGGCAGGTTAGACTCAAAAATGCAATATATGTGTTTGTGTAAGTTTTTCTTCTTTTTCTATTAGAATCTCACATAAAACATTGAGAATAGCCATTTCCAAGCGAGTTATGATCAAAACAGGCAAAAAGACAAGTGTGTGTCATGAAAAGCTTGTTTTGGCTTATTTACACCTGTTTAGCGTCTGAAACGCTCAGAAACGACTGTTCAGGGCAAGTTAGACTCAAAAATGCAATATATGTGTTTGTGTAAGTTTTTCTTCTTTTTCTATTAGAATCTCACATAAAACATTGAGAATAGCCATTTCCAAGCGAGTTATGATCAAAACAGGCAAAAAGACAAGTGTGTGTCATGAAAAGCTTGTTTTTGCTTATTTACACCTGTTTAGCGTCTGAAACGCTCAGAAACGACTGTTCAGGGCAAGTCTGACTCAAAAATGCAATATATGTGTTTGTGTAAGTTTTTCTTCTTTTTCTATTAGAATCTCACATAAAACATTGAGAATAGCCATTTCCAAGCGAGTTATGATCAAAACAGGCAAAAAGACAAGTGTGTGTCATGAAAAGCTTGTTTTTGCTTATTTACACCTGTTTAGCGTCTGAAACGCTCAGAAACGACTGTTCAGGGCAAGTTAGACTCAAAAATGCAATATATGTGTTTGTGTAAGTTTTTCTTCTTTTTCTATTATAATTTCACATAAAACGTTGAGAATAGCCATTTCCAAGCGAGTTATGATCAAAACAGGCAAAAAGACAAGTGTGTGTCATGAAAAGCTTGTTTTGGCTTATTTACACCTGTTTAGCGTCTGAAACGCTCAGAAACGACTGTTCAGGGCAAGTTAGACTCAAAAATGCAATATATGTGTTTGTATAAGTTTTTCTTCTTTTTATATCAGATTCTATTATAGAACGTTGAGAATAGCCATTTCCAAGCGAGTTATGATCAAAACAGGCAAAAAGACAGGCAAAAAGACATGAAAAGCTTGTTTTGGCTTATTTACACCTTGTTTAGAGTCTGAAACGCTCAGAAACGACTGTTCGGGGCAAGTTAGACTAAAAATTGAAACATATGTGTTTTTATAAGTTTTTCTTCTTTTTATATCAGATTCTATTATAGAACGTTGAGAATAGCCATTTCCAAGCGAGTTATGATCAAAACAGGCAAAAAGACAAGTGTGTGTCATGAAAAGCTTGTTTTGGCTTATTTACACCTGTTTAGCGTCTGAAACACTCAGAAACGACTGTTCAGGGCAAGTTAGACTCAATACTGAAGCATATGTGTTTTTATAAGTTTTTCTTCATTTTCTATTAAAATCTCACATAAAACGTTGAGAATAGCCATTTCCAAGCGAGTTATGATCAAAACAGGCAAAAAGACAAGTGTGTGTAATTAAAAGCTTGTTTTTTCTTATTTTCACCTATTTGGCATCTGAAACGCACAGAAACGAAAGTCTTTTTCTAACATTAAGTAGGCTCTGAGAGACAAGTGTATGTAGTTGGTCGCCTGCTCATGCCTTTTACACCGGCTCATGTTCTGGAACTGTAAGAACTCGTCCTCTCTGTGAATTAGTAAGGCTCAGACAAGCCCATGTGTTTGAGTCACAACTCTTGCTTTTCACATGGCTCATGTTCTGAAACACTTAGTACTGCGTTCTTTCTGCAAGTTAGTTAGGCTCAGAGAGACAAGCGTATGTTTTTGGTTATCCGCACCTGCATTTTACACCAGCTCCTGTTCTGAAAGTATCAGAAAGGCATTGTCTTGGTCAGTTACTTAGGCACAGAGAGATAAGCATATGTGTTTTGTCGCCTGCTCATGCTTTTTACACTGGCTCCGGTATTGAAACTTTCAAAAGAGCGTCCTCTCTGTGAATTAGTGAGGCTCAGAGAGACAAGCGCATGTGTTTGGGTCACAACCCTTGCTTTTTACACCCGCTCATTCCTGAAACAGTTAGGACTGCGTTTTTTCTGCAAATTAGTTAGGCTCAGAGAGAAAAGCGTGTGTGTTTGGTTGTCTGCACCTGTATTTTACACCGGCTCCTGTTCTGAAAGTATCAGAAAGGCATTCTCTGGGCCAGTTATTTAGGCACAGAGAGATAAGTGTATGTGTTTTATCGCCTGCTCATGCTTTTTACACTGGCTCCGGTATTGAAACTTTCAAAAGAGCGTCCTCTCTGTGAATTAGTGAGGCTCAGAGAGACAAGCGCATATGTTTGGGTCACAACTCTTGCTTTTCACACCGGCTCATGTTCCGAAACACTTAGAACTACGTTCTTTCTGCAAGTTAGTTAGGCTCAGAGAGACAAGCGTGTGTGTTTGGTTGTCCGCACCTGCATCTTTCACCCGCTCCTGTTCTGAAATTGTCTTGGCTGGTTATTTAGGCACAGAAAGATAAGCGTATGTGTTTGGTTGTCCACACCTGCATTTTACACCGCCTCCTGTTCTGAAACTGTCAGAAAGACATTCTCTTGGCCAGTTAGTTAGTAAGGCTCAGAGAGACAAGCGTATGTGCTATGTCGTCTGCTCCTGCTTTTTACACTGGTTCCGGTATTGAAATTGTCAAAAGAGCGTCTTCTAAGTAAATTAGTAAGGATAAGAGAGACAAGCGTATGTGTTTATGTCACAACCCTTGGTTTTTGCACCCGCTCAGTTCTGAAACAGTTAGAACTGCGTTCTTTCTACAAATTAGTTAGGCTCAGAGAGACAAGCGCATGTGTTTGGGTCACGACTCTTGCTTTTCACACCGACTCATGTTCTGAAACAGTTAGAACTGCGTTCTTTCTGCAAGTTAGATAGGCTCAGAGAGACAGGCGCATTTTTTTGGTCGCCTGCTCATGATTTTTTCACCAGCTCATGTTCTGAAAGTGTTCGAACGCATCTTCTCTGTGAATTAGTAAGGATCAGAGAGACAGGCGTATGTGTTTGGGTCACAACCCTTGTTTTTTACACCCGCTCATTTCTGAAACAGTTAGGACTGCGTTTTTTCTGCAAATTAGTTAGGCTCAGAGAGACAAGCGTGTGTGTTTGGTTGTCCGCACCTGCATCTTTCACCCGCTCCTGTTCTGAAATTGTCTTGGCTGGTTATTTAGGCACAGAAAGATAAGCGTATGTGTTTGGTTGTCCACACCTGCATTTTACACCGCCTCCTGTTCTGAAACTGTCAGAAAGACATTCTCTTGGCTAGTTAGTTAGTAAGGCTCAGAGAGACAAGCGTATGTGCTATGTCGTCTGCTCCTGCTTTTTACACTGGTTCCGGTATTGAAATTGTCAAAAGAGCGTCTTCTCTGTGAATTAGTAAGGATCAGAGAGACAAGCGTATGTGTTTATGTCACAACCCTTGGTTTTTGCACCCGCTCAGTTCTGAAACAGTTAGAACTGCGTTCTTTCTACAAATTAGTTAGGCTCAGAGAGACAAGTGCATGTGTTTGGGTCACAACTCTTGCTGTTCACACTGACTCATGTTCTGAAACAGTTAGAACTGCGTTCTTTCTGCAAGTTAGTTAGGCTCAGAGAGACAAGCGTATTTTTTTGGTCGCCTGCTCATGATTTTTTCATCAGCTCATGTTCTGAAAGTGTTCGAACGCATCTTCTCTGTGAATTAGTAAGGCTCAGAGAGACAGGTGCATTTTTTTGGTCGCCTGCTCATGATTTTTTCACCAGCTCATGTTCTGAAAGTGTTCGAACGCATCTTCTCTGTGAATTAGTAAGGATCAGAGAGACAGGCGTATGTGTTTGGGTCACAACCTTTGCTTTTTACACCCGCTCATTCCTGAAACAGTTAGGACTGCGTTTTTTCTGCAAATTAGTTAGGCTCAGAGAGACAAGCGTGTGTGTTTGGTTGTCTGCACCTACATTTTACACCGGCTCCTGTTCTGACAGTATCAGAAAGGCATTCTCTTGGCCAGTTATTTAGGCACAGAGAGATAAGTGTATGTGTTTTATCGCCTGCTCATGCTTTTTACACTGGCTCCGGTATTGAAACTTTCAAAAGAGCGTCCTCTCTGTGAATTAGTGAGGCTCAGAGAGACAAGCGCATATGTTTGGGTCACAACTCTTGCTTTTCACACCGCCTCATGTTCTGAAACAGTTAGAACTGCGTTCTTTCTGCAAGTTAGTCTGGCTCAGAGAGACAAGTGTATTTTTTTGTTCGCCTGCTCATGATTTTAACCCAGCTCATGTTCTGAAAGTGTGAGAACGCGTCTTCTCTGTGAATTAGTAAGGATCAGAGAGACAGGCGTATGTGTTTGGGTCACAACCCTTGCTTTTTGCACCGGCTCAGTTCTGAAACAGTTAGAACTGCGTTCTTTCTACAAATTAGTTAGGCTCAGAGAGACAAGCGCATGTGTTTGGGTCACAACTCTTGCTTTTCACACCGGCTCAGTTCTGAAACAGTTAGAACTGCGTTTTTTCTGCAAGTTAGTTAGGCTCAGAGAGACAAGCGTGTGTGTTTGGTTGTCTGCACCTGCATTTTACACCAGCTACTGTTCTGAAAGTATCAGAAAGGCATTCTCTTGGCCAGTTATTTAGGTACACAGCGATAAGCGTATGTGTTTTGTCGCCTGCTCATGTGTTTTACACTGGCTCCAGTATTGAAACTTTCAAAAGAGCGTCCTCTCTGTGAATTAGTGAGGCTCAGAGAGACAAGCGCATGTGTTTGGGTCACAACTCTTGCTTTACACACCGTCTCATGTTCTGAAACAGTTAGAACTGCGTTCTTTCTGCAAGTTAGTTAGGCTCAGAGAGACAAGCGTATTTCTTTGGTCGCCTGCTCATAATTTTTTCACCAGCTCATGTTCTGAAAGTGTTCGAACGCGTCTTCTCTGTGAATTAGTAAGGATCAGAGAGACAGGCATATGTGTTTGGGTCACAACCCTTGCTTTTTACACCCGCTCATTTCTGAAATACTTAGAACTACGTTCTTTCTGCAAGTTAGTTAGGCTCAGAGAGACAAGCGTGTGTGTTTGGTTGTCCGCACCTGCATCTTTCACCCGCTCCTGTTCTGAAATTGTCTTGGCTGGTTATTTAGGCACAGAGAGATAAGCGTATGTTTTTGGTTGCCCACACCTGCATTTTACACCGCCTCCTGTTCTGAAACTGTCAGAAAGACATTCTCTTGGCCAGTTAGTTAGTAAGGCTCAGAGAGACAAGCGTATGTGCTATGTCGTCTGCTCCTGCTTTTTACACTGGTTCCGGTATTGAAAATGTCAAAAGAGCGTCTTCTCTGTGAATTAGTAAGGCTCAGAGAGACAAGTGCATGTGTTTGGGTCACAACTCTAGATTTTCACACCGGCTCATGTTGTGAAACTGCGTTCTTTCTGCAATTTAGTTAGGCTCAGAGAGACAAGCTAATATGTTTGTTTGTCCGCACCTGCATTTTACAACCGCTCCTGTTCTGAAATTCTCTTGGCCAGTTATTTAGGTACAGAGAGATAAGCGTATGTGTTTGGTCACCTGCTCATGCATTTTACACTGGCTCCGGTATTGTAACTTTCAAAAGAGCGTACTCTCTGTGAATTAGTGATGCTCAGAGAGACAAGCGCATGTGTTTGGGTCACAACTCTTGCTTTTCACACCGTCTCATGTTCTGAAACAGTTAGAACTGCGTTCTTTCTGCAAGTTAGTTAGGCTCAGAGAGACAAGCGTATTTCTTTGGTCGCCTGCTCATGATTTTTTCACCAGCTCATGTTCTGAAAGTGTTCGAACGCGTCTTCTCTGTGAATTAGTAAGGATCAGAGAGACAGGCATATGTGTTTGGGTCACAACCCTTGCTTTTTACACCCGCTCATTTCTGAAACACTTAGAACTACGTTCGTTCTGCAAGTTAGTTAGGCTCAGAGAGACAAGCGTGTGTGTTTGGTTGTCCGCACCTGCATCTTTCACCCGCTCCTGTTCTGAAATTGTCTTGGCTGGTTATTTAGGCACAGAGAGATAAGCGTATGTTTTTGGTTGCCCACACCTGCATTTTACACCGCCTCCTGTTCTGAAACTGTCAGAAAGACATTCTCTTGGCCAGTTAGTTAGTAAGGCTCAGAGAGACAAGCGTATGTGCTATGTCGTCTGCTCCTGCTTTTTACACTGGTTCCGGTATTGAAAATGTCAAAAGAGCGTCTTCTCTGTGAATTAGTAAGGCTCAGAGAGACAAGTGCATGTGTTTGGGTCACAACTCTAGATTTTCACACCGGCTCATGTTGTGAAACTGCGTTCTTTCTGCAATTTAGTTAGGCTCAGAGAGACAAGCTAATATGTTTGTTTGTCCGCACCTGCATTTTACAACCGCTCCTGTTCTGAAATTCTCTTGGCCAGTTATTTAGGTACAGAGAGATAAGCGTATGTGTTTGGTCACCTGCTCATGCATTTTACACTGGCTCCGGTATTGTAACTTTCAAAAGAGCGTACTCTCTGTGAATTAGTGATGCTCAGAGAGACAAGCGCATGTGTTTGGGTCACAACTCTTGCTTTTCACACAGGCTCATGTTCTGAAACAGTTAGAACTGCGTTCTTTCTGCAAGTTAGTCTGGCTCAGAGAGACAAGTGTATTTTTTTGTTCGCCTGCTCATGATTTTAACCCAGCTCATGTTCTGAAAGTGTGAGAACACGTCTTCTCTGTGAATTAGTAAGGATCAGAAAGACAGGCGTATGTGTTTGGGTCACAACCCTTGCTTTTTGCACCCGCTCAGTTCTGAAACAGTTAGAACTGTGTTCTTTCTACAAATTAGTTAGGCTCAGAGAGACAAGCGCATGTGTTTGGGTCACAACTCTTGCTTTTCACACCGGCTCAGTTCTGAAACAGTTAGAACTGCGTTTTTTCTGCAAGTTAGTTAGGCTCAGAGAGACAAGTGTATGTGTTTGGGTCATAACTCTTGCTTTTCACACCGGCTCGTGTTCTGAAACAGTTAGAACTGCATTCTTTCTGCGAGTTAATTAGGCTCAGAGAGACAAACGTATGTTATTGGTTATCCGCACCTGCATTTTACACCAGCTCCTGTTCTGAAAGTATCAGAAAGGCATTGTCTTGGTCAGTTACTTAGGCACAGAGAGATGAGCGTATGTGTTTTGTCGCCTGCTCATGCTTTTTACACTGGCTCCGGTATTGAAACTTTCAAAAGAGCGTCCTCTCTGTGAATTAGTGAGGCTCAGAGAGACAAGCGCATGTGTTTGGGTCACAACTCTTGCTTTACACACCGTCTCATGTTCTGAAACACTTAGAACTGCGTTCTTTCTGCAAGTTAGTTAGGGTCAGAGAGAGAAGCGTATGTTTTTGGTTGTCCGCACCTGCATTTTACATCGGCTCCTGTCCTGAAAGTATCAGAAAGGCATTCTCTTGGCCAGTTATTTCGGCAACGAGACATAAGCGTATGTGTTTGGTCGCCTGCTCATACTTTTTACACTGGCTCCGGTATTTAAACTTTCAAAAGAGCGTCCTCTCTGTGAATTAGTGAGGCTCAGAGCTGTGAATTAGTAAGGATCAGAGAGACAGGCGTATGTGTTTGGGTCACAACACTTGCCTTTCACACCGGCTCAGTTCTGAAACAGTTAGAACTGCGTTTTTTCTGCAAGTTAGTTAGGCTCAGAGAGACAAGCGTGTGTGTTTGGTTGTCTGCACCTGCATTTTACACCAGCTACTGTTCTGAAAGTATCAGAAAGTCATTGTCTTGGTCAGTTACTTAGGCACAGAGAGATAAGCGTCTGTGTTTTGTTGCCTGCTCATGCTTTTTACACTGGCTCCTGTATTGAAACTTTCAAAAGAGTGTCTTCTCTGTGAATTAGTAAGGCTCAGAGAGACAAGTGCATGTGTTTGGGTCACAACTCTTGCTTTTCACACCGGCTCAGTTCTGAAACAGTTAGAACTGCGTTTTTTCTGCAAGTTAGTTAGGCTCAGAGAGACAAGCGTGTGTGTTTGGTTGTCTGCACCTGCATTTTACACCAGCTACTGTTCTGAAAGTATCAGAAAGGCATTGTCTTGGTCAGTTACTTAGGCACAGAGAGATGAGCGTATGTGTTTTGTCGCCTGCTCATGCTTTTTACACTGGCTCCGGTATTTAAACTTTCAAAAGAGCGTCCTCTCTGTGAATTAGTGAGGCTCAGAGAGACAAGCGCATGTGTTTGGTTCACAACTCTTGCTATTCATACCAGCTCATGTTCTGAAACATTTAGAACTGCGTTCTTTCTGCAAATTAGTCTGGCTCAGAGAGACAAGCGTATTTTTTTGGTCGCCTGCTCATGATTTTTACACCAGCTCATGTTCTGAAAGTGTGAGAACGCGTCTTCTCTGTGAATTAGTAAGGATCAGAGAGACAGGCGTATGTGTTTGGGTCACAACCCTTGCTTTTTACACTGGCTCAGTTCTGAAACAGTTAGAACTGCGTTCTTTCTACAAATTAGTTAGGCTCAGAGAGACAAGCGCATGTGTTTGGGTCACAACTCTTGCTTTTCACACCGGCTCAGTTCTGAAACATTTAGAACTGCGTTTTTTCTGCAAGTTAGTTAGGCTCAGAGAGACAAGCGTGTGTGTTTGGTTGTCTGCACCTGCATTTTACACCAGCTACTGTTCTGAAAGTATCAGAAAGGTATTGTCTTGGTCAGTTACTTAGGCACAGAGAGATAAGCGTCTGTGTTTTGTCGCCTGCTCATGTGTTTTACACTGGCTCCTGTATTGAAACTTTCAAAAGAGTGTCTTCTCTGTGAATTAGTAAGGCTCAGAGAGACAAGTGCATGTGTTTGGGTCATAACTCTTGCTTTACACACCGGCTCGTGTTCTGAAACAGTTAGAACTACGTTCTTTCTGCAAGTTAGTTAGGCTCAGAGAGAAAAGCGTATGTTTTTGGTTGTTCGCACCTGCATTTTACACCGCCTCCTGTTCTGAAACTGTCAGAAAGACATTCTATTGGCCAGTTAGTTAGCCAGGTTCAGAGAGACAAGCATAAGTGCTATGTCCCCTGCTCCTGCTTTTTACACTGGCTCCGGTATTGAAACTGTCAAAAGAGCGTCCTCTCTGTGAATTAGTAAGGCTCAGAGAGTCAAGCGTATGTGTTTGGGTCACAACTCTAGCTTTTCACACCGGCTCATGTTCTGAAACAGTTAGAACTGCGTTCTTTCTGCAAGTTAGTTAGGCGCAGAGAGACAAGCATATGTTTATGTCTGTCCGCACCTGCGTTTTACACCGGCTCCTGTTCTGAAAGTATCAGAAAGGCATTCTCTTGGCCAGTTATTTAGGCAACAAGACATAAGCGTATGTGTTTGGTCGCCTGCTCATGCTTTTTATAGTGGCTCCAGTATTGAAACTTTCAAAAGAGCGTCCTCTCTGTGAATTAGTGAGGCTCAGAGAGACAAGCGCATGTGTTTGGGTCACAATTCTTGCTTTTCACACCGCCTCATGTTCTGAAACAGTTAGAACTGCGTTCTTTCTGCAAGTTAGTTAGGCTCAGAGAGACAAGCGTATTTTTTTTGGTCGCCTGCTCATGATTTTTACACCAGCTCATGTTCTGAAAGTGTTAGAACGCGTCCTCTCTGTGAATTTCTAAGGATCAGAGAGACAAGCGTATGTGTTTGGGTCACAACCCTTGCTTTTTACACCCGCTCAGTTCTGAAACACTTAGAACTGTGTTCTTTCTACAAGTTAGTTAGGCACAGAGAGATAAGCGTATGTGTTTGGTCGGCTGCTCATGCTTTTTACACTGGCTCTGGTATTGAAACTGTCAAAAGAGTGTCCTCTCTGTGACTTAGTGAGGCCCAGAGAGACAAGCGCATGTGTTTGGTTCACAACTCTTGCTATTCATACCAGCTCATGTTCTGAAACATTTAGAACTGCGTTCTTTCTGTAAGTTAGTTAGCTTCAGAGAGACAAGTGTGTGTGCTTGGGTTCCCCGGTCCTGGACTTTACTCTAGCTCCTGTTCTGAAACTGTCAGAGTGGCGTTCTCTCAGTAAGAACGCAGCTATGGAGACAAATGAATCTCTACCGTATGGTTTTAAAAGCCCCAAATATTGTCTACCCATCTTTTGCATGAATTAAATTACTCTTATTGGCCTTTTACTCACAGAGATTTAATTGCAGTAATGCAATGACTGTAGTTGTTATCAACTCACGTATTTCACATGCTTCACTGAAGTCTCTCCTCCAAGGATCGCTCAGCCCCGTCTGTGGTGAAAAAGAAGAGAGAAGAGAAACTCAACAAAATGACAGTAAAATGCAGTAATTTATGCCATTCAATATCATTGTCCATTATAATGTTTCACTGTGGACATTGTCATATACCAGTTATGTACAGGTACAACTTGTTTTTCAGATATGAAAGGCAAGACAAGAATAAAGCTTACTTGGGTATTTTAAAAATGACTATGAAATTAGTTTCACATTCATTGTCTATGAAGCAGCTCCACTTCATTCTGGGGTCTCATGCCTCTGGTTTGTGGCTTTGGGAGGAAGTAGTTCATGTTCACAAATAACAGATGTGAGAGGTACACATGTGCAAGTCACAAGCTAGTCTCAAGCAAGACTCAAGTAAGCAAAGTCAATTCACTACTAAACATCAAACAAGACAAGCCAATTAAGTCAAGTCAAGTCACCATGAAAGAAGCGCTTTAAACTCTAACACTCGTTGTCTCAAGCCATGTTATGAGAAAATGGCGCTATGGTTAGGATTTATAAATACTACTATTTATTAGGGGTATAACAATTCTCCAAATCTATGGTTTGGCTCATACCTTGTTTATTGTTGTTGTTTTAAATAGATTAACTTTGAATTAATTAACTATGTCAACAAAAATAAATGATCTGATCTAACATGTTTTCCAGGATGTAGTGTAGTAGTCTATTTTGTATTTTACTTAATGTCTGTGGATGTGGATGATCAGATTGGTGTGGTAATATTAAGCTCAACTCAAGCTCAGTGCAGGTGTGGGAAAATGCTTTCAACAAGCTCTCAGCTCAATCCTGTCTTGCTTCATTTTCTAGGTTCTGCTAGACAAGGGGTCAGCAAGCTTCAGCCATTTTAGCCCATTTCTCACCATTTAAAACCACCTGGAGCCGCAAAATCTGTTTGATCCCTAAAATGACTTTACATTACACGATTGAGTGAATATCCAGTTCTCTTTATACATCCATGGCGATAAGCGATAGAGCGAGCATCAGAAAAGTGATGGTGAATGCAAGCGGAGCAGAAGAAAAGGTTAGCAGTAAGCTGTAACAATCTGGTAGTAAATGTACAGTGTCAGTTAATAAATGCTGCAGCTTGTCAAGACCAAGAAAAGTAATGTCTAGCAACTGCTCTTGCTAGGCATTGAGCCTGAAGATGCTAAACAGAGAACAGAGAAATGTGCTAATAGACCTCCCCAGCCAGGGCCAAGTCAGTCAACCTAGGGGAAACACTGCAATCTGTGCTGATATGCATGCTTTTCATTATATATAATTTGAATATGCAGGAAATCAAATGATAATGGATTACAAAAAAAGGTCATTTTGGCATAAGAGTGCCCCCAAAATGCACATTTACATTCAGAACAAGTCATATCTGATGATTGTATGTGAAAGAAGTTATAGGAAAATAGTATATTCAGAAGCAGAGATATACACTTCTTTGTGTGACGTTGTGACATAAAGGCCCCAAAATTTCAACTTTTGAATTGATCCATTATGTATATAATGATATGCTATTTGAATGGATATCATTGGAGGATCACATAAAATCTTGAAGTATGTGTATTTTTTTCATAACATTTTCTTCTTTTTTTAAATCAGAAATTCTTATGAAACGTTGAGAATAGCCATTTCCAAGCGAGTTATGATCAAAACAGGCAAAAAGACAAATGTATGTAATTAAAAGCTTGTTTTTGCTTATTTTCATATGTTTGTCCTCTGAAACATTCAGAAACGACTGTTCAGAGCGAGTTAGACTCAAAACTGCAATATATGTGTTTGTATAAGTTTTTCTTCTTTTTCTATTAGACTCTCACATAAAACGTTGAGAATAGCCATTTCCAAGCGAGTTATGATCAAAACAGGCAAAAAGACAAGTGTGTATGATGAAAAGCTTGTTTTTGCTTATTTTCAACTGTTTAGCATCTCAAACGCACAGAAACGACTGTTCAGGGCAAGTTAGACTCAATACTGAAGCATATGTGTTTGTATAAGTTTTTCTTATTTTTCTATTAGAATCTCACATAAAACGTTGAGAATAGCCATTTCCAAGTGAGTTATGATCAAAACAGGCAAAAAACAAGTGTGTGTAATGAAAAGCTTGTTTTTGCTTATTTACACCTGTTTAGCGCCTGAAACACTCAGAAACGACTGTTCAGGGCAAGTGAGACTCAAAACTGAAGCATATGTGTTTTCATAGGTTTTTCTGCTTTTTATATCATATTCTATCATAAAACGTTGAGAATAGCCATTTCCAAGCGAGTTATGATCAAAACAGGCAAAAAGACAAGTGTGTGTAATTAAAAGCTTGTTTTTGCTTATTTACACCTGTTTAGCATCTGAAACACTCAGAAACGACTGTTCAGGGCAAGTGAGACTCAAAACTGAAGCATATGTGTTTTTATAGGTTTTTCTGCTTTTTATATCAGATTCTATCATAAAATGTTGAGAATAGCTATTTCCAAGCGAGTTATGATCAAAACAGGCAAAAAGACAAGTGTGTGTAATGAAAAACTTGATTTTGCTTATTTACACCTGTTTAGCGTCTGAAACACTCAGAAACGACTGTTTAGTGCGAGTTAGACTCAAAACTGAAGCATATGTGTTTTTATAGGTTTTTCTGCTTTTTATATCAGATTCTATCATAAAACGTTGAGAATAGCCATTTCCAAGCGAGTTATGATCGAGACAGGCAAAAAGACAAGTATGTGTAATGAAAAGCTTGTTTTTGCTTATTTTCAACTGTTTAGCGTCTGAAACGCATAGAAACGACTGTTCAGGGCAAGTGAGACTCAAAACTGAAGCATATGTGTTTTTATAAGTTTTTCTGCTTTTTCTATTAGAATCTCACATAAAACGTTGAGAATAGCCATTTCCAAGCGAATTATGATCAAAACAGGCAAAAAGACAAGTGTGGGTAATGAAAAGCTTGTCTTTGCTTATTTTCACCTGTTAAGCGTCTGAAACGCACAGAATCGAAAGTCTTTTTCTAACATTAAGTAGGCTCTGAGAGACAAGTGTATGTATTTGGTCGCCTGCTCATGCCTTTTACACTGGCTCCAGTATTGAAATTTTCAAAAGAGCATCTTCTCTGTGAATTAGTAAGGCTCAGAGAGACAAGCGTATGTGTTTGGGTCACAACTCTTGCTTTTCACACCGGCTCATGTTCTGAAACAGTTAGAACTGCGTTCTTTCTGCAATTTAATAAGGCTCAGAGAGAAAAGCGTATGTTTTTGGTTATCCGCACCTGCATTTTACACCGGCTCCTGTTCTGAAAGTGTCAGAAAGGCATTCTCTTGGTCAGTTATTTAGGCACAGAGAGATAAGCGTATGTGTTTGGTCGCCTGCTCATGATTTTAACACCGGCTCTGGTATTGAGACTGCCAAAAGTGCATCCTCCCTGTGAATTAGTAAGGCTCAGAGAGACAAGTGCATGTGTTTGGGTCACAACTCTTGATTTTCACACCGGCTCATGTTGTGAAACTGCGTTCTTTCTGCAATTTAGTTAGGCTCAGAGAGACAAGCGTATATGTTTGTTTGTCCGCACCTGCATTTTACACCCGCTCCTGTTCTGAAATTCTCTTGGCCAGTTATTTAGGTACAGAGAGATAAGCGTATGTGTTTGGTCACCTGCTCATGCATTTTACACTGGCTCCGGTATTGAAACTTTCAAAAGAGCGTCCCCTCTGTGAATTAGTGATGCTCAGAGGGACAAGCGCATGTGTTTGGGTCACAACTCTTGCTTTTCACACCGGCTCAGTTCTGAAACAGTTAGAACTGCGTTTTTTCTGCAAGTTAGTTAGGCTCAGAGAGACAAGCGTGTGTGTTTGGTTGTCTGCACCTGCATTTTACACCAGCTACTGTTCTGAAAGTATCAGAAAGGCATTGTCTTGGTCAGTTACTTAGGCACAGAGAGACAAGCGTCTGTGTTTTGTCGCCTGCTCATGTGTTTTACACTGGCACCTGTATTGAAACTTTCAAAAGAGTATCCTCTCTGTGAATTAGTAAGACTCAGAGAGACAAGTGTTTGGGTCATAACTCTTGCTTTTCACACCGGCTCGTGTTCTGAAACAGTTAGAACTGCGTTCTTTCTGCAAGTTAGTTAGGCTCAGAGAGAAAAGCGTATGTTTTTGGTTGTCCGCACCTGCATTTTACACCGCCTCCTGTTCTGAAACTGTCACAAAGACATTCTCTTGGCCAGTTAGTTAGCCAGGCTCAGAGAGACAAGCATATGTGCTATGTCGCCTGCTCCTGCTTTTTACACTGGCTCTGGTATTGAAACTGTCAAAAGAGCGTCCTCTCTGTGACTTAGTAAGGCTCAGAGAGACAAGCGCATGTATTTGGGTCAAAAATCTTGCTTTTCACGCCGGCTCATGTTTTGAAACAGTTAGAACTGCATTCTTTCTGCAAGTTAGTTAGGCTCAGAGAGACAAGCGTATGTTTTTGGTTGTCCGCACCTGCATTTTACATCGGCTCCTGTCCTGAAAGTATCAGAAAGGCATTCTCTTGGCCAGCTATTTAGGCAACGAGACATAAGCGTATGTGTTTGGTCGCCTGCTCATACTTTTTACACTGGCTCCGTTATTTAAACTCTCAAAAGAGCGTCCTCTCTGTGAATTAGTGAGGCTCAGAGAGACAAGCGCATGTGTTTGGGTCACAACTCTTGCTTTTCACACCAGCTCATGTTCTGAAACATTTAGAACTGTGTTCTTTCTGTAAGTCAGTTAGGCTCAGAGATACAAGTGTGTGTGCTTGGGTTTCCGGTCCTGGACTTTACTCTAGCTCCTGTTCTGAAACCGTCAGAGTGGCGTTCTCTCAGTGAGAACGCAGCTATGGAGACAAATGAATCTCTACCATATTGTTTTAAAAGCCCCAAATATTGTCTACCCATCTTTTGCATGAATTAAATTACTCTTATTGGCCTTTTACTCACAGAGATTTAATTGCAGTAATGCAATGACTGTAGTTGTTATCAACTCACGTATTTCACATGCTTCACTGAAGTCTCTCCTCCAAGGATCGCTCAGCCCCGTCTGTGGTGAAAAAGAAGAGAGGAGAGAAACTCAACAAAATGACAGTAAAATGCAGTAATTTATCCCATTCAATATCATCGTCCATTATAATGTTTCACTGTGGACATTTTCATATAGCAGTTATGTACAGGTACAACTTGTTTTTCAGATATGAAAGGCAAGACAAGAATAAAGCTTACTTGGGTATTTTAAAAATGACTATGAAATTAGTTTCACATTCATTGTCTATGAAGCAGCTCCACTTCATTCTGGGGTCTCATGCCTCTGGTTTGTGGCTTTGGGAGGAAGTAGTTCATGTTCACAAATAACAGATGTGAGAGGTACACATGTGCAAGTCGCAAGCTAGTCTCAAGTCTTAACCTTAAAAGCTGAAGCAAATCCTAAGTCACTGTGTTTAAGACTCAAGTAAGCAAAGTCAATTCACTGCTAAACATCAAACAAGACAGGCCAATTAAGTCAAGTCAAGTCACCATGAAAGAAGCGCTTTAAACTCTAACACTTGTTGTCTCAAGCCATGTCATGAGAAAATGGCACTCTATAGGCTATGGTTAGGAGTCATAAATACCACTATTTATTAGGGGTATAACAATTCTCCAAATCCATGGTTTGGCTCATACCTTGTTTTTTGTTGTTGTTTTAAATAGATTAACTTTGAATTAATTAACTATGTCAACAAAAATAAATGATCTGATCTAACATGTTTTCCAGGATCTAGTGTTCCTAATTTTGTATTTTACTTAATGTCTGTGGATGTGGATGATCAGATTGGTGTGGTAATATTAAGCTCAACTCAAGCTCAGTGCAGGTGTGGGAAAATGCTTTCAACAAGCTCTCAGCTCAATCCTGTCTTGCTTCATTTTCTAGGTTCTGCTAGACAAGGGGTCAGCAAGCTTCAGCCATTTTAGCCCATTTCTCACCATATAAAACCCACCTGGAGCCGCAAAATCCCTCCCTAGTCTGATCCCTAAAATGACTTTACGTTACACGAATGAGTGAATATCTAATTAGGATAACATATTTCACATAAACAAAAACATACAAATGTATTGATTATTCAATAAAACAATCAAAGGTCTTTAGTAGCTTAAGGCTCACATCTGATTTTTAAAAAAATTCTGAGGACCACCTTCCCAAATAAATGAAAAAATAAACAAAACAAAACATAACATGACAAATCAATAGTCAAGTGTAATATTGCAATTACACAACATTTGTGAGGCAGTTCACTCTAAAAATAAAAGACTTTTTGCTTGTGATGCAAACTGGGGTAAAACAAATAACTGGAAAACAGTCACTCACGCCAGTAAAATCCCATGTAATCCTATGTAATGAAGCCTAGTTTACTACTCCAGCAAGTAGGTCGAACCTAGCACGCTGCTGCTGACTTCAGCTAATGCTTTGTGGAGATCGCGGCATTTGAGAAACCAAACGGAATAAATACCTCACATGTAAACACACACGTCGCATCGTAAGGCATGCTGGGTACTGACATCAAAACGGTGACAATAAGTTGAAACTGAGAACCGGTGGCATTGAAAAAAAACTTACATTGTAAAGACATGAAGAAAAAAATCTTATGATTGACATTGAAAAACTAATCTTAATGCAAAAAATACCAAAATAGAATTAAAGCTGCAAGCAGCGATGATCGGGACCTCACACCCCGGTGAACATCGGGCACAGTCGAAGAGCCTTTGTCACAGGCATGTAGATGTTTTCACAGTCGGGCTACTTTCAGACAGAGCAAGGAGAGAAACATCACTTCCTTTGTCCACTCATTTGCCTGCTGCTGGGGCTGCTTTCCTGTACTGTGTTATGGGGGCGCTATGGAGCCAGTTTGCATCACTGATTGAATATTGTAATGTAGATGTGCTCAGGCCTGGACCTGTAAAGTTTCAGGCAGATCCCACCATGTACACTAAAGTTATAGCAATTTCCTCTGTAATGACGAAACATCAAAACTAAAGGCCACACCACGGCCAAGCGCTTCAATGTACACTAAATCTTTTGATAACTTTTGATCACACACTAGTCTAGATGACACACACTGATTTTGGAGTCCTTACGATGAATCCTGTAGGAGGAGTTTGTTAAAACACAAGGTATGCGAAATGGCCAAGAAAAGGCGAAAATTGACCAGTTTTTTAGAGATGGCGGACTTCCTGTAGGACTTGGACTGTAGGAGCTTGATATGGCTCCAAGAGGCTTTTTTGTGCATCTTGACATTATACATGTGCCTTGTGAATTTCATTTTTCTACGTTAATCTGGTAGGCGGGGCTTCAACTTTGAAATTTTCAAGGGATCGCTGTTGAGCCATTTTGCCACACCCATTCAAATGAACTACAAAGTAGTTTTAGCTAACATCACTCTAGACATGTGTGTCAAGTTTAGTGGCTGTAGAGCCATCCCCTCTCCCTGGAAAACAGCATCGTATGTCATGGCGAAGGATGTGTCGCATCTTACTTCTATGACAATCTGGGTTGAGGTGCTCAATTTTCCTAATTTTCTAGGGGGCGCAGTCCAGCCATTTTCAATATCAAATTTTTCAGCAGTCCTGACAAATGTGCAAAATTTCACGAGTTTTCGAACGGTCGTCAAAACGGCTGTCAAAAATGCGTTTGTTTTGGAATAATAATAATAATAACGATGATGATAATAATAATAATGATAATGATAATAATAATAATAATCACTACAAATACAGGGCCTTCGCACCGTTCAGTGCTCTAGCCCTAATAAGATTGACAGATTGTAATTTTAGTTAAAATTTTTAGAGCGTTTTATTTTTCAGTGGAACGTTTTTCAATGATAATACACTTTTTTTTTTTTTTAATTGCAGGGTTTGATTTCAATGTCAAATTTTATTTCCGATAGCCCCATACAAACCTAATTTTTTTGACCAATTTTTCACTCAAAGTGGGTGTATTTGCATCTAAAATGAGTATAAATTGCCCCTGAGACATATGTGTAGTATCTATGATGACAAAATATAATTTATATTTATATAGTTTATATATAGTCTCCATTTTTACTGCTTAGGTCACTCTTTATGTTAGCTTGCAGTTAGCTAATGTTTGCTAGCTAGCCACAGTGATATCAACCAGTGTTGTGTGCAGCTGTTTGAATTAGAGCTGTTGGACATCATTCCAGGAGTCAAAGATGAAACAAATTGTAAAAGAATTAATACTAACCAAATGCTGAAATTGCTATTCAAATGTGTGTGGCATTTGGGAGGCAAAAAGGCATGGGCAGGAACTTGGAACAAGAGTCCATAGTTTCACACATTTTTGTTCTGAATGCTTTGAGCCAATATACTCATGAGAATGGTTTAGCTAACTTTAATGGTGATGAAACTATTCAATGGTTGTGGTTCTTCTAGGCTTTTGAAATGTGATCGACCAAATGGCTCAAATCCTGATAGTGACTCGCGGGGGTTAGTGACTCGCGGGGGTTGTGATTCTCAAAAAAAGTACCACGTCTTTTTCACAAGTCTTTGAGAAAAAGAATTTTTGGGCAAGTGTGCATCATGTGATTACGCACTTTGGCCACTATGTCAAATTTGCTTCAAAGCCTGGCACTCTTCGTGTATCCAGTTCTCTTTATACATCCATGGCGATAAGTGATAGAGTGAGCATCAGAAAAGTGATGGTGAATGCAAGCGGAGCAGAAGAAAAGGTTAGCAGTAAGCTGTAACAATCTGGTAGTAAATGTACAGTGTCAGTTAATAAATGCTGCAGCTTGTCAAGACCAAGAAAAGTAATGTCTGTTTCCCCAACTGCTCTTGCTAGGCATTGAGCCTGAAAGATGCTAAACAGAGAACAGAGAAATGTGCTAATCGACCTCCCCAGCCAGGGCCAGGTCAGTCAACCTAGGGGAAACACTGCAATCTGTGCTGATATGCATGCTTTTCATTATATATAATTTGAATATGCAGGAAATCAAATGATAATGGATTACAAAAAGAGGTCATTTTGGCATAAGGGTGCCCCCAAAATGCACATTTTCATTCAGAACAAGTCATATCTGATGATTGTATGTGAAAGAAGTTATAGGAAAATAGTATATTCAGAAGCAGAGATATACACTTCTCGTTGTGACATGAAGGCCCCAGAATTTCAACCTCTGAATTGATCCATTATGTATATAATGGTATGATATTTGGATGGATATCATTGGAGGATCACATAAAATCTTGAAGTATGTGTATTTTTTTCATAACGTTTTCTTCTTTTTTTAAATCAGAAATTCTTATGAAACTGGCCATTTCCAAGCAAGTTATGATCAAAACAGGCAAAAAGACAAGTGTGTGTAATGAAAAGCTTGTTTTTGCTTATTTTCAACTGTTTAGCGTCTGAAACGCTCAGAAATGACTGTTCAGGGCAAGTTAGACTCAAAAATTCAATATATGTGTTTTTATAAGTTTTTCTTCATTTTCTATTAGAATCTCACATAAAATGTTTAGAATAGCCATTTCCAAGCGAGTTATGATCAAAACAGGCAAAAAGACAAGTGTGTGTCATGAAAAGCTTGTTTTGGCTTAATTTCAACTGTTTAGCGTCTGAAACACTCAGAAACGACTGTTCAGGGCAAGTGAGACTCAAAACTGAAGCATATGTGTTTTCATAAGCTTTTCTTCTTTTTATATCAGATTCTATTATAGAACGTTGAGAATAGCCATTTCCAAGCGAGTTATGATCAAAACAGGCAAAAAGACAAGTGTGTGTAATGAAAAGCTTGTTTTTGCTTATTTACACCTGTTTAGCGTCTGAAACACTCAGAAACGACTGTTCAGGGAAAGTTAGACTCAAAACTGAAGCATATGTATTATCATGAGTCTTTCTTCTTTTTCTAATAGAATCTCACATAAAACGTTGAGAATAGCCATTTCCAAAATATCTATAATCAAAAAAGGCAAAAAGGGTGTGTAATTAAAAGCTTGTTTTTTCTTCTTTTCACCTGTTTGGCATCTGAAACGCACAGAAACGAAAGTCTTTTTCTAACATTAAGTAGGCTCTGAGAGACAAGTGTATGTATTTGGTCGCCTGCTCATGCCTTTTACACCGGCTCATGTTCTGGAACTGTAAGAACTCGTCCCCTCTGTGAATTAGTGAGGCTCAGAGAGACAAGCGTATATGTTTGGTTGTCTGCACCTGCATTTTACACCGGCTCCTGTTCTGAAAGTTTCAGAAAGGCATTTTATTGGCCAGTTATTTAGGCACAGAGAGATAAGCGTATGTGTTTGGTCGCCTGCTAATACTTTTTACACTGGCTCCAGTATTGAAACTGTCAAAAGAGCGTCCTCCCTGTGAATCAATAAGGCTCAGAGAGACAAGCGCATGTGTTTGGGTCACAACTCTTGCTTTTCACATGGCTCATGTTCTGAAACACTTAGAACTGCGTTCTTTCTGCAAGTTAGTTAGGCTCAGAGAGACAAGCGTATTTTTTTGGTCGCCTGCTCATGATTTTTTCACCAGCTCATGTTCTGAAAGTGTTCGAACGCGTCTTCTCTGTGAATTAGTAAGGATCAGAGAGACAGGCGTATGTGTTTGGGTCATAACCCTTGCTTTTTACACCCGCTCATTTCTGAAACTGTTAGAACTGCGTTCTTTCTGTAAGTTAGTTAGGCTCAGAGAGACAAGCGTATGTTTTTGGTGTTTGGGTCACAACTCTTGCTTTTCACACCGTCTCATGTTCTGAAACAGTTAGAACTGCGTTCTTTCTGTAAGTTAGTTAGGCTCAGAGACACAAGTGTGTGTGCTTGGGTTCCCGGTCCTGGACTTTACTCCAGCTCCTGTTCTGAAACCGTCAGAGTGGCGTTCTCTCAGTGAGAACGCAGCTATGGAGACAAATGAATCTCTACCATATTGTTTTAAAAGCCCCAAATATTGTCTACCCATCTTTTGCATGAATTAAATTACTCTTATTGGCCTTTTACTCACAGAGATTTAATTGCAGTAATGCAATGACTGTAGTTGTTATCAACTCACGTATTTCACATGCTTCACTGAAGTCTCTCCTCCAAGGATCGCTCAAGATCGGCAAGACAAGAATAAAGCTTACTTGGGTATTTTAAAAATTACTTGACTATGAAATTAGTTTCACATTCATTGTCTATGAAGCAGCTCCACTTCATTCTGGGGTCTCATGGCTTAATTCCTGATAGTGACTCGCGGGGGTTGTGATTCTCAAAAAAAAGTACCACGTCTTTTTCACAAGTCTTTGAGAAAAAGAATTTTTGGGCCAGTGTGCATCATGTGATTACGCACTTTGGCCACTATGTCAAATTTGCTTCAAAGCCTGGCACTCTTCCTGTATCCAGTTCTCTTTATACATCCATGGTGATAAGCGATAAAGCGAGCATCAGAAAAGTGATGGTGAATGCAAGCGGAGCAGAAGAAAAGGTTAGCAGTAAGCTGTAACAATCTGGTAGTAAATGTACAGTGTCAGTTAATAAATGCTGCAGCTTGTCAAGACCAAGAAAAGTAATGTCTGTTTCCCCAACTGCTCTTGCTAGGCATTGAGCCTGAAAGATGCTAAACAGAGAACAGAGAAATGTGCTAATCGACCTCCCCAGCCAGGGCCAGGTCAGTCAACCTAGGGGAAACACTGCAATCTGTGCTGATATGCATGCTTTTCATTATATATAATTTGAATATGCAGGAAATCAAATGATAATGGATTACAAAAAGAGGTCATTTTGGCATAAGGGTGCCCCCAAAATGCACATTTTCATTCAGAACAAGTCATATCTGATGATTGTATGTGAAAGAAGTTATAGGAAAATAGTATATTCAGAAGCAGAGATATACACTTCTTTGTGTGACGTTGTGACATAAAAGCCCCAAAATTTCAACCTCTGAATTGATCCATTGTGTATATAATGGTATGATATTTGGATGGATATCATTGGAGGATCACATAAAATCTTGAAGTATGTGTATTTTTTTCATAACGTTTTCTTCTTTTTTTAAATCAGAAATTCTTATGAAACTAGCCATTTCCAATCGAGTTATGATCAAAACAGGCAAAAAGACAAGTGTGTGTAATGAAAAGCTTGTTTTTGCTTATTTTCACCTGTTTAGCGTCTGAAACACTGAGAAACGACTGTTCAGGGCAAGTTAGACTCAAAAATTCAATATATGTGTTTTTATAAGTTTTTCTTCTTTTTTTATTAGAATCTCACATAAAACGTTGAGAATAGCCATTTCCAAGCGAATTATGATCAAAACAGGCAAAAAGACAAGTGTGTGTCATGAGAAGCTTGTTTTGGCTTATTTTCAACTGTTTAGCCTCTGAAACGCTCAGAAACGACTGTTCAGGGCAAGTTAGACTCAAAAATTCAATATATGTGTTTTTATAAGTTTTTCTTCTTTTTCTATTAGAATCTCACATAAAACATTGAGAATAGCAATTTCCAAAATTGTTATAATCAAAAAAGGCAAAAAGACAAGGGTGTGTAATTAAAAGCTTGTTTTTTCTTCTTTTCACCTGTTTGGCATCTGAAACGCACAGAAACGCAAGTCTTTTTCTAACATTAAGTAGGCTCTGAGAGACAAGTGTATGTATTTGGTCGCCTGCTCATGCCTTTTACACCGGCTCATGTTCTGGAACTGTAAGAACTCGTCCTCTCTGTGAATTAGTGAGGCTCAGAGAGACAAGCGTATATGTTTGGTTGTCTGCACCTGCATTTTACACCGGCTCCTGTTCTGAAAGTTTCAGAAAGGCATTCTATTGGCCAGTTATTTAGGCACAGAGAGATAAGCGTATGTATTTGGTCGCCTGCTCATGCTTTTTACACTGGCTCCGGTATTGAAACTTTCAAAAGAGCGTCCTCTCTGTGAATTAGTGAGGCTCAGAGAGACAAGCGCATGTGTTTGGGTCACAACTCTTGCTTTTCACATCGTCTCATGTTCTGAAACAGTTAGAACTGCGTTCTTTCTGCAAGTAAGTTAGGCTCAGAGAGACAAGTGTATTTTTTTGGTCGCCTGCTCATGATTTTTTCACCGGCTCATGTTCTGAAAGTGTTCGAACGCATCTTCTCTGTGAATTAGTAAGGCTCAGAGAGACAAGCGCATGTAATTGAGTCACAACTCTTGCTTTTCACACCGGCTCATGTTATGAAACAGTTAGAACTGCGTTCTTTCTGTAAGTTAGTTAGGCTCAGAGAGCCAAGCGTATGTTTTTGGTTATCCGCACCTGCATTTTACACCAGCTCCTGTCCTGAAAGTTTCAGAAAGGCATTGTCTTGGTCAGTTACTAAGGCACAGAGAGATAAGTGTATGTATCTTGTTGCCTGCTCATGCTTTTTACAATGGCTCCGGTATTGAAACTTTCAAAAGAGCGTCCTCTCTGTGAATTAGTGAGGCTCAGAGAGAAAAGCGCATGTGTTTGGGTCACAACTTTTGCTTTTCACACCGGCTCATGTTCTGAAACAATTAGAACTGCGTTCTTTCTGCAAGTTAGTTAGGCTCAGAGAGACAAGTGTATTTTTTTGGTCGCCTGCTCATGATTTTTTCACAAGCTCATGTTCTGAAAGTGTTCGAAAGCGTCTTCTCTGTGAATTAGTAAGGATCAGAGAGACAGGCGTATGTGTTTGGGTCACAACCCTTGCTTTTTACATCCGCTCATTTCTGAAACAGTTAGAACTGCGTTTTTTCTGCAAATTAGTAAGGCTCAGAGAGACAAGCGTGTGTGTTTGGTTGTCTGCACCTGCATTTTACACCGGCTCCTATCCTGAAAGTATCAGAAAGGCATTGTCTTGGCCATTTATTTAGGCAACGAGACATAAGCGTATGTGTTTGGTCGCCTACTCATACTTTTTACACTGGCTCCGGTATTTAAACTCTCAAAAGAGCGTCCTCTCTGTGAATTAGTGAGGATCACAGAGACAAGCGTATGTGTTTGGGTCACAACCCTTGCTTTTTACACCCGCTCAGTTCTGAAACAGTTAGAACTGCGTTCTTTCTACAAATTAGTTAGGCTAAGAGAGACAAGCGCATGTGTTTGGGTCACAACTCTTGCTTTTCACACGGGCTCATGTTGTGAAACTGCGTTCTTTCTGCAATTTAGTTAGGCTCAGAGAGACAAGCGTATATGTTTGTTTGTCCGCACATGCATTTTACACCGGCTCCTGTTCTGAAATTCTCTCGGCCAGTTATTTAGGCACAGAGAGACAAGAGTATGTGTTTGGTCGTCTGCTCATGCTTTTTACACTGGCTCCGGTATGTAAACGGTCAAAAGAGCGTACTCCCTGTGAATTAATAAGGCTCAGAGAAATAAGCGCATGTGTTTGAGTCACAACTCTTGCTTTTCACACCGGCTCATGTTCTGGAACACTTAGAACTGCGTTCTTTCTGCAAGTTAGTTAGGCTCAGAGAGACAAGCGTATGTGTTTGGTCACCTGCTCATGCATTTTACACTGGCTCCGGTATTGAATCTTTCAAAAGAGCGTCCTCTCTGTGAATTAGTGATGCTCAGAGAGATAAGCGCATGTGTTTGGGTCACAACTCTTGCTTTTCACACCGTCTAATGTTCTGAAACAGTTAGAACTGCGTTCTTTCTGCAAGTTAGTCTGGCTCAGAGAGACAAGCGTATTTTTTTGGTCGCCTGCTCATGATTTTTACACCAGCTCATGTTCTGAAAGTGCGAGAACGCGTCTTCTCTGTGAATTAGTAAGGATCAGAGAGACAGGCGTATGTGTTTGGGTCACAACCCTTGCTTTTTACACCCGCTCATTTCTGAAACAGTTAGAACTGCGTTCTTTCTACAAATTAGTTAGGCTCAGAGAGGCAAGCGCATGTGTTTGGGTCACAACTCTTGCTTTTCACACCAGCTCAGTTCTGAAACAGTTAGAACTGCGTTTTTTCTGCAAGTTAGTTAGGCTCAGAGAGAAAAGCGTATGTTTTTGGTTGTCCGCACCTGCATTTTACACCGCCTCCTGTTCTGAAACTGTCAGAAAGACATTCTCTTGGCCAGTTAGTTAGCCAGGCTCAGAGAGACAAGCATATGTGCTATGTCGCCTGCTCCTGCTTTTTACACTGGCTCCGGTTTTGAAACTGTCAAAAGAGCGTCCTCTCTGTGAATTAGTAAGGCTCAGAGAGACAAGCGTATGTGTTTGGGTCACAACTCTTGCTTTTCACACCGGCTCATGTTCTGAAACAGTTAGAACTGTGTTCTTTCTGCAAGTTAGTTAGGCTCAGAGAGACAAGCGTATGTTTATGGTTGTCCACACCTGCATTTTACACCGGCTCCTGTACTGAAAGTATCAGAAAGGCATTCTCTTGGCCAGTTATTTAGGCAACAAGACATAAGCGTACATGTTTGGTCGCCTGCTTATGCTTTTTACACTGGGTCCCGTATTGAAACTTTCAAAAGAGTGTCCTCTCTGTGAATTAGTGAGGCTCAGAGAGACAAGCGCACGTGTTTGGGTCACAATTCTTGCTTTTCACACCGTCTCATGTTCTGAAACAGTTAGAACTGCGTTCTTTCTGCAAGTTAGTTAGGCTCAGAGAGACAAGCGTATTTTTTTTGGTCGCCTCCTCATGATTTTTACACCAGCTCATGTTCTGAAAGTGTTAGAACGCGTCTTCTCTGTGAATTAGTTAGGATCAGAGAGACAAGCGTATGTGTTTGGGTCACAACCCTTGCTTTTTACACCCGCTCAGTTCTGAAACAGTTAGAACTGTGTTCTTTCTACAAGTTAGTTAGGCACAGAGAGATAAGCGTATGTGTTTGGTCGCCTGCTCATGCTTTTTACACTGGCTCTGGTATTGAAACTGTCAAAAGAGCGTCCTCTCTGTGACTTAGTAAGGCTCAGAGAGACAAGTGCATGTGTTTGGGTCATAACTCTTGCTTTTCACACCGGCTCATGTTCTGAAACTGTTAGAACTGCATTCTTTCTGCAAGTTAGTTAGGCTCAGAGAGACAAGCGTATGTTTTTGGTTGTCCGCACCTGCATTTTACACCGCCTCCTGTTCTGAAACTGTCAGAAAGACATTCTCTTGGCCAGTTATTTAGGCAACGAGACATAAGCGGATGTGTTTGGTCGCCTACTCATACTCTTTACACTGGCTCCGGTATTTAAACTCTCAAAAGAGTGTCCTCTCTGTGAATTAGTGAGGCTCAGAGAGATAAGCGCAAGTGTTTGGGTCACAACTCTTGCTTTTCACACCAGCTCATTTTCTGAAACATTTAGAACTGCGTTCTTTCTGTAAGTTAGTTAGGCTCAGAGACACAAGTGTGTGTGCTTGGGTTCCCGGTCCTGGACTTTACTCCAGCTCCTGTTCTGAAACTGTCAGAGTGGCGTTCTCTCAGTGACTTAGTTACCATTGAATCTCTAACATATTGTTTTAAAAGTCCCCAATATTGTTAGCCATCTTTTGCATGGATTAAATTACTCTTATTGGCCTTTTACTCACAGAGATTTTATTGCAGTAATGCAATGACTGTAGTTGTCATCAATCAAGTACTTCACATGCTTCACTGAAGTCTCTCCTCCAAGGATCGCTCAGCCCCGCCTGTGGTGAAACAGAAGAGAGGAGAGAAACTCAACAAAATGCAGTAATATATCCTATTCAATATCATTTTCCAATATAATGTTTCACTGTGGACATTGTCATATACCAGTTATGTACTGTATGTTTTTCAGATATGAAAAAGCTTACTTGGGTATTTTAAAAATTACTATGAAATTAGTTTCACATTCAAAAAGTTGAAACTGAAAAAGACAAAGTTCAAACTGAAAACCGGTGATATTAAAAAAAACTTATATTTACTGAAAAAAAAAGACAGACATGAAGAAAAATGATTTATATTGAAAAACAAATCTTAATGCAAAAATACTGAAATAAAATAAGATAATAAGATTGACAGAATATAATTTTTTAAAATGTTAAATTTTTTAAAGTGTTTTATTTTTCAGTGGAGCTTTTTTCAATGACAATACACTTTTTTCAATTGCAAGGTTTGATTTCAATGGCAAATTTTATTTCCGATGCCAAAATGTGAATGTCAGTGTTCTGCCCCATATAAACCTAATTTTTTTTGACAGATTTTCCTTTCAAAATGCTCCTATAGGTGTATTTGCATCTAAAATGGGTATGAATTACCCCTGAGACATATGTGTAGTATCTATGATGACAAAATATGATTTACATTATAATATATTACAATATTAGTATAATATTTTCACTGTAACCCCTCCCCCCTTCCCCAGGCCTCAGCAGTGGCACATGATGCAGGTACAGTGCGTGTGTGAAAATCTGACAAGAGCCTGTTATTGGGGTCTTACTTCCCATCAGTAGTTCAAACAAAGAATATGTCAGACATTTCTTTACTTCTACCACTCAGTACTATAAAACACATTTATAATCATCACTAGTCTCCATTTTCACTGCTTAGGTCACTCTACATTAGTAGTTAGCTAATGTTTGCTAGCTAGCCACAGTAACATCAACCAGTGTTGTGTGCAGCTGTTGGAATTTGAGCTGTTGGACATAATTTCAGGAGTCAAATATAAATCAAATTGTAAAAGAATTAGTACTAATCAAATGCTGAAATTGCTATTCAAATGTGTGTGGCATTTAGGAGGCAAAAAGGCTGTATCCAGTTCTCTTTATACATTCATGGCGATAAGCAATAGAGTGAGCATCAGAAAAGTGATGGTGAATGTGAGTGGAGCAGAGGAAAAGGTTAGCAGTAAGCTGTCACAATCTGGTAGTAAATGTACAGTGAAGTACTGCAGCTTGTCAAGACCAAGAAAAGTCATGTCAGTTTCCCCAACTGCTGGAAAATGAAGGGTGTGAGCAACAATGCCTAGCCTGACGATGCTAAACAGAGAACAGAAAAATGTGCTAATCGACCTCCCCAGCCAGGCCAAGTCAGTCAACCTAGGGGAAACACTGCAATCTGTGCTGATATGCATAACAGTTTTCATTATATATAGAGAGAAATTTGGATGTGCAGAAAATTAAATGATAATGAATGATTTATGACCTAATATGCTGGATTCAAAAAAGGACATTTTGGCATAAGGGTGCCTCCAAAATGCACATGTACATTCAGAACAGGTCATATCTGATGGTTGTATGTGAAAGAATGCCCTAGAAAACCAATGTATAGACACAAGTTATATGAAAATAGTATATTCAGAATCTGCTTCTGAATATACTATTTTCATATACTAATCACATACTTCACATACTAAATTCACATAATACACACTTCTTTGTGTGACGTTGTGACATAAAGGCCTCAAAATTTCAACCTCTGAATTTACCTTGGTCCATTATGTATTTAACTTTTAATATGATATTTGGATGTCTGTAAGGATCACATAAAATCTTGAAGTGTGTGTATTTTTTCCATAACTTTTTCATCTTTTTCTTATCAGAAACTCTTATTTAACAGTCAGAATAGCTTTTTCCAAGCAAGTTGTGATCAAAACAGGAAAAGAAAAGAAGTGTGTGTATTTAAAAGCTTGTGTCATGTTTATTACATCTGTCTGTCTTAATAAACTGTCTGAATCGACTTTTCTGAGCAAGTTAGACTCAAAAATAAAGTATTTGTCTTTTTATAACTTTTTCTTCTTTTTATATCAGAATCTCTTATATACAAGTCAGAATAGCTTTTTTCCAAGCGAGTTCTGATCAAAACAGGAAAAAAAAAGAAGTGGTTGTCACGCACAGACCTGTCAGCCAAGGAAAAGGAGGCAGACAGGGAGGGGTGAACTCAGATCTTTCATACTAGCTCTGGAGACATATATATGCTTTTGACTCACTGACCATTGAAATATACGACTATTTCTCTGTGTCCACCTGCAATTTCTTCTTTTCTCTGCACACTTCATAGTACACATTTCAATCTAACTTTTACCTGGTAATGTGGGTTAAAACTCTTTACTTTACCTAACATGGACTTGAGGAAAATTAGGACACTCATTTCTTTTACACATCATCTTTTATACTTTAACTCATCACAAGTTTTCGACATATTGATTCAGATTACACTTAAGGGCCAAAATACTTGCATAATTTAGACATCATCACAAGTTTTCTACATATTGATTCAGATTACAATAAAGGGGCACAATACTTGATTTACTTGATTTTGATAACACTGCTGTGAGGCACGCACACATCTCATTCTGCAAAAAACATTCTAACATTCTCACACCGTTGACATTTGATGTTCGCTATGACAGGGAAGTTGCTATAACTTTACTGTACATGCTCCTAATCTACACTGCACTTTACATGGCTGCCAAGTCACACCCCTCAGACCGGGTTGATGGACTATAGTTCACTGTCTATCCTCTGCTCCACTCAGAGAACATACACTCAAGCAAGGATCGCTCAGTCCTGCCTGCGGTGAAACAAAGGAGAGGAGAGAACCTTAAATGACAGCAAAATGCAGTGATTAATATCATTGTCCATCATGATTTTTCACTGTGGACATTGTCATAAGAAAATAGCATTGCAGTCGGCTGCTCTCTTTGTGCTGCAGAACAGATAGATTTAGGAGGTCTTTTGTCCCCACAGCAATTAGACTCTTCAACTCTTTGAACTGACTAGTTTTTGTTTTTTGTTTCATTCGTGATAATTGGATGAGCTTGGACAATTGGAATTTCCCTTCGGGGATTCATAAAGTATCAATCAATCAATCAATCAATCACTCAATCAATCAAACAATATGCCAGTTCACCCAACCCTAGTATACAGGAACATTTTCTTTTCAGATATGAAAGGTTACCTATAGAATAAAGCTTACTTGAGTATTTTAAAAATTACTATAAAATTAGCTTCACATTCATTGTCTATGAAGCAGCTCCAGACTTTATTCCGGATGGCTTCAGAAATTTGAGTCTCACGCCTCTGGTTTGTGGCTATGGGAGGAAGTAGTTCATGTTCACAAATAACAGTTACACATCTCACAGTTGTGCAAGTCACAAGCTAGTCTCAAGTCTTAACTTTAAAGGCTGACGAAAGTCCTAAGTCACTGTGTTTTAGACTCAAGTAAGTAAAGTCAAGTCACTGCTAAACATCAAGCAAGTCAAGTCAATTAAGTCACAAGTCAAGTCACCATGTTTTAACACTAAGAAAGGGCAAACCATGTCGTGAGAAAATGGCACTCTAATGGCTATGGTTAGGATTCATAAATACTGCTATTTATTAGGGGTATAATTCTCCAAATCCATGGTTTGGTTCATACTTTGTTTTGTTGTTGTTGTTTTTAATAGATTAACTTTAAATGAACTAAGTAAAAAAAAAAAAAATCTGATTTTACATGTTTTCCAGGATCTAGTGTTTATAATTCTGTATTTTATGCAGTGTTGATGTCTGTGGATGTGGATGATCAGATTGGTGTGGGAAAATGCTTTCAACAAGCTTTCAGCTCAATCCTGTCTTGCATCATTTTCTAGATTCTGCTAGAGCAGGGGACAGCAACCTTCAGCGTACAAAGAGCCATTTGAGCCCATTTCTCACCATATAAAACCCACCTGGAGCTGCAAAATCTGTTTGATCCCTAAAATGATGATTACACCACTAGTTACATTACAAGAATGAGTGAATATCTAATTAGGATTACATATTTCACATAAACAAAAACATACAGATGTATTGTTTACTCAATAAAACGATCAGTTTTAAAACAGTTTAAATTAAAATATTCATTTGTTAAGCTTTTTTGATATTTTAAGCGAAAACATATTTTTGCTAGTTAATTTGTCAACTATGTTATGGACAGCCTGTATGCCATTACAGACTGACTAAATGCTTTAATTTAGGTAACAAATTTTTAGGAGTTCTTGTGTCTATTCTCCCATTTTATTTATTTATTTTTTAAAGACTTTAAAATTCTTAATGATTAAAGTACTTTTAATCATAAATCTGCCTCACAGATCATTAAGACGTTTTAAGATATGTTATACAAAACTCCAACCTGTGTGGATGTAATGTACTTCTTGATCACTGACCTCCATCAGACCTGCTCCTTCAGCCCTGTCAGTCTCCGCCATCTCCCTCTCTTTTCCTGTTTTTAGTAACAGGTTGTTTTATTAAACTCAGATTTACAAGAATGAGTGGTCAACCAGTTTGAATTTGTATTTGTCTCAACTGGCAAAATCTTCTGCAATTTCATATATCCATCTACAGGCTGAGTTATTAAGGGATGTAAAATTTTGTTATGATCAACACAATGTGACCTTTTCACTGACATAAACTGATTATAAAGAATAATCTATGCCTACTGATGTTTCGAAATACTTAAGAGGCACACACAAAAAGCTGTTCAAAATACTGAGGACATACAAATGGGCCCCAGACGGCACTGAGACGTACCAAGAGGCCAGCAATAGTGAGGAGATTCAATTATTACTACAAAAGTATACAGAATACCCAGACTGTCCAAAATATAAATTACATCTTCAACAAAACAGCAAATAAAACTACGTACAAGGAAAAGAAAAACAGACAAGAACCAATAGTTTGACAAAGAATGTCAAAACCTGAAAAATGAAGCTAGAAAATGATCTAACCTCAAACACAGAGCCTTCACCTTCAGTACTGTGAAGCACTCAAGACATATCAATACAATCAAAACCAAAAAGATAAACAGCTGAGAAACAGCTGTGATTACTTGAAAAGAGTCAAACTCCTTCTGGGACCAGTGGAACTCTATAAAAATGCATTTTATTATATTGTATTTAATATTATTGTTTATATTTACATATTATTGTATGAATATTAATCTGTCAGTGTAAATAATTTTCTGTAGTGCTTTTTCTGTAGGTTTCTGTCATGCCAATAAAGCTTATTTGAATTTGAATTGTGCCCCAGATAGCAAAATTTCTGTGGACCTGATCCGGCTCACACCCAACATTTTCAGCACTTTCATCCAGCCCACATGCCGCATGGAATGATGGCACTTGGCTCCCAGATCTGGGCCACAGGCAAGCCGTATGTCAACCAAGAACACACCAGGGGCCTGTTTCAGAAAGCAGGTTTAGCAAACTCTGAGTCTAACCCTGAACTCTGAGTGGATGAATCTCAAGATGGGAAACTCTGAGTTTTCGGTTTCAGAACAACTGATCAGAGTCACCCTGTCTCCTCAAAATTACGTTCCCACACAACTAAATTGCATTCTCAATTACGTTTCTATGAAAACGTATTTTGTCCGCGATTACGTTTGTTGTAACGTATCACGAATACATTTCTAATCAGCATATATTTGCTTTCCTACAATGCTATTCGCTATTTTAATTCGAATAACCTTTCTCTACTTTAACATACATATATATTGGTGACAGGCTTACGCGTTTTTCTTAACACACCTGGATTTGTCCTTTTTCAACGTGCCGGTACTAATTTTAATTAATGGATTGATTTATAATTGCTGTATATCTTGTATCTCCACTGACATCTGATGATTTGCGCATTATGACCGCTTTTTTAAGTAACCGCCTGCCATTGCGGTGAAGAATAAAATGAGAGAAAGAAATGACGAACTCAAATTTTCTGGCCATTGTTTTCTAACCTCATAAGAAGGGACTGAAAAAAGAAAGAAATACTAAATGTGTCAAAGGGAATTCCCAGTGACGTCATGCGTAGTAAGGTCCCACAAAATGGACCCCCCCCCGCCCCCTACAACACCCCCTTTTTTTGGCTTGACTTCTTCTTCGTCGCTCTTTTGACAGACAGTGGATGGCTCAACGAACCAGACAGACTAGCGACCCCACGTGTGTCTACATTGAAATGACATCTTCATTCTTGAAAACCCGAGGTTGCGAGTTGGTGGGTTTCAGTCCACCAAAAGAGTAATTCGTAAAATGTTGGCGCGCGCGCAAACATCCCCCCTTCCCCTCACCACACACACAATTACACGCGCGGTCAGTTTTTCAAAGCAGGAGCCATGTAGGATCGCCATACTTACATATGTTATTTTCCAGGTCAAGACCTTTCCAAAAATGTGTTTGGTGTAGCTCTATGATAAAGTTTTAATTTTCACATTTCATGGACACAAGCAGTTTCAGAGTATGTAGGTTGTTCGAATTAAACTAGCTAATAGCATTGTAGGAAAGCAAGGATATGTTGATTAGAAACGTATTCGTGATACGTTACAAACAAACGTAATCGCGGACAAAATACGTTTTCATAGAAGCGTAATTGAGAATGCAATTAAGTTGTGTGGGAACGTAATTTTGAGGAGACAAGGTTGCAATTAACTCTGCGTATGTTCACTTTGAGTTCAGTTCGTGCGTGATGAATAAAACAAGCCATTATCAATGTAGCTCCGATGCAACGAGTCACCATGGCAACAGGTAAACAAAGGGCAGAGCCTCCGTTTTAATCCAGTGGATGTAGAGATATGAATGCATGTTGCACATCTTTTATCTTGAAAAAAGAGCCTGCGTCAAAGCGGGAAAAGAGACTATAACACAATAATGTTTTACTAAGTGTTGTCCATTAATCCATCATTAGCAGACTATGATGATATGATAAAGTCGATTTTTACTGTGTATCATAATGCAGCTACATTACATTTTAAATATATTTGATCAGCTTTAATCTGACGGAAAAAACACAGGAAGCAGCAACTGAAGATGAAAAATATAGTTATAGATTTAAAACGCATAGATCAAAACCACAGAGATGTGACCGTAAGCTCTCAATCTGATTCAGTAATAACGTGTTCGGTGATTTGTACTTGAAAAGCCGTCAAGATTAAAATACTATTTCAAATTTTTAGACATCTATTTGTGTTTCGGCTCAACAGCATTCAGTGACTTTATTTCTGCTGCTTCAACAAATGTAGCACACTGAAATGCTGTTAAAATATAGGAATGATCAGTGCGACCAATCACATCATGAGTGATGGAGATATTATTATTTATATTTTATAAATTATATATAGATATATTATTCATTGAGCCCACGTGTCTCAAGCTTCTTCCTGATGTTTCAAATTTAAATTGAGGTTACATATTATTTGCTAATAAACATTAGCACAATGTCATAATGATTTCAGTGCATGAGCTGCTCTTATAAACTAAGAGCTGTCGATTTTATTCTGAGCTGACGCTAAACTCACGCTGTTTAACATCTGAATGCGAGGGGGGAAAAAACGCTTTACAAGACTGATGTGCATAAAAGCGGTAACTTTACAAAGTTCTGAGTAATTAATTAATATCCAACCAGGATTTAGATAGTAATCCTCCGCTACTGAATGCTTTTATACGGACTGAGTTAAGAGGGAGGAGACAGAGAGAAACTCAGGGTTTGTTGAAGGTAACCTGCCAGCGAGCATGCTTCACATGGCATATATATATATATATATATATATATATATATATATATATATATATATATATATATATATATATATATTATTATTATTATTATTATTATTATTATTATTATTATTGTATGCTGTAATGTTGTGGGTATTCAGTCTTACTGTATGTTATAAAAGGACCAACTCGGACGCTTGTCGTGAGCTTAACTTTTTACTGTTCTTATTGCTTTGTCAAAAACTATCAACAACCGTTACAAATGTTACAACTGTTTCAACCGTTTGCGCATCCCCACAGGTCTTAAAGTCACAAAACACATTTCATTCATCACATCTCCCCCCTCTGGAATGTTCCACATAAAGGTTTCTTACAGATTCTTAATGTAATTTAATTCTTAACTGTGAATACTTAAACTTCACATTAAAACAACCGCTTTGCTTATATATATATTAGCTTTAGGATTATTTCAAAATCTTGTTTAACATTTAAATAAACACTTTCTATAATGTACAACATAAATATCAAAGATAAACATCTTTGTCTTGCATTGTCCTTTGACTAGCTTATGACAGGTATAAATGCAGTCACACACACACACACACACACACACACACACACACACACACACACACATATATATATATATATATATATATATATATATATATATATATATATATATATATATATATATTCTTCAGATATTTCCTGGGTGCATCCGGATGGTTAGATATCAGCCTTATTAGCCTGTTATAAGCAACCTACGATACCAAGTGGCTAGCTTACACACAGCTGGTGCAACCCAGTGCAGAAATCATTATTTATAGCGTTATTTATAGATATTGGTCAGTGAAATTTCAGCACAGTGCCTTACGTTGTAGGAAGGAGCAGTTATCCAAATAGCTGCTACTGGCAATCAATTCGATTCATATCCATTTCAACAGCTCTAATAGCTAGCTAGCATCATTAGCTGCTACAGATGAAACGTCTAAGGTTACACACAAAACGGCTTTTTAATGTTAACAAAAGAGGACATACCCGTAGATTGGCGTTCTTTCCTTCTCCTGTTTTCTCTATTTTCTTCCTTATGCACCTTGTGCATCTGGGCCTTAAAGATGCCCCCGCAGCGTATACTTTACGGAGTATACTATACCCTTATATGAATGGGGGGTGGGGAGGGTCGCCTGTAAAACTTTGTCCCCCCCCCCCCCCCCCCCCGGTCCGGTCATTATCTTTTCGGTATTTTGAACATACACATAAAACAAATATTTTAAATTAAATTAAAATTTTACTGTTTGATACTTGGGGACTTTTGGTCCAATTAATACATTAGCATCAGCACCGCTGTCGCTGTCAGAGACTAAATGAAACGAAAATATCTGAGCGGTGCCCAAAAGCGGCACAACAAAGAGAAATCTGAGGAATTTTCTTCCAAACTAACAAAAATAACGTCTTATTCGGAACTCTAAATCCTGTCAGACGTGAACAAGGATGCAGTATGTCAGCAGGTGGGTTCCTGCATAGTTGACATTGTTCAGCTACTATACAGTTATCATCCATTTTGCCAAGATGAACAGTTTTTAAATAGCCTTATTGTGTGACGTTACTTTGCCTATATGTTATGCTGGGGGTTTTTTTCTGTTTTTTTTTTCGGAATAATATAATGTTATTAGGCTTTCATATAGCCTAACCTACGGGGTTAGGTTATAAATAATTATTTCTGCACTGGGTTGCACCAGCTGTGTGTAAGCTAGCCACTTGGTATCGTAGTCTTTAGGCACAAAAACGACTACAGCCCACACACAGAGAAAAATATTGCTAAGTTGCTGCCAAACAAGTGTCATAAATACAGGATAGGCTATTTCATAAATAAAAACACAAGCTATAATAAAAATGTTAACGGAATATTAAAAGTTAATAAAAGTTATAAAAAGACAGGGAGAGCGCAGGCCCGCAGCGTCACCACCATTCCATCAAGGGGAGAGCCCCGTGCGCCCCGCAACTTCAGCACCAGAACAGGTTGAGTGCAGGCCCGCAGCGGCACCACCATGCAGTCAGGGGGAGAGCCCCGTGCGCCCCGCAACTGCAGCATCAGAACAGGGAGAGTGCAGGCCCGCAGCGTCACCACAATCCAGTCAGGGGGAGCATTCAGTCGATTCAGTGTCGGTTGAAGGAGAACCCAGAGCGCCCCTATCTACAACCAACCAGCCAACAAAAGCGAATAGCAGCAGTGACATGCATCTCAAATTAGCCCGGAATCAGCTCTTAAAACTGGTATATCTTACCCCAGGGACAGGGCAAATTTCCCTGTAGATATTACAGATGCAAATGTGAACATTTTTATTTTGAGGCAGGGACTATGCAGATTTGAAGGTCCGTACCCTAGAGATACAAAAGGCAGGTGCTTTTCCAACGAGTATTACAACAGAATATCAAAAAGGTTCATAGATACCACACAAATTTCGTGTCTATTGTGAGCCCCGTTTGGCTTTTTGGTGAGAGGAAATCAGTGTGTCATAATTTGGCCTGGACAACTGGAATTTTGGTCCGAGGTATTGACAAGAATGGTTGATGTTACCATGACACTTGCATCCAGTAACTCCGTTTCCGTGCAGGTTGTTCGAAATTGGGAGAAACAACAACGGAAACTTTTTTGTCCGTCATAGAACTTCTTGGCCGATATGACCCTGTATTACCAACACGTTCTCATCCCCAACGCGTCAAATACTACCGCTTGGTCAGTGGCCCGACATTTCAACGTATGACGCTCTAGGTACCCCTTTCGGGTCAGTTCTGCGCGCGTAGGGCTGTTCAACATATATCAACGGAGTAGTGACCCAGTCGAAATTATGCCGTTTATTCTTTCCTCTTGAAGTTCATAGACCAACGTAATAGCTTGTGGCCATTCTCGAAAGGTGCTAAACTAATGTCATAGCGCATTCTCCTTGTTTATATTTATCACTTGTTTCTCTCCCCGTGCTTTGTATTACCACTGCTGTGCTGTTTGCTCCCATTTTTACATACATACACTGTCTTTTCAAAAGACATTTCCGTGGTCACAGGAAACACCTAAATAAGCGCAATACTAAAGATATATTACAAGCGCACAGGGACGAGGCTGCATCTAACCTATGTGACAATGTAATAATAATCATATATTTAGAAATAGGGTTTGTCTTTGGCCCCGACAACACTGAGGCAAATTACAGCAGATAATGAGTTTAAATGCTATTATTTGTATGTTGCTAATCGCGGTGACGGAAGAAGTGGTGCATGCCGGGTAATGTTGTTTGTTTTGGAGGTGGACTTTTATAATACATCCATGGCTAACTTTGATAAACATATGAAGTGCATCACGATCTCTCTATCGTTTTTCTCGAAATCAAATGAGAAGTAATTAAAAATGGTGACCATGATGTCTTTGTATTATGCGCGTGTGGCGTGTCGAAAGAAATCCTAAATGTGTCAATGGGAATTCCCAGTGACGTCATGCGTAGTAAGGTCCCACAAAATGACCCCCCCCCCCCCCCCCCCCCCCCCCCCCCTCCATAACACCCCCTTTTTATTGTCTTTTTACTTTAGAATGAAAACAAGAGGATTTTTCTTTTCTTTGTTCATTTCGAGGGAAAACAGCCCCTCAAAGTTGTGCTTAAATAATCATTCGCAATGCACTTTGCATGCTGTTAACTGGGAATGTTTACATCTCGGACAGGAAACACATCACGTTACTTCGTCTTCTTCGTCGCTCTTTTGACAGACAGTGGATGGCTCAACGAACCAGACAGACTAGCGACCCCACGTGTGTCTACATTGAAATGACATCTTCATTCTTGAAAACCCGAGGTTGCAAGCAAAACGAGTTGGTGGGTTTTCAGTCCGCCAAAACAGTCAAAAAATGTCGGCACGCGCGCAAACACACACGCACGCACGCACGCACGCACACACACACACACACGCGTCTAAAATAAAGCAACATCATTTAGATTCAGTGTAATTAGTCTAGTTGTTGTAAATATTTGATATATTCAGTAGTTATGTTGTTTTATGAACCTATTTTACGACTACTTTACAAAACAGAAGAACTGCCATCCCAAAAACGTTTCTGTTTTTGAAACACTCACAAAAATATCTTAAACAAACCAACATCTTAACTTTTAGTTGATATAGATCATTTAGATGCAGTGTGATTATTAGTTCGGGTGTATTAAATGTTTGATATATTCAACAGATAGATCTTCTCACAACCCTATCTTACTGCCCTACTCTACAACCAGAAGAACTACAACTGTGGTGCTTATTTGTATCAAGAAACATGGCGAGGCTCATGGGAATTGTAGTTTTAAAAACATATTAGCGTTTTTAATATATTAGGAAGTTGTAAATACTAAACTGAGAGTACACTAGAGAGTTTAAGGGGACGATAAACACATTTGTGTAATCAGATTTTAAATATCTAATTGCTTTATGAGTGAAAATTAATTTTAACCATATTTTACCCATATCTGACTGCGTTGTCTCTGCGAATTAGTTAGGCTCAGAGAGACAAGCGTATGTGTTTGGTTGTCCGCACCTGCATTTTACACTGGCTCCTGTTCTGAAACTGTCAGTAAGGCATTCTCTTGGCCAGTTAGTTAGGCTCAGTGAGACAAGCGTATGTGTTTGGTTGTCCGCACCTGCATTTTACACCGGCTCATGTTCTGAAACTGTCAGAACGCGTCCTCTCTGTGAATTAGTGAGGCTCAGAAAGAAAAGCGTATGTGTTTGGGTCACAACCCTTGCTTTTCACACCGGCTCAGTTCTGAAACAGTTAGAACTGCGTTCGTTCTGCAAATTAGTTAGGCTCAGAGAGACAAGCGTGTGTGTTTGGTTTTCCGCATCTGCATTTTACACCTGCTCCTGTTCTGAAGGTGTCAAAAAGGCATTCTCTTGGCCAGTTGTTTAGGCAAAGAGAGATAAGCATATGTGTTTGGTCGCCTGCTCATGCTTTTTATACTGGCTCTGGTATTGAAACTGTCAAAAGAGCGTCCTCTCTGTGAATTAGTAAGGTTCAGAGAGACAAGCGTATGTGTTTGTTTGTCCGCACCTGCATTTTACACCGGCTCCTGTTCTGAAACTGTGAGAAAGGCATCATCTTGGCCAGTTAGTTAGTAGGGCTCAGAGAGATAAGCATATGTATTTGGTCGCCTGCTCATGCTTTTTACACTGGCTCCAGTATTGAAACTGTCAGAAGAGTGTCCTCTCTGTGAATTAGTAAGGCTTAGAGAGACAAGCGCATGTGTTTGGGTCACAACTCTTGCTTTTTACACAGGTTCCTTTTTCTGAAACAGTTAGAACTGCATTCTTCTGGCGAATTAGTTAGGCTCAGAGAGACAAGCGTATGTGTTTGTTTGTCCGCACCTGCATTTTACACCGGCTCATGTTCTGAAACAGTTAGAACTGCGTTCTTTGTGCAAGTTAGTTAGGTTCAGAGAGACAAGCATGTTTTTTAGTCGCCTGCTCATGAGTTTTACACCAGCTCATTTTCTGAAAGTGTTAGAACGCGTCTTCTCTTTGAATAAGTAAGGATCAGAGAGACAGGCGTATGTGTTTGGGTCACTACCCTTGCTTTTTAAACCCGCTCAGTTCTGAAACAGTTAGAACTGCGCTCTTGATGCAAGTTAGTTAGGGTCAGAGAGACAAGCGTATGTTTTTGGTTGTCCGCGCCTGCATTTTACACCGGCTCCTGTTCTGAAAGTATCAGAAAGGCATTCTCTTGGCCAGTTATTTAGGCTCAGAGAGACAAGCGCATGTGTTTGGGTCACAACTCTTGATTTTAACACCGGCTCATGTTCTGAAACAGTTAGAACTGCGTTCTTTCTGCAAGTTAGTTAGGCTCAGAGAGACAAGTGTATGTTTTTGGTTGTCCGCACCTGCATTTTACACTGGCTCCGGTCTTGAAACTGTCAAAAGAGCGTCCTCTCTGTGAATTAGTAAGGCTCAGAGTGACAAGCGTATGTGTTTGGTTATCCGCACCTGCATTTTACACCGGCTGCTGTTCTGAAAGTATCAGAAAGGCATTCTCATGTCCAGTTATTTAGGCACAGAGAGACAAGCGTATGTGTTTTGTCGCCTGCTCTGGTATTGAGACTGCCAAAAGTGCATCCTCCCTGTGAATTAGTAAGGCTCAGAGAGACGAGCGCATGTGTTTGGGTCACAACTCTTGCTTTTCACACCGGCTCATGTTCTGAAACAGTTAGAACTGCGTTCTTTGTGCAAGTTAGTTAGGCTCAGAGAGACAAGTGTATGTTTTTAGTTGTCCGCACCTGCATTCTACACCGGCTCCTGTTCTGAGAGTATGAGAAAGTCGACTGCTCATACTTTTTACACTGGCTCCGGTATTGAAACTGTCAAAAGAGCGTCCTCTCTGTGAATTAGTAAGGCTCAAAGAGACAATCTCATGTATTTGGGTCACAAATCTTGCTTTTCACACCGGCTCATGTTCTGAAACTGCGTTCTTTCTGCAAGTTAGTTAGGCTCAGAGAGACAAGTGAATGTTTTTGGTTGTCCGCAACTGCATGTTACACCGGCTCCTGTTCTGAAAGTGTCAGAAAGGCATTCTCTTGGCCATTTATTTAGGTACACAGTGATAAGCGCATGTGTTTGGGTCACAACTCTTGCTTTTCACACTGGCTCATGTTCTGAAACAGTTAGAACTGCGTTTTTTCGCAAGTTAGTTAGGCTCAGAGAGACAAGTGTATGTTTTTAGTTGTCCGCACCTGCATGTTACACCGGCTCCTGTTCTGAAAGTATCAGAAAGGCATTCTCTTGGCCAGTTATTTAGGCACAGAGAGATAAGCGCATGTGTTTTGTCGCCTGCTCATGCTTTTTACACTGGCTCCGGTATTGAAACTGTCAATAGAGCGTCCTCTCTGTGAATAAGTAAGGCTCAGAGAGACAAGCACATGTGTTTGGGTCACAACTCTTGCTTTTAACACCGGCTCATGTTCTGAAACAGTTAGAATTGCGTTCTTTGTGCAAGTTAGTTAGGTTCAGAGAAACAAGTGTATGTTTTTGGTTGTCCGCACCTGCATTTTACACTGGCTCCGGTATTGAAACTGTAAAAAAGAGCATCCTCCCTGTGAATTAGTAAGGCTCAGAGAGACAGGCGCATGTGTTTGGGTCAGAACTCTTGCTTTTAACACTGGTTCATGTTCTGAAACAGTTAGAACTGCATTCTTTCTGCAAGTTAGGTAGGCACAGAGAAATAAACGTATGTGTTTTGTCCCATGCTCATACTTTTCACACTGGCTCCGGTATTGAAACTGTCAAAAAAGCGTCCTCTCTGTGAAATAGTAAGGCTCAGAGAGACAAGCGTATGTGTTTGGGTCACAACCCTTGCTTTTTACACCCGCTCATTTCTGAAACAGTTAGAACTGCGTCCTTTCTGCAAATTAGTTAGGCTCAGAGAGACAAGCCTGTGTGTTTGGTCGTCCGCACCTGCATTTTACACCGCCTGCTGTCCTGAAAAGCATTCTCTTGTCCAGTTATTTAGGCACAGAGAGACAAGCGTATTTGTTTGGTCGCCTGCTCATGATTTTTACACCAGCTCATGTTCTGAAAGTGTTAGAACGCGTCTTTTCTGTGAATTAGTAAGGATCAGAGAGACAGGCGTATGTGTTTGGGTCACAACCCTTGGTTTTTAAACCTGCTCAGTTCTGAAACAGTTAAAACTGCGTTTTTTCTGCAAGTTAGTTAGGCTCAGAGAGACAAGCCTGTGTGTTTGGTCGTCCGCACCTGCATTTTACACCGGCTGCTGTTCTGAAAGTATCAGAAAGGCATTCTCTTGGCCAGTTATTTTTTATGTTTTGTCGCCTGCTCATGATTTTTACACCAGCTCATGTTCTGAAAGTGTGAGAACGCGTCTTTTCTGTGAATTAGTAAGGATCAGAGAGACAGGCGTATGTGTTTGGGTCACAACCCTTGGTTTTTAAACCTGCTCAGTTCTGAAACAGTTAAAACTGCGTTTTTTCTGCAAGTTAGTTAGGCTCAGAGAGACAAGCGTGTGTGTTTGGTTGTCCGCACCTGCATTTTACACCGGCTGCTGTTCTGAAAGTATCAGAAAGGCATTCTCTTGGCCAGTTATTTTTTATGTTTTGTCGCCTGCTCATGCTTTTTACACTGGCTCCGGCATTGAAACTTTCAAAAGAGCGTCCTCTCCGTGAATTAGTGAGGCTCAGGGAGACAAGCGCATGTGTTTGGGTCACAACTCTTGTTTTTCACACCGTCTCATGTTCTGAAACAGTTAGAACTGCGTTCTTTGTGCAAGTTAGTTAGGTTCAGAGAGACAAGCATGTTTTTTAGTCGCCTGCTCATGAGTTTTACACCAGCTCATTTTCTGAAAGTGTTAGAACGCGTCTTCTCTTTGAATAAGTAAGGATCAGAGAGACAGGCGTATGTGTTTGGGTCACTACCCTTGCTTTTTAAACCCGCTCAGTTCTGAAACAGTTAGAACTGCGCTCTTGATGCAAGTTAGTTAGGGTCAGAGAGACAAGCGTATGTTTTTGGTTGTCCGCGCCTGCATTTTACACCGGCTCCTGTTCTGAAAGTATCAGAAAGGCATTCTCTTGGCCAGTTATTTAGGCTCAGAGAGACAAGCGCATGTGTTTGGGTCACAACTCTTGATTTTAACACCGGCTCATGTTCTGAAACAGTTAGAACTGCGTTCTTTCTGCAAGTTAGTTAGGCTCAGAGAGACAAGTGTATGTTTTTGGTTGTCCGCACCTGCATTTTACACTGGCTCCGGTCTTGAAACTGTCAAAAGAGCGTCCTCTCTGTGAATTAGTAAGGCTCAGAGTGACAAGCGTATGTGTTTGGTTATCCGCACCTGCATTTTACACCGGCTGCTGTTCTGAAAGTATCAGAAAGGCATTCTCATGTCCAGTTATTTAGGCACAGAGAGACAAGCGTATGTGTTTTGTCGCCTGCTCTGGTATTGAGACTGCCAAAAGTGCATCCTCCCTGTGAATTAGTAAGGCTCAGAGAGACGAGCGCATGTGTTTGGGTCACAACTCTTGCTTTTCACACCGGCTCATGTTCTGAAACAGTTAGAACTGCGTTCTTTGTGCAAGTTAGTTAGGCTCAGAGAGACAAGTGTATGTTTTTAGTTGTCCGCACCTGCATTCTACACCGGCTCCTGTTCTGAGAGTATGAGAAAGTCGACTGCTCATACTTTTTACACTGGCTCCGGTATTGAAACTGTCAAAAGAGCGTCCTCTCTGTGAATTAGTAAGGCTCAAAGAGACAATCTCATGTATTTGGGTCACAAATCTTGCTTTTCACACCGGCTCATGTTCTGAAACTGCGTTCTTTCTGCAAGTTAGTTAGGCTCAGAGAGACAAGTGAATGTTTTTGGTTGTCCGCAACTGCATGTTACACCGGCTCCTGTTCTGAAAGTGTCAGAAAGGCATTCTCTTGGCCATTTATTTAGGTACACAGTGATAAGCGCATGTGTTTGGGTCACAACTCTTGCTTTTCACACTGGCTCATGTTCTGAAACAGTTAGAACTGCGTTTTTTTCGCAAGTTAGTTAGGCTCAGAGAGACAAGTGTATGTTTTTAGTTGTCCGCACCTGCATGTTACACCGGCTCCTGTTCTGAAAGTATCAGAAAGGCATTCTCTTGGCCAGTTATTTAGGCACAGAGAGATAAGCGCATGTGTTTTGTCGCCTGCTCATGCTTTTTACACTGGCTCCGGTATTGAAACTGTCAATAGAGCGTCCTCTCTGTGAATAAGTAAGGCTCAGAGAGACAAGCACATGTGTTTGGGTCACAACTCTTGCTTTTAACACCGGCTCATGTTCTGAAACAGTTAGAATTGCGTTCTTTGTGCAAGTTAGTTAGGTTCAGAGAAACAAGTGTATGTTTTTGGTTGTCCGCACCTGCATTTTACACTGGCTCCGGTATTGAAACTGTAAAAAAGAGCATCCTCCCTGTGAATTAGTAAGGCTCAGAGAGACAGGCGCATGTGTTTGGGTCAGAACTCTTGCTTTTAACACTGGTTCATGTTCTGAAACAGTTAGAACTGCATTCTTTCTGCAAGTTAGGTAGGCACAGAGAAATAAACGTATGTGTTTTGTCCCATGCTCATACTTTTCACACTGGCTCCGGTATTGAAACTGTCAAAAAAGCGTCCTCTCTGTGAAATAGTAAGGCTCAGAGAGACAAGCGTATGTGTTTGGGTCACAACCCTTGCTTTTTACACCCGCTCATTTCTGAAACAGTTAGAACTGCGTCCTTTCTGCAAATTAGTTAGGCTCAGAGAGACAAGCCTGTGTGTTTGGTCGTCCGCACCTGCATTTTACACCGCCTGCTGTCCTGAAAAGCATTCTCTTGTCCAGTTATTTAGGCACAGAGAGACAAGCGTATTTGTTTGGTCGCCTGCTCATGATTTTTACACCAGCTCATGTTCTGAAAGTGTTAGAACGCGTCTTTTCTGTGAATTAGTAAGGATCAGAGAGACAGGCGTATGTGTTTGGGTCACAACCCTTGGTTTTTAAACCTGCTCAGTTCTGAAACAGTTAAAACTGCGTTTTTTCTGCAAGTTAGTTAGGCTCAGAGAGACAAGCCTGTGTGTTTGGTCGTCCGCACCTGCATTTTACACCGGCTGCTGTTCTGAAAGTATCAGAAAGGCATTCTCTTGGCCAGTTATTTTTTATGTTTTGTCGCCTGCTCATGATTTTTACACCAGCTCATGTTCTGAAAGTGTGAGAACGCGTCTTTTCTGTGAATTAGTAAGGATCAGAGAGACAGGCGTATGTGTTTGGGTCACAACCCTTGGTTTTTAAACCTGCTCAGTTCTGAAACAGTTAAAACTGCGTTTTTTCTGCAAGTTAGTTAGGCTCAGAGAGACAAGCGTGTGTGTTTGGTTGTCCGCACCTGCATTTTACACCGGCTGCTGTTCTGAAAGTATCAGAAAGGCATTCTCTTGGCCAGTTATTTTTTATGTTTTGTCGCCTGCTCATGCTTTTTACACTGGCTCCGGCATTGAAACTTTCAAAAGAGCGTCCTCTCCGTGAATTAGTGAGGCTCAGGGAGACAAGCGCATGTGTTTGGGTCACAACTCTTGTTTTTCACACCGTCTCATGTTCTGAAACAGTTAGAACTGCGTTCTTTCTGAAAGTTAGTTAGACTCAGAGAGACAAGCATGTTTTTTAGTCGCCTGCTCATGAGTTTTACACCAGCTCATTTTCTGAAAGTGTTAGAACGCGTCTTCTCTTTGAATAAGTAGGGATCAGAGAGACAGGCGTATGTGTTTGGGTCACTACCCTTGCTTTTTAAACCCGCTCAGTTCTGAAACAGTTAGAACTGCGCTCTTTATGCAAGTTAGTTAGGGTCAGAGAGACAAGCGTATGTTTTTGGTTGTCCGCGCCTGCATTTTACACCGGCTCCTGTTCTGAAAGTATCAGAAAGGCATTCTCTTGGCCAGTTATTTAGGCTCAGAGAGACAAGCGCATGTGTTTGGGTCACAACTCTTGATTTTAACACCGGCTCATGTTCTGAAACAGTTAGAACTGCGTTCTTTCTGCAAGTTAGTTAGGCTCAGAGAGACAAGTGTATGTTTTTGGTTGTCCGCACCTGCATTTTACACCTGCTCCGGTATTGAAACTGTCAAAAGAGCGTCCTCTCTGTGAATTAGTAAGGCTCAGAGTGAAAAGCGTATGTGTTTGGTTATCCGCACCTGCATTTTACACCGGCTGCTGTTCTGAAAGTATCAGAAAGGCATTCTCTTGTCCAGTTATTTAGGCACAGAGAGACAAGCGAATGTGTTTTGTCGCCTGCTCTGGTATTGAGACTGCCAAAAGTGCATCCTCCATGTGAATTAGTAAGGCTCAGAGAGACGAGCGCATGTGTTTGGGTCACAACTCTTGCTTTTCACACCGGCTCATGTTCTGAAACAGTTAGAACTGCGTTCTTTGTGCAAGTTAGTTAGGCTCAGAGAGACAAGTGTATGTTTTTGGTTGTCCGCACCTGCATTCTACACCGGCTCCTGTTCTGAGAGTATGAGAAAGTCGACTGCTCATACTTTTTACACTGGCTCCGGTATTGAATCTGTCAAAAGAGCGTCCTCTCTGTGAATTAGTAAGGCTCAAAGAGACAATCTCATGTATTTGGGTCACAAATCTTGCTTTTCACACCGGCTCATGTTCTGAAACTGCGTTCTTTCTGCAAGTTAGTTAGGCTCAGAGAGACAAGTGAATGTTTTTGGTTGTCCGCAACTGCATGTTACACCGGCCCCTGTTCTGAAAGTGTCAGAAAGGCATTCTCTTGGCCATTTATTTAGGTACACAGCGATAAGCGCATGTGTTTGGGTCACAACTCTTGCTTTTCACACTGGCTCATGTTCTGAAACAGTTAGAACTGCGTTCTTTCGCAAGTTAGTTAGGCTCAGAGAGACAAGTGTACTTTTTTGGTTGTCCGCAACTGCATGTTACACCGGCTCCTGTTCTGAAAGTGTCAGAAAGGCATTCTCTTGGCCAGTTATTTAGGTACACAGCGATAAGCGTATGTGTTTGGTCGCCTGCTCATGCTTTTTACACTGGTTCCCGTATTGAAACTGTCAACAGAGCGTCCTCTCTGTGAATTAGTAAGGCTCAGAGAGACAAGCGCATGTGTTTGGGTCACAACTCTTGTTTTTCACACCGGCTTATGTTCTGAAACAGTTAGAACTGCGTCCTTTCTGCAAATTAGTTAGGCTCAGAGAGACAAGCGTGTGTGTTTGGTTGTCCGCACCTGCATTTTACACCGCATGCTGTCCTGAAAGTATGAGAAAAGCATTCTCTTGTCCAGTTATTTAGGCACAGAGAGATAAACGTATGTGTTTGGTCGACTGCTCATGCTTTTTACACTGGTTCCCGTATTGAAACTGTCAAAAGAGCGTCCTCTCTGTGAATTAGTAAGGCTCAGAGAGACAAGCGCATGTGTTTGGGTCACAACTCTTGCTTTTCACACCGGCTTATGTTCTGAAACAGTTAGAACTGCATTCTTTCTGCAAGTTAGTTAGGCTCAGAGAGACAAGTGTATGTTTTTGGTTGTCAACACCTGCATTTTACACTGGCTCCAGTATTCAAACATTCAAAAGAGCGTCCTCTCTGTGAATTAGTGAAGCTCAGAGAGACAAGCACATGTGTTTGGGTCACAACTCTTGCTTTTCACACCGGCTCATGTTCTGAAACTGCGTTCTTTCTGCAAGTCAGTTAGGCTCAGAGAGACAAACGTATATGTTTGATATTCCGCACCTGCATGTTACACCGGCTTCTGTTCTGAAACAGTTAGAACTGCGTTCTTTGTGCAAGTTAGTTAGGTTCAGAGAAACAAGTGTATGTTTTTGGTTGTCCGCACCTGCATTTTACACTGGCTCTGGTATTGAAACTGTCAAAAGAGCGTCCTCCCTGTGAATTAGTAAGGCTCACAGAGACGAGCGTATGTGTTTGGGTCACAACTCTTGCATTTTACACCCGCTCAGTTCTGAAACAGTTAGAAGTGCGTTCTTTCTTCAAGTTAGTTAGGCTCAGAGAGACAAGTGTATGTTTTTCTTGTCCGCACCTGCATTTTACACCGGCTGCTGTTCTGAAAGTATCAGAAAGGCATTCTCTTGGCCAGTTAATTAGGCACAGAGAGATAAGCGTATGTGTTTTGTAGCCTGCTCATACTTTTTGCACTGGCTCTGGTATTGAGACTGCTAAAAGTGCATCCTCCCTGTGAATTAGTAAGGCTCAGAGAGACAAGCACATGTGTTTGGGTCACAACTTTTGCTTTTTACACCGGCTCATATTTTGAAACTGCGTCCTTTCTGCAAGTTAGTTAGGCTCAGAGAGACAAGCGTATATGTTTGGTTTTCCGCACCTGCATTTTACACCGGCTCCTGTTCTGAAAGTATCAAAAAGGCATTCTCTTGTCCAGTTATTTAGGCACACAGATAAGCGTATGTGTTTGGTCGCCTGCTCATGCTTTTTACACTGGCTCCGGTATTGAAACTTTCAAAAGAGCGTCCTCTCTTTGAATTAGTAAGGCTCAGAGAGACAAGCGCATGTGTTTGGGTCACAACTCTTGCTTTTCACACCGACTTATGTTCTGAAACAGTTAGAACTGCGTTCTTCCTGCAAGTTAGTTAGGCTCAGAGAGACAAGTGTGTGTGTTTGGGTTTCCGGTCCTGGACTTTACTCCAGCTCCTGTTCTGAAACTGTCAGAGTGGCTTTCTCTCAGTGAGAACGCAGCTATGGAGACAAATGAATCTCTACCATATTCTTTTAAAAGCCCCAAATATTGTCTACCCATCTTTTTCATGAATTAAATTAATCTTATTGGCCTTTTACTCACAGAGATTTAATTGCAGTAATGCAATGACTGTAGTTGTTATCAACTCAAGTATTTCACATGCTTCACTGAAGTCTCTCCTCCAAGGATCGCTTAGCCCGTCTGTGGTGAAAAAGAAGAGAGAAGAGAAACTCAACAAAATGACAGTAAAATGCAGTAATTTATCCCATTCAATATCATTGTCCATTATAATGTTTCACTGTGGACATTGTCATATACCAGTTATGTACAGGTACAACTTGTTTTTCAGATATGAAAGGCAAGACAAGAATAAAGCTTGCTTGGGTATTTTAAAAATGACTGAAATTTGTTTCACATTCATTGTCTATGAAAATTTGAGTCTCATGCCTCTGGTTTGTGGCTTTGGGAGGAAGTAGTTCATGTTCACAAATAACAGATGTGAGAGGTACACATGTGCAAGTCACAAGCTAGTCTCAAGTCTTAACCTTAAAGCTGAAGCAAATCCTAAGTCACTGTGTTTAAGACTCAAGTAAGCAAAGTCAATTCACTGCTAAACATCAAACAAGACAAGCCAATTAAGTCAAGTCAAGTCACCATGAAAGAAGCGCTTTAAACTCTAACACTCGTTGTCTCAAACCATGTTATGAGAAAATGGCGCTATGGTTAGGATTTATAAATACTACTATTTATTAGGGGTATAACAATTCTCCAAATCTATGGTTTGGCTCATACCTTGTTTATTGTTGTTGTTTTAAATAGATTAACTTTGAATTAATTAACTATGTCAACAAAAATAAATGATCTGATCTAACATGTTTTCCAGGATCTAGTGTAGTAGTCTATTTTGTATTTTACTTAATGTCTGTGGATGTGGATGATCAGATTGGTGTGGTAATATTAAGCTCAACTCAAGCTCAGTGCAGGTGTGGGAAAATGCTTTCAACAAGCTCTCAGCTCAATCCTGTCTTGCTTCATTTTCTAGGTTCTGCTAGACAAGGGGTCAGCAAGCTTCAGCCATTTTAGCCCATTTCTCACCATTTAAAACCACCTGGAGCTGCAAAATCTGTTTGATCCCTAAAATGACTTTACATTACACGAATGAGTGAATATCCACTTCTCTTTATACATCCATGGCGATAAGCGATAGAGCGAGCATCAGAAAAGTGATGGTGAATGCAAGCGGAGCAGAAGAAAAGGTTAGCAGTAAGCTGTAACAATCTGGTAGTAAATGTACAGTGTCAGTTAATAAATGCTGCAGCTTGTCAAGACCAAGAAAAGTAATGTCTAGCAACTGCTCTTGCTAGGCATTGAGCCTGAAGATGCTAAACAGAGAAATGTGCCTCCCCAGCCAGGGCCAAGTCAGTCAACCTAGGGGAAACACTGCAATCTGTGCTGATATGCATGCTTTTCATTATATATAATTTGAATATGTAGGAAATCAAATGATAATGGATTACAAAAAAAGGTCATTTTGGCATAAGGGTGCCCCCAAAATGCACATATACATTCAGAACAAGTCATATCTGATGATTGTATGTGAAAGAAGTAATAGGAAAATAGTATATTCAGAAGCAGAGATATACACTTCGTTGTGTGACGTTGTGACATAAAGGCCCCAAAATTTCAACCTCTGAATTGATCCGTTATGTATATAATGATATGCTATTTGAATGGATCTCATTGGAGGATCACATAAAATCTTGAAGTATGTGTATTTTTTTCATAACGTTTTCTTCTTTTTTTAAATCAGAAATTCTTATGAAACGTTGAGAATAGCCATTTCCAAGCGAGTTATGATCAAAACAGGCAAAAAGACAAATGTGTGTAATTAAAAGCTTGTTTTTGCTTATTTTCATATGTTTGTCCTCTGAAACATTCAGAAACGACTGTTCAGAGCGAGTTAGACTCAAAACTGCAATATATGTGTTTTTATAAGTTTTTCTTCTTTTTCTATTAGAATCTCACAAACAACGTTGAGAATAGCCATTTCCAAGCGAGTTATGATCAAAACAGGCAAAAAGACAAGTGTGTGTAATGAAAAGCTTGTTTTGGCTTAATTTCAACTGTTTAGCGTCTGAAACACTCGGAAACGACTGTTCAGGACAAGTGAGACTCAAAACTGAAGCATATGTGTTTTTATAAGTTTTTCTTCTTTTTATATCAGATTCTATTATAAAACGTTGAGAATAGCCATTTCCAAGCGAGTTATGATCAAAACAGGCAAAAAGACAAGCGTGTGTAATGAAAAGCTTGTTTTTGCTTATTTACACCTGTTTAGCGTCTGAAACACTCAGAAACGACTGTTCAGGGCAAGTTAGACTCAAAAATGCAATATATGTGTTTGTATAAGTTTTTCTTCTTTTTCTATTAGAATCTCACATAAAACGTTGAGAATAGCCATTTCCAAGCGAATTATGATCAAAACAGGCAAAAAGACAAGTGTGGGTAATGAAAAGCTTGTCTTTGCTTATTTTCACCTGTTAAGCGTCTGAAACGCACAGAATCTAAAGTCTTTTTCTAACATTAAGTAGGCTCTGAGAGAAAAGTGTATGTATTTGGTCGCCTGCTCATGCCTTTTACACTGGCTCCAGTATTGAAACTTTCAAAAGAGCATCCTCTCTGTGAATTAGTAAGGCTCAGAGAGACAAGCGTATGTGTTTGGGTCATAACTCTTGCTTTTCACACCGGCTCATGTTCTGAAACAGTTAGAACTGCGTTCTTTCTGCAAGTTAGTTAGGACCAGAGAGACAAGTGTATGTTTTTGGTTGTCCGCACCTGCATTTTACACTGGCTCTGGTATTGAAACTGTCAAAAGAGCGTCCTCTCTGTGAATTAGTAAGGCTCAGAGAGACAAAGGTATGTGTTTGGGTCACAACCCTTGCTTTTTACACCCGCTCATTTCTGAAATAGTTAGAACTGCGTCCTTTCTGCAAATTAGTTAGGCTCAGAGAGACAAGCGTGTGTGTTTGGTTGTCCACACCTGCATTTTACACTGGCTGCTGTTCTGAAAGTAGGAGAAAGGCATTCTCTTGTCCAGTTATTAAGGCACAGAGAGACAAGCGTATGTGTTTCGTCGCCTGCTCATACTTTTTGCACTGCCTCTGGTATTGAGACTGCCAAAAGTGCATCCTCCCTGTGAATTAGTCAGGCTCAGAGAGACAGGCGCACGTGTTTGGGTCAGAACTCTTGCTTTTAACACTGGTTCATGTTCTGAAACAGTTAGAACTGCATTCTTTCTGCAAGTTAGGTAGGCACAGAGAAATAAACGTATGTGTTTTGTCCCATGCTCATACTTTTCACACTGGCTCCGGTATTGAAACTGTCAAAAAAGCGTCCTCTCTGTGAATTAGTAAGGCTCAGAGAGACAGGCGCATGTGTTTGGGTCACAACTCTTGCTTTTTACACCCGCTCAGTTCTGAAACAGTTAGAACTGCGTCCTTTCTGCAAATTAGTTAGGCTCAGAGAGACAAGTATGTGTGTTTGGTTGTCCGCACCTGCATTTTACACCGCCTGCTGTCCTGAAAGTATGAGAAAAGCATTCTCTTGTCCAGTTATTTAGGCACAGAGAGACAAGCGTATGTGTTTGGTCGCCTGCTCATGATTTTTACACCAGCTCATGTTCTGAAAGTGTTAGAACGCGTCTTTTCTGTGAATTAGTAAGGATCAGAGAGACAGGCGTATGTGTTTGGGTCACAACCCTTGGTTTTTAAACCTGCTCAGTTCTGAAACAGTTAAAACTGCATTTTTTCTGCAAGTTAGTTAGGCTCAGAGAGACAAGCGTGTGTGTTTGGTTGTCCGCACCTGCATTTTACACCGGCTACTGTTCTGAAAGTATCAGAAAGGCATTCTCTTTGCCAGTTATGTTTTGTCGCCTGCTCATGCTTTTCACACTGGCTCCGGTATTGAAACTGTCAAAAGAGTGTCCTCCCTGTCAATTAGTAAGGCTCAGAGAGACAAGCGCATGTGTTTGGTTGCATGCTCATGCTTTTTACACTGGCTCTGGTATTGAAACTGTCAAAAGAGCGTCCTCTCTGTGAATTAGTAAGGCTCAGAGAGACAAGCGTATGTGTTTGGGTCACAACTCTTGCTTTTTACACCCGCTCAGTTCTGAAACAGTTAGAACTGCGTCCTTTCTGCAAATTAGTTAGGCTCAGAGAAACAAGCATGTGTGTTTGGTTGTCCGCACCTGCAATTTACACCGCCTACTGTCCTGAAAGTATAAGAAAGGCATTCTCTTGTCCAGTTATTAAGGCACAGAGAGACAAGCGTATGTGTTTTGTCGCCTGCTCATACTTTTTGCACTGGCTCTGGTATTGAGACTGCCAAAAGTGCATCCTCCCGGTGAATTAGTAAGGCTCAGAGAGACAGGCACATGTGTTTGGGTCAGAACTCTTGCTTTTAACACTGGTTCATGTTCTGAAACAGTTTGAACTGCATTCTTTCTGCAAGTTATTTAAGCACAGAGAAATAAGCGTATGTCTTTTGTCCCATGCTCATACTTTTCACACTGGCTCCGGTATTGAAACTGTCAAAAGAGCATCCTCTCTGTGAATTAATAAGGCTCAGAGAGACAAGTGCATGTGTTTGGGTCATAACTCTTGCTTTACACACTGGCTCATGTTATGAAACAGTTAGAACTGCATTCTTTCTACAAGTTAATTAGGCTCAGAGAGAAATGCGTATGTTTTTGGATTTCCGCACCTGCAATTTACACCGCCTCCTGTTCTGAAAGTGTCAGAAAGACATTCTCTTGGCCAGTTAGTTAGCAAGGCTCAGAGACACAAGCGTATGTGCTATGTCGCCTGCTCCTGCTTTTTATACTGGCTCCGGTATTGAAACTGTCAAAAGAGCGTCCTCTCTGTGAATTAGTAAGGCTCAGAGATACAAGCGCATGTGTTTGGGTCATAACTCCTGCTTTTCACACCGGCTCATGTTCTGAAACAGTTAGAACTGCGTTCTTTCTGCAAGTTAGTTAGGGTCAGAGAGACAAGCATATGTTTTTGGTTGTCCGCGCCTGCATTTTACACCAGCTCCTGTTCTGAAAGTATCAGAAAGGCATTCTCTTGGCCAGTTATTTAGGCTCAGAGAGACAAGCGCATGTGTTTGGGTCACAACTCTTGCTTTTCACACCGTCTCATGTTCTGAAACAGTTAGAAGTGCGTTCTTTCTGCAAGTTAGTTAGACTCAGAGAGACAAGCATGTTTTTTGGTCGCCTGCTCATGATTTTTACACCAGCTCATTTTCTGAAAGTGTTAGAACGCGTCTTCTCTTTGAATTAGTAAGGATCAGAGAGACAAGCGTATGTGTTTGGGTCACAACCCTTGCTTTTTACACCCGCTCAGTTCTGAAACATTCAGAACTGCATTCTTTCTACAAGTTAGTTAGGCACAGAGAGATAAGTGTATGTGTTTGGTTGTCCGCACCTGCATTTTACACCGGCTCCTGTTCTGAAACTGTCAGAAAGACATTCTCTTGGCCAGTTAGTTAGCCAGGCTCAGAGAGACAAGCGTATGTGCTATGTCGCCTGCTCCTGCTTTTTACACCGGCTCCGTTATTGAAACTGTCAAAAGAGCGTCCTCTCTGTGAATTAGTAAGGCTCAGAGAGACAAGTGCCTGTGTTTGGGTCATAACTCTTGCTTTTCACACCGGCTCGTGTTCTGAAACAGTTAGAACTGCATTCTTTCTGCAAGTTAGTTAGGCTCAGAGAGACAAGCGTATGTTTTTCGTTGTCCGCACCTGCATTTTACACCGGCTCCTGTCCTGAAAGTATCAGAAAGTATTCTCTTGGCCAGTTATTTAGGTAACCAGACATAAGCGTATGTGTTTGGTCGCCTGCTCATACTTTTTACACTGGCTCCGGTATTGAAACTTTCAAAAGAGCGTCCTCTCTGTGAATTAGTGAGGCCCAGAGAGACAAGCGCATGTGTTTGGTTCACAACTCTTGCTATTCATACCAGCTCATGTTCTGAAACATTTAGAACTGCGTTCTTTCTGTAAGTTAGTTAGCTTCAGAGAGACAAGTGTGTGTGTTTGGATTCCCCGGTCCTGGACTTTACTCCAGCTCCTGTTCTGAAACTGTCAGAGTGGCTTTCTCTCAGTAAGAACGCAGCTATGGAGACAAATGAATCTCTACCGTATGGTTTTAAAAGCCCCAAATATTGTCTACCCATCTTTTGCATGAATTAAATTACTTTTATTGGCCTTTTACTCACAGAGATTTAATTGCAGTAATGCAATGACTGTAGTTGTTATCAACTCACGTATTTCACATGCTTCACTGAAGTCTCTCCTCCAAGGATCGCTCAGCCCCGTCTGTGGTGAAAAAGAAGAGAGGAGAGAAACTCAACAAAATGACAGTAAAATGCAGTAATTTATCCCATTCATTATCATTGTCCATTATAATGTTTCACTGTGGACATTGTCATATACCAGTTATGTACAGGTACAACTTTTTCTTCAGATATGAAAGGGAAGACAAGAATAAAGCTTACTTGGGTATTTTAAAAATGACTATGAAATTAGTTTCACATTCATTGTCTATGAAGCAGCTCCACTTCATTCTGGGGTCTCATGCCTCTGGTTTGTGGCTTTGGGAGGAAGTAGTTCATGTTCACAAATAACAGATGTGAGAGGTCCATTTTGCAAGTCACAAGCTAGTCTCAAGTCTTAACCTTAAAAGCTGAAGCAAATCCTAAGTCACTGTGTTTAAGACTCAAGTAAGCAAAGTCAATTCACTGCTAAACATCAAACAAGACAGGCCAATTAAGTCAAGTCAAGTCACCATGAAAGAAGCACTTTAAACTCTAACACTCGTTGTCTCAAGCCAAGTCATGAGAAAATGGCACTCTATAGGCTATGGTTAGGATTAATAAATACCACTATTTATAAGGGGTATAACAATTCTCCAAATCCATGGTTTGGCTCATACCTTGTTTTTTGTTGTTGTTTTAAATAGATTAACTTTGAATTAATTAACTATGTCAACAAAAATAAATGATCTGATCTAACATGTTTTCCAGGATCTAGTGTTCCTAATTTTGTATTTTACTTAATGTCTGTGGATGTGGATGATCAGATTGGTGTGGTAATATTAAGCTCAACTCAAGCTCAGTGCAGGTGTGGGAAAATGCTTTCAACAAGCTCTCAGCTCAATCCTGTCTTGCTTCATTTTCTAGGTTCTGCTAGACAAGGGTTCAGCGAGCTTCAGCCATTTTAGCCCATTTCTCAACATATAAAACCCACCTGGAGCCGCAAAATCCCTCCCTAGTCTGATCCCTAAAATGACTTTACGTTACACGAATGAGTGAATATCTAATTAGGATTACATATTTCACATAAAAAAAAACATACAAATGTATTGATTATTCAATAAAACAATCAAAGGTCTGTAGTAGCTTAAGGCTCACATCTGATTTTTAAAAAAATTCTGAGGACCACCTTCCCAAATAAATGAAAAAATAAACAAAACAAAACATAACATGACAAATCAATAGTCAAGTGTAATATTGCAATTACACAACATTTACCAACAAAATAAAGGATATAAATAAAATGAATTCATATTGTGAGGCAGTTCACTCTAAAAATAAAAGATTTTTTGCTTGTGATGCAAACTGGGGTAAAACTAATACCTGGAACACAGTCACTCACACCAGTTGAATCCTATGTAATCCTATGTAATGAAGCCTAGTTTACTACTCCAGCAAGTAGGTCGAACCTAGCACGCTGCTACTGACTTCAGCTAATGCTTTGTGGAGATCGCGGCATTTGAGAAACCAAACGGAATAAATACCTCACATGTAAACACACACGTCGCATCGTAAGGCATGCTGGGTACTGACATCAAAACGGTGACAATAAGTTGAAACTGAAACAGAAAAAGTTGAAACTGAAAAAGACAAAGTTGAAACTGAGAACCGGTGACATTGAAAAAAACTTACATTGTAAAGACATGTCTGTAAGGATCACATAAAATCTTGAAGTGTGTGTATTTTTTTCATAACTTTTTCATCTTTTTCTTATCAGAAACTCTTATTTAACAGTCAGAATAGCTTTTTCCAAGCAAGTTGTGATCAAAACAGGAAAAGAAAAGAAGTGTGTGTATTTTAAAGGTTGTGTCATGTTTATTACATCTGTCTGTCTTCATAAACTGTCTGAATCGACTTTTCTGAGCAAGTTAGACTCAAAAATAAAGTATTTGTCTTTTTATAACTTTTTCTTCTTTTTATATCAGAATCTCTTATATACAAGTCAGAATAGCTTTTTTCCCAGCGAGTTCTGATCAAAACAGGAAAAAAAAAGAAGTGGTTGTCACGCACAGACCTGTCAGCCAAGGAAAAGGAGGCAGACAGGGAGGGGTGAACTCAGATCTTTCATACTAGCTCTGGAGACATATATATGCTTTTGACAGAAACCACTCCTAGCGGTTGACTCACTGACCATTGAAATATACGACTATTTCTCTGTGTCCACCTGCAATTTCTTCTTTTCTCTGCACACTTCATAGTACACATTTCAATCTAACTTTTACCTGGTAATGTGGGTTAAAACTCTTTACTTTACCTAACATGGACTTGAGGAAAATTAGGACACTCATTTCTTTTACACATCATCTTTTATACTTTAACTCATCACAAGTTTTCGACATATTGATTCAGATTACACTTAAGGGCCAAAATACTTGCATAATTTAGACATCATCACAAGTTTTCTACATATTGATTCAGATTACAATAAAGGGGCACAATACTTGATTTACTTGATTTTGATAACACTGCTGTGAGGCACGCACACATCTCATTCTGCAAAAAACATTCTAACATTCTCACACCGTTGACATTTGATGTTCGCTATGACAGGGAAGTTGCTATAACTTTACTGTACATGCTCCTAATCTACACTGCACTTTACATGGCTGCCAAGTCACACCCCTCAGACCGGGTTGATGGACTATAGTTCACTGTCTATCCTCTGCTCCACTCAGAGAACATACACTCAAGCAAGGATCGCTCAGTCCTGCCTGCGGTGAAACAAAGGAGAGGAGAGAACCTTAAATGACAGCAAAATGCAGTGATTAATATCATTGTCCATCATGATTTTTCACTGTGGACATTGTCATAAGAAAATAGCATTGCAGTCGGCTGCTCTCTTTGTGCTGCAGAACAGATAGATTTAGGAGGTCTTTTGTCCCCACAGCAATTAGACTCTTCAACTCTTTGAACTGACTAGTTTTTGTTTTTTGTTTCATTCGTGATAATTGGATGAGCTTGGACAATTGGAATTTCCCTTCGGGGATTCATAAAGTATCAATCAATCAATCAATCAATCACTCAATCAATCAAACAATATGCCAGTTCACCCAACCCTAGTATACAGGAACATTTTCTTTTCAGATATGAAAGGTTACCTATAGAATAAAGCTTACTTGAGTATTTTAAAAATTACTATAAAATTAGCTTCACATTCATTGTCTATGAAGCAGCTCCAGACTTTATTCCGGATGGCTTCAGAAATTTGAGTCTCACGCCTCTGGTTTGTGGCTATGGGAGGAAGTAGTTCATGTTCACAAATAACAGTTACACATCTCACAGTTGTGCAAGTCACAAGCTAGTCTCAAGTCTTAACTTTAAAGGCTGACGAAAGTCCTAAGTCACTGTGTTTTAGACTCAAGTAAGTAAAGTCAAGTCACTGCTAAACATCAAGCAAGTCAAGTCAATTAAGTCACAAGTCAAGTCACCATGTTTTAACACTAAGAAAGGGCAAACCATGTCGTGAGAAAATGGCACTCTAATGGCTATGGTTAGGATTCATAAATACTGCTATTTATTAGGGGTATAATTCTCCAAATCCATGGTTTGGTTCATACTTTGTTTTGTTGTTGTTGTTTTTAATAGATTAACTTTAAATGAACTAAGTAAAAAAAAAAAAAATCTGATTTTACATGTTTTCCAGGATCTAGTGTTTATAATTCTGTATTTTATGCAGTGTTGATGTCTGTGGATGTGGATGATCAGATTGGTGTGGGAAAATGCTTTCAACAAGCTTTCAGCTCAATCCTGTCTTGCATCATTTTCTAGATTCTGCTAGAGCAGGGGACAGCAACCTTCAGCGTACAAAGAGCCATTTGAGCCCATTTCTCACCATATAAAACCCACCTGGAGCTGCAAAATCTGTTTGATCCCTAAAATGATGATTACACCACTAGTTACATTACAAGAATGAGTGAATATCTAATTAGGATTACATATTTCACATAAACAAAAACATACAGATGTATTGTTTACTCAATAAAACGATCAGTTTTAAAACAGTTTAAATTAAAATATTCATTTGTTAAGCTTTTTTGATATTTTAAGCGAAAACATATTTTTGCTAGTTAATTTGTCAACTATGTTATGGACAGCCTGTATGCCATTACAGACTGACTAAATGCTTTAATTTAGGTAACAAATTTTTAGGAGTTCTTGTGTCTATTCTCCCATTTTATTTATTTATTTTTTAAAGACTTTAAAATTCTTAATGATTAAAGTACTTTTAATCATAAATCTGCCTCACAGATCATTAAGACGTTTTAAGATATGTTATACAAAACTCCAACCTGTGTGGATGTAATGTACTTCTTGATCACTGACCTCCATCAGACCTGCTCCTTCAGCCCTGTCAGTCTCCGCCATCTCCCTCTCTTTTCCTGTTTTTAGTAACAGGTTGTTTTATTAAACTCAGATTTACAAGAATGAGTGGTCAACCAGTTTGAATTTGTATTTGTCTCAACTGGCAAAATCTTCTGCAATTTCATATATCCATCTACAGGCTGAGTTATTAAGGGATGTAAAATTTTGTTATGATCAACACAATGTGACCTTTTCACTGACATAAACTGATTATAAAGAATAATCTATGCCTACTGATGTTTCGAAATACTTAAGAGGCACACACAAAAAGCTGTTCAAAATACTGAGGACATACAAATGGGCCCCAGACGGCACTGAGACGTACCAAGAGGCCAGCAATAGTGAGGAGATTCAATTATTACTACAAAAGTATACAGAATACCCAGACTGTCCAAAATATAAATTACATCTTCAACAAAACAGCAAATAAAACTACGTACAAGGAAAAGAAAAACAGACAAGAACCAATAGTTTGACAAAGAATGTCAAAACCTGAAAAATGAAGCTAGAAAATGATCTAACCTCAAACACAGAGCCTTCACCTTCAGTACTGTGAAGCACTCAAGACATATCAATACAATCAAAACCAAAAAGATAAACAGCTGAGAAACAGCTGTGATTACTTGAAAAGAGTCAAACTCCTTCTGGGACCAGTGGAACTCTATAAAAATGCATTTTATTATATTGTATTTAATATTATTGTTTATATTTACATATTATTGTATGAATATTAATCTGTCAGTGTAAATAATTTTCTGTAGTGCTTTTTCTGTAGGTTTCTGTCATGCCAATAAAGCTTATTTGAATTTGAATTGTGCCCCAGATAGCAAAATTTCTGTGGACCTGATCCGGCTCACACCCAACATTTTCAGCACTTTCATCCAGCCCACATGCCGCATGGAATGATGGCACTTGGCTCCCAGATCTGGGCCACAGGCAAGCCGTATGTCAACCAAGAACACACCAGGGGCCTGTTTCAGAAAGCAGGTTTAGCAAACTCTGAGTCTAACCCTGAACTCTGAGTGGATGAATCTCAAGATGGGAAACTCTGAGTTTTCGGTTTCAGAACAACTGATCAGAGTCACCCTGTCTCCTCAAAATTACGTTCCCACACAACTAAATTGCATTCTCAATTACGTTTCTATGAAAACGTATTTTGTCCGCGATTACGTTTGTTGTAACGTATCACGAATACATTTCTAATCAGCATATATTTGCTTTCCTACAATGCTATTCGCTATTTTAATTCGAATAACCTTTCTCTACTTTAACATACATATATATTGGTGACAGGCTTACGCGTTTTTCTTAACACACCTGGATTTGTCCTTTTTCAACGTGCCGGTACTAATTTTAATTAATGGATTGATTTATAATTGCTGTATATCTTGTATCTCCACTGACATCTGATGATTTGCGCATTATGACCGCTTTTTTAAGTAACCGCCTGCCATTGCGGTGAAGAATAAAATGAGAGAAAGAAATGACGAACTCAAATTTTCTGGCCATTGTTTTCTAACCTCATAAGAAGGGACTGAAAAAAGAAAGAAATACTAAATGTGTCAAAGGGAATTCCCAGTGACGTCATGCGTAGTAAGGTCCCACAAAATGGACCCCCCCGCCCCCTACAACACCCCCTTTTTTTGGCTTGACTTCTTCTTCGTCGCTCTTTTGACAGACAGTGGATGGCTCAACGAACCAGACAGACTAGCGACCCCACGTGTGTCTACATTGAAATGACATCTTCATTCTTGAAAACCCGAGGTTGCGAGTTGGTGGGTTTCAGTCCACCAAAAGAGTAATTCGTAAAATGTTGGCGCGCGCGCAAACATCCCCCCTTCCCCTCACCACACACACAATTACACGCGCGGTCAGTTTTTCAAAGCAGGAGCCATGTAGGATCGCCATACTTACATATGTTATTTTCCAGGTCAAGACCTTTCCAAAAATGTGTTTGGTGTAGCTCTATGATAAAGTTTTAATTTTCACATTTCATGGACACAAGCAGTTTCAGGTTGTTCGAATTAAACTAGCTAATAGCATTGTAGGAAAGCAAGGATATGTTGATTAGAAACGTATTCGTGATACGTTACAAACAAACGTAATCGCGGACAAAATACGTTTTCATAGAAGCGTAATTGAGAATGCAATTAAGTTGTGTGGGAACGTAATTTTGAGGAGACAAGGTTGCAATTAACTCTGCGTATGTTCACTTTGAGTTCAGTTCGTGCGTGATGAATAAAACAAGCCATTATCAATGTAGCTCCGATGCAACGAGTCACCATGGCAACAGGTAAACAAAGGGCAGAGCCTCCGTTTTAATCCAGTGGATGTAGAGATATGAATGCATGTTGCACATCTTTTATCTTGAAAAAAGAGCCTGCGTCAAAGCGGGAAAAGAGACTATAACACAATAATGTTTTACTAAGTGTTGTCCATTAATCCATCATTAGCAGACTATGATGATATGATAAAGTCGATTTTTACTGTGTATCATAATGCAGCTACATTACATTTTAAATATATTTGATCAGCTTTAATCTGACGGAAAAAACACAGGAAGCAGCAACTGAAGATGAAAAATATAGTTATAGATTTAAAACGCATAGATCAAAACCACAGAGATGTGACCGTAAGCTCTCAATCTGATTCAGTAATAACGTGTTCGGTGATTTGTACTTGAAAAGCCGTCAAGATTAAAATACTATTTCAAATTTTTAGACATCTATTTGTGTTTCGGCTCAACAGCATTCAGTGATGCTGTAATGTTGTGGGTATTCAGTCTTACTGTATGTTATAAAAGGACCAACTCGGACGCTTGTCGTGAGCTTAACTTTTTACTGCTCTTATTGCTTTGTCAAAAACTATCAACAACCGTTACAAATGTTACAACTGTTTCAACCGTTTGCGCATCCCCACAGGTCTTAAAGTCACAAAACACATTTCATTCATCACATCTCCCCCCTCTGGAATGTTCCACATAAAGGTTTCTTACAGATTCTTAATGTAATTTAATTCTTAACTGTGAATACTTAAACTTCACATTAAAACAACCGCTTTGCTTATATATATATTAGCTTTAGGATTATTTCAAAATCTTGTTTAACATTTAAATAAACACTTTCTATAATGTACAACATAAATATCAAAGATAAACATCTTTGTCTTGCATTGTCCTTTGACTAGCTTATGACAGGTATAAATGCAGTCACACACACACACACACACACACACACACACACACACACACACACATATATATATATATATATATATATATATATATATATATATATATATATATATATATATATTCTTCAGATATTTCCTGGGTGCATCCGGATGGTTAGATATCAGCCTTATTAGCCTGTTATAAGCAACCTACGATACCAAGTGGCTAGCTTACACACAGCTGGTGCAACCCAGTGCAGAAATCATTATTTATAGCGTTATTTATAGATATTGGTCAGTGAAATTTCAGCACAGTGCCTCACGTTGTAGGAAGGAGCAGTTATCCAAATAGCTGCTACTGGCAATCAATTCGATTCATATCCATTTCAACAGCTCTAATAGCTAGCTAGCATCATTAGCTGCTACAGATGAAACGTCTAAGGTTACACACAAAACGGCTTTTTAATGTTAACAAAAGAGGACATACCCGTAGATTGGCGTTCTTTCCTTCTCCTGTTTTCTCTATTTTCTTCCTTATGCACCTTGTGCATCTGGGCCTTAAAGATGCCCCCGCAGCGTATACTTTACGGAGTATACTATACCCTTATATGAATGGGGGGTGGGGAGGGTCGCCTGTAAAACTTTGTCCCCCCCCCCCCCGGTCCGGTCATTATCTTTTCGGTATTTTGAACATACACATAAAACAAATATTTTAAATTAAATTAAAATTTTACTGTTTGATACTTGGGGACTTTTGGTCCAATTAATACATTAGCATCAGCACCGCTGTCGCTGTCAGAGACTAAATGAAACGAAAATATCTGAGCGGTGCCCAAAAGCGGCACAACAAAGAGAAATCTGAGGAATTTTCTTCCAAACTAACAAAAATAACGTCTTATTCGGAACTCTAAATCCTGTCAGACGTGAACAAGGATGCAGTATGTCAGCAGGTGGGTTCCTGCATAGTTGACATTGTTCAGCTACTATACAGTTATCATCCATTTTGCCAAGATGAACAGTTTTTAAATAGCCTTATTGTGTGACGTTACTTTGCCTATATGTTATGCTGGGGGTTTTTTTCTGTTTTTTTTTTCGGAATAATATAATGTTATTAGGCTTTCATATAGCCTAACCTACGGGGTTAGGTTATAAATAATTATTTCTGCACTGGGTTGCACCAGCTGTGTGTAAGCTAGCCACTTGGTATCGTAGTCTTTAGGCACAAAAACGACTACAGCCCACACACAGAGAAAAATATTGCTAAGTTGCTGCCAAACAAGTGTCATAAATACAGGATAGGCTATTTCATAAATAAAAACACAAGCTATAATAAAAATGTTAACGGAATATTAAAAGTTAATAAAAGTTATAAAAAGACAGGGAGAGCGCAGGCCCGCAGCGTCACCACCATTCCATCAAGGGGAGAGCCCCGTGCGCCCCGCAACTTCAGCACCAGAACAGGTTGAGTGCAGGCCCGCAGCGGCACCACCATGCAGTCAGGGGGAGAGCCCCGTGCGCCCCGCAACTGCAGCATCAGAACAGGGAGAGTGCAGGCCCGCAGCGTCACCACAATCCAGTCAGGGGGAGCATTCAGTCGATTCAGTGTCGGTTGAAGGAGAACCCAGAGCGCCCCTATCTACAACCAACCAGCCAACAAAAGCGAATAGCAGCAGTGACATGCATCTCAAATTAGCCCGGAATCAGCTCTTAAAACTGGTATATCTTACCCCAGGGACAGGGCAAATTTCCCTGTAGATATTACAGATGCAAATGTGAACATTTTTATTTTGAGGCAGGGACTATGCAGATTTGAAGGTCCGTACCCTAGAGATACAAAAGGCAGGTGCTTTTCCAACGAGTATTACAACAGAATATCAAAAAGGTTCATAGATACCACACAAATGGCGATCCATTTTTGGTACTCCCCAAAAATGGATCGTGTCTATTGTGAGCCCCGTTTGGCTTTTTGGTGAGAGGAAATCAGTGTGTCATAATTTGGCCTGGACAACTGGAATTTTGGTCCGAGGTATTGACAAGAATGGTTGATGTTACCATGACACTTGCATCCAGTAACTCCGTTTCCGTGCAGGTTGTTCGAAATTGGGAGAAACAACAACGGAAACTTTTTTGTCCGTCATAGAACTTCTTGGCCGATATGACCCTGTATTACCAACACGTTCTCATCCCCAACGCGTCAAATACTACCGCTTGGTCAGTGGCCCGACATTTCAACGTATGACGCTCTAGGTACCCCTTTCGGGTCAGTTCTGCGCGCGTAGGGCTGTTCAACATATATCAACGGAGTAGTGACCCAGTCGAAATTATGCCGTTTATTCTTTCCTCTTGAAGTTCATAGACCAACGTAATAGCTTGTGGCCATTCTCGAAAGGTGCTAAACTAATGTCATAGCGCATTCTCCTTGTTTATATTTATCACTTGTTTCTCTCCCCGTGCTTTGTATTACCACTGCTGTGCTGTTTGCTCCCATTTTTACATACATACACTGTCTTTTCAAAAGACATTTCCGTGGTCACAGGAAACACCTAAATAAGCGCAATACTAAAGATATATTACAAGCGCACAGGGACGAGGCTGCATCTAACCTATGTGACAATGTAATAATAATCATATATTTAGAAATAGGGTTTGTCTTTGGCCCCGACAACACTGAGGCAAATTACAGCAGATAATGAGTTTATATGCTATTATTTGTATGTTGCTAATCGGGTAATGTTGTTTGTTTTGGAGGTGGACTTTTAAAATACATCCATGGCTAACTTTGATAAACATATGAAGTGCATCACGATCTCTCTATCTCTCTAACATATGAAGTGCATCACGATCTCTCTATCGTTTTTCTCGAAATCAAATGAGAAGTAATTAAAAATGGTGACCATGATGTCTTTGTATTATGCGCGTGTGGCGTGTCGAAAGAAATCCTAAATGTGTCAATGGGAATTCCCAGTGACGTCATGCGTAGTAAGGTCCCACAAAATGACCCCCCCCCCCCCCCCCCCCCTCCATAACACCCCCTTTTTATTGTCTTTTTACTTTAGAATGAAAACAAGAGGATTTTTCTTTTCTTTGTTCATTTCGAAGGAAAACAGCCCCTCAAAGTTGTGCTTAAATAATCATTCGCAATGCACTTTGCATGCTGTTAACTGGGAATGTTTACATCTCGGACAGGAAACACATCACGTTACTTCGTCTTCTTCGTCGCTCTTTTGACAGACAGTGGATGGCTCAACGAACCAGACAGACTAGCGACCCCACGTGTGTCTACATTGAAATGACATCTTCATTCTTGAAAACCCGAGGTTGCAAGCAAAACGAGTTGGTGGGTTTTCAGTCCGCCAAAACAGTCAAAAAATGTCGGCACGCGCGCAAACACACACGCACGCACGCACGCACACACACACACACACGCGTCTAAAATAAAGCAACATCATTTAGATTCAGTGTAATTAGTCTAGTTGTTGTAAATATTTGATATATTCAGTAGTTATGTTGTTTTATGAACCTATTTTACGACTACTTTACAAAACAGAAGAACTGCCATCCCAAAAACGTTTATGTTTTTGAAACACTCACAAAAATATCTTAAACAAACCAACATCTTAACTTTTAGTTGATATAGATCATTTAGATGCAGTGTGATTATTAGTTCGGGTGTATTAAATGTTTGATATATTCAACAGATAGATCTTCTCACAACCCTATCTTACTGCCCTACTCTACAACCAGAAGAACTACAACTGTGGTGCTTATTTGTATCAAGAAACATGGCGAGGCTCATGGGAATTGTAGTTTTAAAAACATATTAGCGTTTTTAATATATTAGGAAGTTGTAAATACTAAACTGAGAGTACACTAGAGAGTTTAAGGGGACGATAAACACATTTGTGTAATCAGATTTTAAATATCTAATTGCTTTATGAGTGAAAATTAATTTTAACCATATTTTACCCATATCTGACTGCGTTGTCTCTGCAAATTAGTTAGGCTCAGAGAGACAAGCGTATGTGTTTGGTTGTCCGCACCTGCATTTTACACTGGCTCCTGTTCTGAAACTGTCAGTAAGGCATTCTCTTGGCCAGTTAGTTAGGCTCAGAGAGACAAGCGTATGTGTTTGGTTGTCCGCACCTGCATTTTACACCGGCTCATGTTCTGAAACTGTCAGAACGCGTCCTCTCTGTGAATTAGTGAGGCTCAGAAAGAAAAGCGTATGTGTTTGGGTCACAACCCTTGCTTTTCACACCGGCTCAGTTCTGAAACAGTTAGAACTGCGTTCGTTCTGCAAATTAGTTAGGCTCAGAGAGACAAGCGTGTGTGTTTGGTTTTCCGCATCTGCATTTTACACCTGCTCCTGTTCTGAAGGTGTCAAAAAGGCATTCTCTTGGCCAGTTGTTTAGGCAAAGAGAGATAAGCATATGTGTTTGGTCGCCTGCTCATGCTTTTTATACTGGCTCTGGTATTGAAACTGTCAAAAGAGCGTCCTCTCTGTGAATTAGTAAGGTTCAGAGAGACAAGCGTATGTGTTTGTTTGTCCGCACCTGCATTTTACACCGGCTCCTGTTCTGAAACTGTGAGAAAGGCATTCTCTTGGCCAGTTATTTAGGCTCAGAGAGACAAGCGCATGTGTTTGGGTCACAACTCTTGATTTTAACACCGGCTCATGTTCTGAAACAGTTAGAACTGCGTTCTTTCTGCAAGTTAGTTAGGCTCAGAGAGACAAGTGTATGTTTTTGGTTGTCCGCACCTGCATTTTACACTGGCTCCGGTCTTGAAACTGTCAAAAGAGCGTCCTCTCTGTGAATTAGTAAGGCTCAGAGTGACAAGCGTATGTGTTTGGTTATCCGCACCTGCATTTTACACCGGCTGCTGTTCTGAAAGTATCAGAAAGGCATTCTCATGTCCAGTTATTTAGGCACAGAGAGACAAGCGTATGTGTTTTGTCGCCTGCTCTGGTATTGAGACTGCCAAAAGTGCATCCTCCCTGTGAATTAGTAAGGCTCAGAGAGACGAGCGCATGTGTTTGGGTCACAACTCTTGCTTTTCACACCGGCTCATGTTCTGAAACAGTTAGAACTGCGTTCTTTGTGCAAGTTAGTTAGGCTCAGAGAGACAAGTGTATGTTTTTAGTTGTCCGCACCTGCATTCTACACCGGCTCCTGTTCTGAGAGTATGAGAAAGTCGACTGCTCATACTTTTTACACTGGCTCCGGTATTGAAACTGTCAAAAGAGCGTCCTCTCTGTGAATTAGTAAGGCTCAAAGAGACAATCTCATGTATTTGGGTCACAAATCTTGCTTTTCACACCGGCTCATGTTCTGAAACTGCGTTCTTTCTGCAAGTTAGTTAGGCTCAGAGAGACAAGTGAATGTTTTTGGTTGTCCGCAACTGCATGTTACACCGGCTCCTGTTCTGAAAGTGTCAGAAAGGCATTCTCTTGGCCATTTATTTAGGTACACAGTGATAAGCGCATGTGTTTGGGTCACAACTCTTGCTTTTCACACTGGCTCATGTTCTGAAACAGTTAGAACTGCGTTCTTTCGCAAGTTAGTTAGGCTCAGAGAGACAAGTGTATGTTTTTAGTTGTCCGCACCTGCATGTTACACCGGCTCCTGTTCTGAAAGTATCAGAAAGGCATTCTCTTGGCCAGTTATTTAGGCACAGAGAGATAAGCGCATGTGTTTTGTCGCCTGCTCATGCTTTTTACACTGGCTCCGGTATTGAAACTGTCAATAGAGCGTCCTCTCTGTGAATAAGTAAGGCTCAGAGAGACAAGCACATGTGTTTGGGTCACAACTCTTGCTTTTAACACCGGCTCATGTTCTGAAACAGTTAGAATTGCGTTCTTTGTGCAAGTTAGTTAGGTTCAGAGAAACAAGTGTATGTTTTTGGTTGTCCGCACCTGCATTTTACACTGGCTCCGGTATTGAAACTGTCAAAAGAGCGTCCTCCCTGTGAATTAGTAAGGCTCACAGAGACGAGCGTATGTGTTTGGGTCACAACTCTTGCATTTTACACCCGCTCAGTACTGAAACAGTTAGAACTGCGTTCTTTCTTCAAGTTAGTTAGGCTCAGAGAGACAAGTGTATGTTTTTCGTTGTCCGCACCTGCATTTTACACCGGCTGCTGTTCTGAAAGTATCAGAAAGGCATTCTCTTGGCCAGTTAATTAGGCACAGAGAGATAAGCGTATGTGTTTGGTAGCCTGCTCATACTTTTTGCACTGGCTCTGGTATTGAGACTGCTAAAAGTGCATCCTCCCTGTGAATTAGTAAGGCTCAGAGAGACAAGCGCATGTGTTTGGGTCACAACTCTTGCTTTTAACACCGGCTCATGTTCTGAAACAGTTACAACTGCGTTCTTTCTGCAAGTTAGTTAGGCTCAGCGAGACAAGTGTGTGTTTTTGGTTTTCCGCACCTGCATTTTACACTGGCTCCGGTATTGAAACTGTAAAAAAGAGCATCCTCCCTGTGAATTAGTAAGGCTCAGAGAGACAGGCGCATGTGTTTGGGTCAGAACTCTTGCTTTTAACACTGGTTCATGTTCTGAAACAGTTAGAACTGCATTCTTTCTGCAAGTTAGGTAGGCACAGAGAAATAAACGTATGTGTTTTGTCCCATGCTCATACTTTTCACACTGGCTCCGGTATTGAAACTGTCAAAAAAGCGTCCTCTCTGTGAAATAGTAAGGCTCAGAGAGACAAGCGTATGTGTTTGGGTCACAACCCTTGCTTTTTACACCCGCTCATTTCTGAAACAGTTAGAACTGCGTCCTTTCTGCAAATTAGTTAGGCTCAGAGAGACAAGCCTGTGTGTTTGGTCGTCCGCACCTGCATTTTACACCGCCTGCTGTCCTGAAAAGCATTCTCTTGTCCAGTTATTTAGGCACAGAGAGACAAGCGTATGTGTTTGGTCGCCTGCTCATGATTTTTACACCAGCTCATGTTCTGAAAGTGTTAGAACGCGTCTTTTCTGTGAATTAGTAAGGATCAGAGAGACAGGCGTATGTGTTTGGGTCACAACCCTTGGTTTTTAAACCTGCTCAGTTCTGAAACAGTTAAAACTGCGTTTTTTCTGCAAGTTAGTTAGGCTCAGAGAGACAAGCGTGTGTGTTTGGTTGTCCGCACCTGCATTTTACACCGGCTGCTGTTCTGAAAGTATCAGAAAGGCATTCTCTTGGCCAGTTATTTTTTATGTTTTGTCGCCTGCTCATGCTTTTTACACTGGCTCCGGCATTGAAACTTTCAAAAGAGCGTCCTCTCCGTGAATTAGTGAGGCTCAGGGAGACAAGCGCATGTGTTTGGGTCACAACTCTTGTTTTTCACACCGTCTCATGTTCTGAAACAGTTAGAACTGCGTTCTTTCTGAAAGTTAGTTAGACTCAGAGAGACAAGCATGTTTTTTAGTCGCCTGCTCATGAGTTTTACACCAGCTCATTTTCTGAAAGTGTTAGAACGCGTCTTCTCTTTGAATAAGTAGGGATCAGAGAGACAGGCGTATGTGTTTGGGTCACTACCCTTGCTTTTTAAACCCGCTCAGTTCTGAAACAGTTAGAACTGCGCTCTTTATGCAAGTTAGTTAGGGTCAGAGAGACAAGCGTATGTTTTTGGTTGTCCGCGCCTGCATTTTACACCGGCTCCTGTTCTGAAAGTATCAGAAAGGCATTCTCTTGGCCAGTTATTTAGGCTCAGAGAGACAAGCGCATGTGTTTGGGTCACAACTCTTGATTTTAACACCGGCTCATGTTCTGAAACAGTTAGAACTGCGTTCTTTCTGCAAGTTAGTTAGGCTCAGAGAGACAAGTGTATGTTTTTGGTTGTCCGCACCTGCATTTTACACTGGCTCCGGTATTGAAACTGTCAAAAGAGCGTCCTCTCTGTGAATTAGTAAGGCTCAGAGTGAAAAGCGTATGTGTTTGGTTATCCGCACCTGCATTTTACACCGGCTCCTGTTCTGAAAGTATCAGAAAGGCATTCTCTTGTCCAGTTATTTAGGCACAGAGAGACAAGCGCATGTGTTTGGGTCACAACTCTTGATTTTAACACCGGCTCATGTTCTGAAACAGTTAGAACTGCGTTCTTTCTGCAAGTTAGTTAGGCTCAGAGAGACAAGTGTATGTTTTTGGTTGTCCGCACCTGCATTTTACACTGGCTCCGGTATTGAAACTGTCAAAAGAGCGTCCTCTCTGTGAATTAGTAAGGCTCAGAGTGAAAAGCGTATGTGTTTGGTTATCCGCACCTGCATTTTACACCGGCTGCTGTTCTGAAAGTATCAGAAAGGCATTCTCTTGTGCAGTTATTTAGGCACAGAGAGACAAGCGAATGTGTTTTGTCGCCTGCTCTGGTATTGAGACTGCCAAAAGTGCATCCTCCCTGTGAATTAGTAAGGCTCAGAGAGACGAGCGCATGTGTTTGGGTCACAACTCTTGCTTTTCACACCGGCTCATGTTCTGAAACAGTTAGAACTGCGTTCTTTGTGCAAGTTAGTTAGGCTCAGAGAGACAAGTGTATGTTTTTGGTTGTCCGCACCTGCATTCTACACCGGCTCCTGTTCTGAGAGTATGAGAAAGTCGACTGCTCATACTTTTTACACTGGCTCCGGTATTGAATCTGTCAAAAGAGCGTCCTCTCTGTGAATTAGTAAGGCTCAAAGAGACAATCTCATGTATTTGGGTCACAAATCTTGCTTTTCACACCGGCTCATGTTCTGAAACTGCGTTCTTTCTGCAAGTTAGTTAGGCTCAGAGAGACAAGTGAATGTTTTTGGTTGTCCGCAACTGCATGTTACACCGGCTCCTGTTCTGAAAGTGTCAGAAAGGCATTCTCTTGGCCATTTATTTAGGTACACAGTGATAAGCGCATGTGTTTGGGTCACAACTCTTGCTTTTCACACTGGCTCATGTTCTGAAACAGTTAGAACTGCGTTCTTTCGCAAGTTAGTTAGGCTCAGAGAGACAAGTGTACTTTTTTGGTTGTCCGCAACTGCATGTTACACCGGCTCCTGTTCTGAAAGTGTCAGAAAGGCATTCTCTTGGCCAGTTATTTAGGTACACAGCGATAAGCGTATGTGTTTGGTCGCCTGCTCATGCTTTTTACACTGGTTCCCGTATTGAAACTGTCAAAAGAGCGTCCTCTCTGTGAATTAGTAAGGCTCAGAGAGACAAGCGCATGTGTTTGGGTCACAACTCTTGTTTTTCACACCGGCTTATGTTCTGAAACAGTTAGAACTGCGTCCTTTCTGCAAATTAGTTAGGCTCAGAGAGACAAGCGTGTGTGTTTGGTTGTCCGCACCTGCATTTTACACCGCATGCTGTCCTGAAAGTATGAGAAAAGCATTCTCTTGTCCAGTTATTTAGGCACAGAGAGATAAACGTATGTGTTTGGTCGACTGCTCATGCTTTTTACACTGGTTCCCGTATTGAAACTGTCAAAAGAGCGTCCTCTCTGTGAATTAGTAAGGCTCAGAGAGACAAGCGCATGTGTTTGGGTCACAACTCTTGCTTTTCACACCGGCTTATGTTCTGAAACAGTTAGAACTGCATTCTTTCTGCAAGTTAGTTAGGCTCAGAGAGACAAGTGTATGTTTTTGGTTGTCAACACCTGCATTTTACACTGGCTCCAGTATTCAAACATTCAAAAGAGCGTCCTCTCTGTGAATTAGTGAAGCTCAGAGAGACAAGCACATGTGTTTGGGTCACAACTCTTGCTTTTCACACCGGCTCATGTTCTGAAACTGCGTTCTTTCTGCAAGTCAGTTAGGCTCAGAGAGACAAACGTATATGTTTGATATTCCGCACCTGCATGTTACACCGACTTCTGTTCTGAAACAGTTAGAACTGCGTTCTTTGTGCAAGTTAGTTAGGTTCAGAGAAACAAGTGTATGTTTTTGGTTGTCCGCACCTGCATTTTACACTGGCTCTGGTATTGAAACTGTCAAAAGAGCGTCCTCCCTGTGAATTAGTAAGGCTCACAGAGACGAGCGTATGTGTTTGGGTCACAACTCTTGCATTTTACACCCGCTCAGTTCTGAAACAGTTAGAAGTGCGTTCTTTCTTCAAGTTAGTTAGGCTCAGAGAGACAAGTGTATGTTTTTCTTGTCCGCACCTGCATTTTACACCGGCTGCTGTTCTGAAAGTATCAGAAAGGCATTCTCTTGGCCAGTTAATTAGGCACAGAGAGATAAGCGTATGTGTTTTGTAGCCTGCTCATACTTTTTGCACTGGCTCTGGTATTGAGACTGCTAAAAGTGCATCCTCCCTGTGAATTAGTAAGGCTCAGAGAGACAAGCACATGTGTTTGGGTCACAACTTTTGCTTTTTACACCGGCTCATATTTTGAAACTGCGTCCTTTCTGCAAGTTAGTTAGGCTCAGAGAGACAAGCGTATATGTTTGGTTTTCCGCACCTGCATTTTACACCGGCTCCTGTTCTGAAAGTATCAAAAAGGCATTCTCTTGTCCAGTTATTTAGGCACACAGATAAGCGTATGTGTTTGGTCGCCTGCTCATGCTTTTTACACTGGCTCCGGTATTGAAACTTTCAAAAGAGCGTCCTCTCTTTGAATTAGTAAGGCTCAGAGAGACAAGCGCATGTGTTTGGGTCACAACTCTTGCTTTTCACACCGACTTATGTTCTGAAACAGTTAGAACTGCGTTCTTCCTGCAAGTTAGTTAGGCTCAGAGAGACAAGTGTGTGTGTTTGGGTTTCCGGTCCTGGACTTTACTCCAGCTCCTGTTCTGAAACTGTCAGAGTGGCTTTCTCTCAGTGAGAACGCAGCTATGGAGACAAATGAATCTCTACCATATTCTTTTAAAAGCCCCAAATATTGTCTACCCATCTTTTTCATGAATTAAATTAATCTTATTGGCCTTTTACTCACAGAGATTTAATTGCAGTAATGCAATGACTGTAGTTGTTATCAACTCAAGTATTTCACATGCTTCACTGAAGTCTCTCCTCCAAGGATCGCTTAGCCCGTCTGTGGTGAAAAAGAAGAGAGAAGAGAAACTCAACAAAATGACAGTAAAATGCAGTAATTTATCCCATTCAATATCATTGTCCATTATAATGTTTCACTGTGGACATTGTCATATACCAGTTATGTACAGGTACAACTTGTTTTTCAGATATGAAAGGCAAGACAAGAATAAAGCTTGCTTGGGTATTTTAAAAATGACTGAAATTTGTTTCACATTCATTGTCTATGAAAATTTGAGTCTCATGCCTCTGGTTTGTGGCTTTGGGAGGAAGTAGTTCATGTTCACAAATAACAGATGTGAGAGGTACACATGTGCAAGTCACAAGCTAGTCTCAAGTCTTAACCTTAAAGCTGAAGCAAATCCTAAGTCACTGTGTTTAAGACTCAAGTAAGCAAAGTCAATTCACTGCTAAACATCAAACAAGACAAGCCAATTAAGTCAAGTCAAGTCACCATGAAAGAAGCGCTTTAAACTCTAACACTCGTTGTCTCAAACCATGTTATGAGAAAATGGCGCTATGGTTAGGATTTATAAATACTACTATTTATTAGGGGTATAACAATTCTCCAAATCTATGGTTTGGCTCATACCTTGTTTATTGTTGTTGTTTTAAATAGATTAACTTTGAATTAATTAACTATGTCAACAAAAATAAATGATCTGATCTAACATGTTTTCCAGGATCTAGTGTAGTAGTCTATTTTGTATTTTACTTAATGTCTGTGGATGTGGATGATCAGATTGGTGTGGTAATATTAAGCTCAACTCAAGCTCAGTGCAGGTGTGGGAAAATGCTTTCAACAAGCTCTCAGCTCAATCCTGTCTTGCTTCATTTTCTAGGTTCTGCTAGACAAGGGGTCAGCAAGCTTCAGCCATTTTAGCCCATTTCTCACCATTTAAAACCACCTGGAGCTGCAAAATCTGTTTGATCCCTAAAATGACTTTACATTACACGAATGAGTGAATATCCACTTCTCTTTATACATCCATGGCGATAAGCGATAGAGCGAGCATCAGAAAAGTGATGGTGAATGCAAGCGGAGCAGAAGAAAAGGTTAGCAGTAAGCTGTAACAATCTGGTAGTAAATGTACAGTGTCAGTTAATAAATGCTGCAGCTTGTCAAGACCAAGAAAAGTAATGTCTAGCAACTGCTCTTGCTAGGCATTGAGCCTGAAGATGCTAAACAGAGAAATGTGCCTCCCCAGCCAGGGCCAAGTCAGTCAACCTAGGGGAAACACTGCAATCTGTGCTGATATGCATGCTTTTCATTATATATAATTTGAATATGTAGGAAATCAAATGATAATGGATTACAAAAAAAGGTCATTTTGGCATAAGGGTGCCCCCAAAATGCACATATACATTCAGAACAAGTCATATCTGATGATTGTATGTGAAAGAAGTAATAGGAAAATAGTATATTCAGAAGCAGAGATATACACTTCGTTGTGTGACGTTGTGACATAAAGGCCCCAAAATTTCAACCTCTGAATTGATCCGTTATGTATATAATGATATGCTATTTGAATGGATCTCATTGGAGGATCACATAAAATCTTGAAGTATGTGTATTTTTTTCATAACGTTTTCTTCTTTTTTTAAATCAGAAATTCTTATGAAACGTTGAGAATAGCCATTTCCAAGCGAGTTATGATCAAAACAGGCAAAAAGACAAATGTGTGTAATTAAAAGCTTGTTTTTGCTTATTTTCATATGTTTGTCCTCTGAAACATTCAGAAACGACTGTTCAGAGCGAGTTAGACTCAAAACTGCAATATATGTGTTTTTATAAGTTTTTCTTCTTTTTCTATTAGAATCTCACAAACAACGTTGAGAATAGCCATTTCCAAGCGAGTTATGATCAAAACAGGCAAAAAGACAAGTGTGTGTAATGAAAAGCTTGTTTTGGCTTAATTTCAACTGTTTAGCGTCTGAAACACTCGGAAACGACTGTTCAGGACAAGTGAGACTCAAAACTGAAGCATATGTGTTTTTATAAGTTTTTCTTCTTTTTATATCAGATTCTATTATAAAACGTTGAGAATAGCCATTTCCAAGCGAGTTATGATCAAAACAGGCAAAAAGACAAGTGTGTGTAATGAAAAGCTTGTTTTTGCTTATTTACACCTGTTTAGCGTCTGAAACACTCAGAAACGACTGTTCAGGGCAAGTTAGACTCAAAAATGCAATATATGTGTTTGTATAAGTTTTTCTTCTTTTTCTATTAGAATCTCACATAAAACGTTGAGAATAGCCATTTCCAAGCGAATTATGATCAAAACAGGCAAAAAGACAAGTGTGGGTAATGAAAAGCTTGTCTTTGCTTATTTTCACCTGTTAAGCGTCTGAAACGCACAGAATCGAAAGTCTTTTTCTAACATTAAGTAGGCTCTGAGAGAAAAGTGTATGTATTTGGTCGCCTGCTCATGCCTTTTACACTGGCTCCAGTATTGAAACTTTCAAAAGAGCATCCTCTCTGTGAATTAGTAAGGCTCAGAGAGACAAGCGTATGTGTTTGGGTCATAACTCTTGCTTTTCACACCGGCTCATGTTCTGAAACAGTTAGAACTGCGTTCTTTCTGCAAGTTAGTTAGGACCAGAGAGACAAGTGTATGTTTTTGGTTGTCCGCACCTGCATTTTACACTGGCTCTGGTATTGAAACTGTCAAAAGAGCGTCCTCTCTGTGAATTAGTAAGGCTCAGAGAGACAAAGGTATGTGTTTGGGTCACAACCCTTGCTTTTTACACCCGCTCATTTCTGAAATAGTTAGAACTGCGTCCTTTCTGCAAATTAGTTAGGCTCAGAGAGACAAGCGTGTGTGTTTGGTTGTCCACACCTGCATTTTACACTGGCTGCTGTTCTGAAAGTAGGAGAAAGGCATTCTCTTGTCCAGTTATTAAGGCACAGAGAGACAAGCGTATGTGTTTCGTCGCCTGCTCATACTTTTTGCACTGCCTCTGGTATTGAGACTGCCAAAAGTGCATCCTCCCTGTGAATTAGTCAGGCTCAGAGAGACAGGCGCACGTGTTTGGGTCAGAACTCTTGCTTTTAACACTGGTTCATGTTCTGAAACAGTTAGAACTGCATTCTTTCTGCAAGTTAGGTAGGCACAGAGAAATAAACGTATGTGTTTTGTCCCATGCTCATACTTTTCACACTGGCTCCGGTATTGAAACTGTCAAAAAAGCGTCCTCTCTGTGAATTAGTAAGGCTCAGAGAGACAGGCGCATGTGTTTGGGTCACAACTCTTGCTTTTTACACCCGCTCAGTTCTGAAACAGTTAGAACTGCGTCCTTTCTGCAAATTAGTTAGGCTCAGAGAGACAAGTATGTGTGTTTGGTTGTCCGCACCTGCATTTTACACCGCCTGCTGTCCTGAAAGTATGAGAAAAGCATTCTCTTGTCCAGTTATTTAGGCACAGAGAGACAAGCGTATGTGTTTGGTCGCCTGCTCATGATTTTTACACCAGCTCATGTTCTGAAAGTGTTAGAACGCGTCTTTTCTGTGAATTAGTAAGGATCAGAGAGACAGGCGTATGTGTTTGGGTCACAACCCTTGGTTTTTAAACCTGCTCAGTTCTGAAACAGTTAAAACTGCATTTTTTCTGCAAGTTAGTTAGGCTCAGAGAGACAAGCGTGTGTGTTTGGTTGTCCGCACCTGCATTTTACACCGGCTACTGTTCTGAAAGTATCAGAAAGGCATTCTCTTTGCCAGTTATGTTTTGTCGCCTGCTCATGCTTTTCACACTGGCTCCGGTATTGAAACTGTCAAAAGAGTGTCCTCCCTGTCAATTAGTAAGGCTCAGAGAGACAAGCGCATGTGTTTGGTTGCATGCTCATGCTTTTTACACTGGCTCTGGTATTGAAACTGTCAAAAGAGCGTCCTCTCTGTGAATTAGTAAGGCTCAGAGAGACAGGCGCATGTGTTTGGGTCACAACTCTTGCTTTTTACACCCGCTCAGTTCTGAAACAGTTAGAACTGCGTCCTTTCTGCAAATTAGTTAGGCTCAGAGAAACAAGCATGTGTGTTTGGTTGTCCGCACCTGCAATTTACACCGCCTACTGTCCTGAAAGTATAAGAAAGGCATTCTCTTGTCCAGTTATTTAGGCACAGAGAGACAAGCGTATGTGTTTCGTCGCCTGCTCATACTTTTTGCACTGCCTCTGGTATTGAGACTGCCAAAAGTGCATCCTCCCTGTGAATTAGTCAGGCTCAGAGAGACAGGCGCACGTGTTTGGGTCAGAACTCTTGCTTTTAACACTGGTTCATGTTCTGAAACAGTTAGAACTGCATTCTTTCTGCAAGTTAGGTAGGCACAGAGAAATAAACGTATGTGTTTTGTCCCATGCTCATACTTTTCACACTGGCTCCGGTATTGAAACTGTCAAAAAAGCGTCCTCTCTGTGAATTAGTAAGGCTCAGAGAGACAGGCGCATGTGTTTGGGTCACAACTCTTGCTTTTTACACCCGCTCAGTTCTGAAACAGTTAGAACTGCGTCCTTTCTGCAAATTAGTTAGGCTCAGAGAGACAAGTATGTGTGTTTGGTTGTCCGCACCTGCATTTTACACCGCCTGCTGTCCTGAAAGTATGAGAAAAGCATTCTCTTGTCCAGTTATTTAGGCACAGAGAGACAAGCGTATGTGTTTGGTCGCCTGCTCATGATTTTTACACCAGCTCATGTTCTGAAAGTGTTAGAACGCGTCTTTTCTGTGAATTAGTAAGGATCAGAGAGACAGGCGTATGTGTTTGGGTCACAACCCTTGGTTTTTAAACCTGCTCAGTTCTGAAACAGTTAAAACTGCATTTTTTCTGCAAGTTAGTTAGGCTCAGAGAGACAAGCGTGTGTGTTTGGTTGTCCGCACCTGCATTTTACACCGGCTACTGTTCTGAAAGTATCAGAAAGGCATTCTCTTTGCCAGTTATGTTTTGTCGCCTGCTCATGCTTTTCACACTGGCTCCGGTATTGAAACTGTCAAAAGAGTGTCCTCCCTGTCAATTAGTAAGGCTCAGAGAGACAAGCGCATGTGTTTGGTTGCATGCTCATGCTTTTTACACTGGCTCTGGTATTGAAACTGTCAAAAGAGCGTCCTCTCTGTGAATTAGTAAGGCTCAGAGAGACAGGCGCATGTGTTTGGGTCACAACTCTTGCTTTTTACACCCGCTCAGTTCTGAAACAGTTAGAACTGCGTCCTTTCTGCAAATTAGTTAGGCTCAGAGAAACAAGCATGTGTGTTTGGTTGTCCGCACCTGCAATTTACACCGCCTACTGTCCTGAAAGTATAAGAAAGGCATTCTCTTGTCCAGTTATTTAGGCACAGAGAGACAAGCGTATGTGTTTCGTCGCCTGCTCATACTTTTTGCACTGCCTCTGGTATTGAGACTGCCAAAAGTGCATCCTCCCTGTGAATTAGTCAGGCTCAGAGAGACAGGCGCACGTGTTTGGGTCAGAACTCTTGCTTTTAACACTGGTTCATGTTCTGAAACAGTTAGAACTGCATTCTTTCTGCAAGTTAGGTAGGCACAGAGAAATAAACGTATGTGTTTTGTCCCATGCTCATACTTTTCACACTGGCTCCGGTATTGAAACTGTCAAAAAAGCGTCCTCTCTGTGAATTAGTAAGGCTCAGAGAGACAGGCGCATGTGTTTGGGTCACAACTCTTGCTTTTTACACCCGCTCAGTTCTGAAACAGTTAGAACTGCGTCCTTTCTGCAAATTAGTTAGGCTCAGAGAGACAAGTATGTGTGTTTGGTTGTCCGCACCTGCATTTTACACCGCCTGCTGTCCTGAAAGTATGAGAAAAGCATTCTCTTGTCCAGTTATTTAGGCACAGAGAGACAAGCGTATGTGTTTGGTCGCCTGCTCATGATTTTTACACCAGCTCATGTTCTGAAAGTGTTAGAACGCGTCTTTTCTGTGAATTAGTAAGGATCAGAGAGACAGGCGTATGTGTTTGGGTCACAACCCTTGGTTTTTAAACCTGCTCAGTTCTGAAACAGTTAAAACTGCATTTTTTCTGCAAGTTAGTTAGGCTCAGAGAGACAAGCGTGTGTGTTTGGTTGTCCGCACCTGCATTTTACACCGGCTACTGTTCTGAAAGTATCAGAAAGGCATTCTCTTTGCCAGTTATGTTTTGTCGCCTGCTCATGCTTTTCACACTGGCTCCGGTATTGAAACTGTCAAAAGAGTGTCCTCCCTGTCAATTAGTAAGGCTCAGAGAGACAAGCGCATGTGTTTGGTTGCATGCTCATGCTTTTTACACTGGCTCTGGTATTGAAACTGTCAAAAGAGCGTCCTCTCTGTGAATTAGTAAGGCTCAGAGAGACAAGCGTATGTGTTTGGGTCACAACTCTTGCTTTTTACACCCGCTCAGTTCTGAAACAGTTAGAACTGCGTCCTTTCTGCAAATTAGTTAGGCTCAGAGAAACAAGCATGTGTGTTTGGTTGTCCGCACCTGCAATTTACACCGCCTACTGTCCTGAAAGTATAAGAAAGGCATTCTCTTGTCCAGTTATTAAGGCACAGAGAGACAAGCGTATGTGTTTTGTCGCCTGCTCATACTTTTTGCACTGGCTCTGGTATTGAGACTGCCAAAAGTGCATCCTCCCGGTGAATTAGTAAGGCTCAGAGAGACAGGCACATGTGTTTGGGTCAGAACTCTTGCTTTTAACACTGGTTCATGTTCTGAAACAGTTTGAACTGCATTCTTTCTGCAAGTTATTTAAGCACAGAGAAATAAGCGTATGTCTTTTGTCCCATGCTCATACTTTTCACACTGGCTCCGGTATTGAAACTGTCAAAAGAGCATCCTCTCTGTGAATTAATAAGGCTCAGAGAGACAAGTGCATGTGTTTGGGTCATAACTCTTGCTTTACACACTGGCTCATGTTATGAAACAGTTAGAACTGCATTCTTTCTACAAGTTAATTAGGCTCAGAGAGAAATGCGTATGTTTTTGGATTTCCGCACCTGCAATTTACACCGCCTCCTGTTCTGAAAGTGTCAGAAAGACATTCTCTTGGCCAGTTAGTTAGCAAGGCTCAGAGACACAAGCGTATGTGCTATGTCGCCTGCTCCTGCTTTTTATACTGGCTCCGGTATTGAAACTGTCAAAAGAGCGTCCTCTCTGTGAATTAGTAAGGCTCAGAGATACAAGCGCATGTGTTTGGGTCATAACTCCTGCTTTTCACACCGGCTCATGTTCTGAAACAGTTAGAACTGCGTTCTTTCTGCAAGTTAGTTAGGGTCAGAGAGACAAGCATATGTTTTTGGTTGTCCGCGCCTGCATTTTACACCAGCTCCTGTTCTGAAAGTATCAGAAAGGCATTCTCTTGGCCAGTTATTTAGGCTCAGAGAGACAAGCGCATGTGTTTGGGTCACAACTCTTGCTTTTCACACCGTCTCATGTTCTGAAACAGTTAGAAGTGCGTTCTTTCTGCAAGTTAGTTAGACTCAGAGAGACAAGCATGTTTTTTGGTCGCCTGCTCATGATTTTTACACCAGCTCATTTTCTGAAAGTGTTAGAACGCGTCTTCTCTTTGAATTAGTAAGGATCAGAGAGACAAGCGTATGTGTTTGGGTCACAACCCTTGCTTTTTACACCCGCTCAGTTCTGAAACATTCAGAACTGCATTCTTTCTACAAGTTAGTTAGGCACAGAGAGATAAGTGTATGTGTTTGGTTGTCCGCACCTGCATTTTACACCGGCTCCTGTTCTGAAACTGTCAGAAAGACATTCTCTTGGCCAGTTAGTTAGCCAGGCTCAGAGAGACAAGCGTATGTGCTATGTCGCCTGCTCCTGCTTTTTACACCGGCTCCGTTATTGAAACTGTCAAAAGAGCGTCCTCTCTGTGAATTAGTAAGGCTCAGAGAGACAAGTGCCTGTGTTTGGGTCATAACTCTTGCTTTTCACACCGGCTCGTGTTCTGAAACAGTTAGAACTGCATTCTTTCTGCAAGTTAGTTAGGCTCAGAGAGACAAGCGTATGTTTTTCGTTGTCCGCACCTGCATTTTACACCGGCTCCTGTCCTGAAAGTATCAGAAAGTATTCTCTTGGCCAGTTATTTAGGTAACCAGACATAAGCGTATGTGTTTGGTCGCCTGCTCATACTTTTTACACTGGCTCCGGTATTGAAACTTTCAAAAGAGCGTCCTCTCTGTGAATTAGTGAGGCCCAGAGAGACAAGCGCATGTGTTTGGTTCACAACTCTTGCTATTCATACCAGCTCATGTTCTGAAACATTTAGAACTGCGTTCTTTCTGTAAGTTAGTTAGCTTCAGAGAGACAAGTGTGTGTGTTTGGATTCCCCGGTCCTGGACTTTACTCCAGCTCCTGTTCTGAAACTGTCAGAGTGGCTTTCTCTCAGTAAGAACGCAGCTATGGAGACAAATGAATCTCTACCGTATGGTTTTAAAAGCCCCAAATATTGTCTACCCATCTTTTGCATGAATTAAATTACTTTTATTGGCCTTTTACTCACAGAGATTTAATTGCAGTAATGCAATGACTGTAGTTGTTATCAACTCACGTATTTCACATGCTTCACTGAAGTCTCTCCTCCAAGGATCGCTCAGCCCCGTCTGTGGTGAAAAAGAAGAGAGGAGAGAAACTCAACAAAATGACAGTAAAATGCAGTAATTTATCCCATTCATTATCATTGTCCATTATAATGTTTCACTGTGGACATTGTCATATACCAGTTATGTACAGGTACAACTTTTTCTTCAGATATGAAAGGGAAGACAAGAATAAAGCTTACTTGGGTATTTTAAAAATGACTATGAAATTAGTTTCACATTCATTGTCTATGAAGCAGCTCCACTTCATTCTGGGGTCTCATGCCTCTGGTTTGTGGCTTTGGGAGGAAGTAGTTCATGTTCACAAATAACAGATGTGAGAGGTCCATTTTGCAAGTCACAAGCTAGTCTCAAGTCTTAACCTTAAAAGCTGAAGCAAATCCTAAGTCACTGTGTTTAAGACTCAAGTAAGCAAAGTCAATTCACTGCTAAACATCAAACAAGACAGGCCAATTAAGTCAAGTCAAGTCACCATGAAAGAAGCACTTTAAACTCTAACACTCGTTGTCTCAAGCCAAGTCATGAGAAAATGGCACTCTATAGGCTATGGTTAGGATTAATAAATACCACTATTTATAAGGGGTATAACAATTCTCCAAATCCATGGTTTGGCTCATACCTTGTTTTTTGTTGTTGTTTTAAATAGATTAACTTTGAATTAATTAACTATGTCAACAAAAATAAATGATCTGATCTAACATGTTTTCCAGGATCTAGTGTTCCTAATTTTGTATTTTACTTAATGTCTGTGGATGTGGATGATCAGATTGGTGTGGTAATATTAAGCTCAACTCAAGCTCAGTGCAGGTGTGGGAAAATGCTTTCAACAAGCTCTCAGCTCAATCCTGTCTTGCTTCATTTTCTAGGTTCTGCTAGACAAGGGTTCAGCGAGCTTCAGCCATTTTAGCCCATTTCTCAACATATAAAACCCACCTGGAGCCGCAAAATCCCTCCCTAGTCTGATCCCTAAAATGACTTTACGTTACACGAATGAGTGAATATCTAATTAGGATTACATATTTCACATAAAAAAAAACATACAAATGTATTGATTATTCAATAAAACAATCAAAGGTCTGTAGTAGCTTAAGGCTCACATCTGATTTTTAAAAAAATTCTGAGGACCACCTTCCCAAATAAATGAAAAAATAAACAAAACAAAACATAACATGACAAATCAATAGTCAAGTGTAATATTGCAATTACACAACATTTACCAACAAAATAAAGGATATAAATAAAATGAATTCATATTGTGAGGCAGTTCACTCTAAAAATAAAAGATTTTTTGCTTGTGATGCAAACTGGGGTAAAACTAATACCTGGAACACAGTCACTCACACCAGTTGAATCCTATGTAATCCTATGTAATGAAGCCTAGTTTACTACTCCAGCAAGTAGGTCGAACCTAGCACGCTGCTACTGACTTCAGCTAATGCTTTGTGGAGATCGCGGCATTTGAGAAACCAAACGGAATAAATACCTCACATGTAAACACACACGTCGCATCGTAAGGCATGCTGGGTACTGACATCAAAACGGTGACAATAAGTTGAAACTGAAACAGAAAAAGTTGAAACTGAAAAAGACAAAGTTGAAACTGAGAACCGGTGACATTGAAAAAAACTTACATTGTAAAGACATGTCTGTAAGGATCACATAAAATCTTGAAGTGTGTGTATTTTTTTCATAACTTTTTCATCTTTTTCTTATCAGAAACTCTTATTTAACAGTCAGAATAGCTTTTTCCAAGCAAGTTGTGATCAAAACAGGAAAAGAAAAGAAGTGTGTGTATTTTAAAGGTTGTGTCATGTTTATTACATCTGTCTGTCTTCATAAACTGTCTGAATCGACTTTTCTGAGCAAGTTAGACTCAAAAATAAAGTATTTGTCTTTTTATAACTTTTTCTTCTTTTTATATCAGAATCTCTTATATACAAGTCAGAATAGCTTTTTTCCCAGCGAGTTCTGATCAAAACAGGAAAAAAAAAGAAGTGGTTGTCACGCACAGACCTGTCAGCCAAGGAAAAGGAGGCAGACAGGGAGGGGTGAACTCAGATCTTTCATACTAGCTCTGGAGACATATATATGCTTTTGACAGAAACCACTCCTAGCGGTTGACTCACTGACCATTGAAATATACGACTATTTCTCTGTGTCCACCTGCAATTTCTTCTTTTCTCTGCACACTTCATAGTACACATTTCAATCTAACTTTTACCTGGTAATGTGGGTTAAAACTCTTTACTTTACCTAACATGGACTTGAGGAAAATTAGGACACTCATTTCTTTTACACATCATCTTTTATACTTTAACTCATCACAAGTTTTCGACATATTGATTCAGATTACACTTAAGGGCCAAAATACTTGCATAATTTAGACATCATCACAAGTTTTCTACATATTGATTCAGATTACAATAAAGGGGCACAATACTTGATTTACTTGATTTTGATAACACTGCTGTGAGGCACGCACACATCTCATTCTGCAAAAAACATTCTAACATTCTCACACCGTTGACATTTGATGTTCGCTATGACAGGGAAGTTGCTATAACTTTACTGTACATGCTCCTAATCTACACTGCACTTTACATGGCTGCCAAGTCACACCCCTCAGACCGGGTTGATGGACTATAGTTCACTGTCTATCCTCTGCTCCACTCAGAGAACATACACTCAAGCAAGGATCGCTCAGTCCTGCCTGCGGTGAAACAAAGGAGAGGAGAGAACCTTAAATGACAGCAAAATGCAGTGATTAATATCATTGTCCATCATGATTTTTCACTGTGGACATTGTCATAAGAAAATAGCATTGCAGTCGGCTGCTCTCTTTGTGCTGCAGAACAGATAGATTTAGGAGGTCTTTTGTCCCCACAGCAATTAGACTCTTCAACTCTTTGAACTGACTAGTTTTTGTTTTTTGTTTCATTCGTGATAATTGGATGAGCTTGGACAATTGGAATTTCCCTTCGGGGATTCATAAAGTATCAATCAATCAATCAATCAATCACTCAATCAATCAAACAATATGCCAGTTCACCCAACCCTAGTATACAGGAACATTTTCTTTTCAGATATGAAAGGTTACCTATAGAATAAAGCTTACTTGAGTATTTTAAAAATTACTATAAAATTAGCTTCACATTCATTGTCTATGAAGCAGCTCCAGACTTTATTCCGGATGGCTTCAGAAATTTGAGTCTCACGCCTCTGGTTTGTGGCTATGGGAGGAAGTAGTTCATGTTCACAAATAACAGTTACACATCTCACAGTTGTGCAAGTCACAAGCTAGTCTCAAGTCTTAACTTTAAAGGCTGACGAAAGTCCTAAGTCACTGTGTTTTAGACTCAAGTAAGTAAAGTCAAGTCACTGCTAAACATCAAGCAAGTCAAGTCAATTAAGTCACAAGTCAAGTCACCATGTTTTAACACTAAGAAAGGGCAAACCATGTCGTGAGAAAATGGCACTCTAATGGCTATGGTTAGGATTCATAAATACTGCTATTTATTAGGGGTATAATTCTCCAAATCCATGGTTTGGTTCATACTTTGTTTTGTTGTTGTTGTTTTTAATAGATTAACTTTAAATGAACTAAGTAAAAAAAAAAAAAATCTGATTTTACATGTTTTCCAGGATCTAGTGTTTATAATTCTGTATTTTATGCAGTGTTGATGTCTGTGGATGTGGATGATCAGATTGGTGTGGGAAAATGCTTTCAACAAGCTTTCAGCTCAATCCTGTCTTGCATCATTTTCTAGATTCTGCTAGAGCAGGGGACAGCAACCTTCAGCGTACAAAGAGCCATTTGAGCCCATTTCTCACCATATAAAACCCACCTGGAGCTGCAAAATCTGTTTGATCCCTAAAATGATGATTACACCACTAGTTACATTACAAGAATGAGTGAATATCTAATTAGGATTACATATTTCACATAAACAAAAACATACAGATGTATTGTTTACTCAATAAAACGATCAGTTTTAAAACAGTTTAAATTAAAATATTCATTTGTTAAGCTTTTTTGATATTTTAAGCGAAAACATATTTTTGCTAGTTAATTTGTCAACTATGTTATGGACAGCCTGTATGCCATTACAGACTGACTAAATGCTTTAATTTAGGTAACAAATTTTTAGGAGTTCTTGTGTCTATTCTCCCATTTTATTTATTTATTTTTTAAAGACTTTAAAATTCTTAATGATTAAAGTACTTTTAATCATAAATCTGCCTCACAGATCATTAAGACGTTTTAAGATATGTTATACAAAACTCCAACCTGTGTGGATGTAATGTACTTCTTGATCACTGACCTCCATCAGACCTGCTCCTTCAGCCCTGTCAGTCTCCGCCATCTCCCTCTCTTTTCCTGTTTTTAGTAACAGGTTGTTTTATTAAACTCAGATTTACAAGAATGAGTGGTCAACCAGTTTGAATTTGTATTTGTCTCAACTGGCAAAATCTTCTGCAATTTCATATATCCATCTACAGGCTGAGTTATTAAGGGATGTAAAATTTTGTTATGATCAACACAATGTGACCTTTTCACTGACATAAACTGATTATAAAGAATAATCTATGCCTACTGATGTTTCGAAATACTTAAGAGGCACACACAAAAAGCTGTTCAAAATACTGAGGACATACAAATGGGCCCCAGACGGCACTGAGACGTACCAAGAGGCCAGCAATAGTGAGGAGATTCAATTATTACTACAAAAGTATACAGAATACCCAGACTGTCCAAAATATAAATTACATCTTCAACAAAACAGCAAATAAAACTACGTACAAGGAAAAGAAAAACAGACAAGAACCAATAGTTTGACAAAGAATGTCAAAACCTGAAAAATGAAGCTAGAAAATGATCTAACCTCAAACACAGAGCCTTCACCTTCAGTACTGTGAAGCACTCAAGACATATCAATACAATCAAAACCAAAAAGATAAACAGCTGAGAAACAGCTGTGATTACTTGAAAAGAGTCAAACTCCTTCTGGGACCAGTGGAACTCTATAAAAATGCATTTTATTATATTGTATTTAATATTATTGTTTATATTTACATATTATTGTATGAATATTAATCTGTCAGTGTAAATAATTTTCTGTAGTGCTTTTTCTGTAGGTTTCTGTCATGCCAATAAAGCTTATTTGAATTTGAATTGTGCCCCAGATAGCAAAATTTCTGTGGACCTGATCCGGCTCACACCCAACATTTTCAGCACTTTCATCCAGCCCACATGCCGCATGGAATGATGGCACTTGGCTCCCAGATCTGGGCCACAGGCAAGCCGTATGTCAACCAAGAACACACCAGGGGCCTGTTTCAGAAAGCAGGTTTAGCAAACTCTGAGTCTAACCCTGAACTCTGAGTGGATGAATCTCAAGATGGGAAACTCTGAGTTTTCGGTTTCAGAACAACTGATCAGAGTCACCCTGTCTCCTCAAAATTACGTTCCCACACAACTAAATTGCATTCTCAATTACGTTTCTATGAAAACGTATTTTGTCCGCGATTACGTTTGTTGTAACGTATCACGAATACATTTCTAATCAGCATATATTTGCTTTCCTACAATGCTATTCGCTATTTTAATTCGAATAACCTTTCTCTACTTTAACATACATATATATTGGTGACAGGCTTACGCGTTTTTCTTAACACACCTGGATTTGTCCTTTTTCAACGTGCCGGTACTAATTTTAATTAATGGATTGATTTATAATTGCTGTATATCTTGTATCTCCACTGACATCTGATGATTTGCGCATTATGACCGCTTTTTTAAGTAACCGCCTGCCATTGCGGTGAAGAATAAAATGAGAGAAAGAAATGACGAACTCAAATTTTCTGGCCATTGTTTTCTAACCTCATAAGAAGGGACTGAAAAAAGAAAGAAATACTAAATGTGTCAAAGGGAATTCCCAGTGACGTCATGCGTAGTAAGGTCCCACAAAATGGACCCCCCCGCCCCCTACAACACCCCCTTTTTTTGGCTTGACTTCTTCTTCGTCGCTCTTTTGACAGACAGTGGATGGCTCAACGAACCAGACAGACTAGCGACCCCACGTGTGTCTACATTGAAATGACATCTTCATTCTTGAAAACCCGAGGTTGCGAGTTGGTGGGTTTCAGTCCACCAAAAGAGTAATTCGTAAAATGTTGGCGCGCGCGCAAACATCCCCCCTTCCCCTCACCACACACACAATTACACGCGCGGTCAGTTTTTCAAAGCAGGAGCCATGTAGGATCGCCATACTTACATATGTTATTTTCCAGGTCAAGACCTTTCCAAAAATGTGTTTGGTGTAGCTCTATGATAAAGTTTTAATTTTCACATTTCATGGACACAAGCAGTTTCAGAGTATGTAGGTTGTTCGAATTAAACTAGCTAATAGCATTGTAGGAAAGCAAGGATATGTTGATTAGAAACGTATTCGTGATACGTTACAAACAAACGTAATCGCGGACAAAATACGTTTTCATAGAAGCGTAATTGAGAATGCAATTAAGTTGTGTGGGAACGTAATTTTGAGGAGACAAGGTTGCAATTAACTCTGCGTATGTTCACTTTGAGTTCAGTTCGTGCGTGATGAATAAAACAAGCCATTATCAATGTAGCTCCGATGCAACGAGTCACCATGGCAACAGGTAAACAAAGGGCAGAGCCTCCGTTTTAATCCAGTGGATGTAGAGATATGAATGCATGTTGCACATCTTTTATCTTGAAAAAAGAGCCTGCGTCAAAGCGGGAAAAGAGACTATAACACAATAATGTTTTACTAAGTGTTGTCCATTAATCCATCATTAGCAGACTATGATGATATGATAAAGTCGATTTTTACTGTGTATCATAATGCAGCTACATTACATTTTAAATATATTTGATCAGCTTTAATCTGACGGAAAAAACACAGGAAGCAGCAACTGAAGATGAAAAATATAGTTATAGATTTAAAACGCATAGATCAAAACCACAGAGATGTGACCGTAAGCTCTCAATCTGATTCAGTAATAACGTGTTCGGTGATTTGTACTTGAAAAGCCGTCAAGATTAAAATACTATTTCAAATTTTTAGACATCTATTTGTGTTTCGGCTCAACAGCATTCAGTGACTTTATTTCTGCTGCTTCAACAAATGTAGTATATAGTCACACTGAAATGCTGTTAAAATATAGGAATGATCAGTGCGACCAATCACATCATGAGTGATGGAGATATTATTATTTATATTTTATAAATTATATATAGATATATTATTCATTGAGCCCACGTGTCTCAAGCTTCTTCCTGATGTTTCAAATTTAAATTGAGGTTACATATTATTTGCTAATAAACATTAGCACAATGTCATAATGATTTCAGTGCATGAGCTGCTCTTATAAACTAAGAGCTGTCGATTTTATTCTGAGCTGACGCTAAACTCACGCTGTTTAACATCTGAATGCGAGGGGGGAAAAAACGCTTTACAAGACTGATGTGCATAAAAGCGGTAACTTTACAAAGTTCTGAGTAATTAATTAATATCCAACCAGGATTTAGATAGTAATCCTCCGCTACTGAATGCTTTTATACGGACTGAGTTAAGAGGGAGGAGACAGAGAGAAACTCAGGGTTTGTTGAAGGTAACCTGCCAGCGAGCATGCTTCACATGGCATATATATATATATATATATATATATATATATATATATTATTATTATTATTATTATTATTATTATTATTATTATTATTATTGTATGCTGTAATGTTGTGGGTATTCAGTCTTACTGTATGTTATAAAAGGACCAACTCGGACGCTTGTCGTGAGCTTAACTTTTTACTGCTCTTATTGCTTTGTCAAAAACTATCAACAACCGTTACAAATGTTACAACTGTTTCAACCGTTTGCGCATCCCCACAGGTCTTAAAGTCACAAAACACATTTCATTCATCACATCTCCCCCCTCTGGAATGTTCCACATAAAGGTTTCTTACAGATTCTTAATGTAATTTAATTCTTAACTGTGAATACTTAAACTTCACATTAAAACAACCGCTTTGCTTATATATATATTAGCTTTAGGATTATTTCAAAATCTTGTTTAACATTTAAATAAACACTTTCTATAATGTACAACATAAATATCAAAGATAAACATCTTTGTCTTGCATTGTCCTTTGACTAGCTTATGACAGGTATAAATGCAGTCACACACACACACACACACACACACACACACACACACACACACACACGCACACACACATATATATATATATATATATATATATATATATATATATATATATATATATATATATATATATTCTTCAGATATTTCCTGGGTGCATCCGGATGGTTAGATATCAGCCTTATTAGCCTGTTATAAGCAACCTACGATACCAAGTGGCTAGCTTACACACAGCTGGTGCAACCCAGTGCAGAAATCATTATTTATAGCGTTATTTATAGATATTGGTCAGTGAAATTTCAGCACAGTGCCTTACGTTGTAGGAAGGAGCAGTTATCCAAATAGCTGCTACTGGCAATCAATTCGATTCATATCCATTTCAACAGCTCTAATAGCTAGCTAGCATCATTAGCTGCTACAGATGAAACGTCCTGTTTTCTCTATTTTCTTCCTTATGCACCTTGTGCATCTGGGCCTTAAAGATGCCCCCGCAGCGTATACTTTACGGAGTATACTATACCCTTATATGAATGGGGGGTGGGGAGGGTCGCCTGTAAAACTTTGTCGTCCCCCCCCCGGTCCGGTCATTATCTTTTCGGTATTTTGAACATACACATAAAACAAATATTTTAAATTAAATTAAAATTTTACTGTTTGATACTTGGGGACTTTTGGTCCAATTAATACATTAGCATCAGCACCGCTGTCGCTGTCAGAGACTAAATGAAACGAAAATATCTGAGCGGTGCCCAAAAGCGGCACAACAAAGAGAAATCTGAGGAATTTTCTTCCAAACTAACAAAAATAACGTCTTATTCGGAACTCTAAATCCTGTCAGACGTGAACAAGGATGCAGTATGTCAGCAGGTGGGTTCCTGCATAGTTGACATTGTTCAGCTACTATACAGTTATCATCCATTTTGCCAAGATGAACAGTTTTTAAATAGCCTTATTGTGTGACGTTACTTTGCCTATATGTTATGCTGGGGGTTTTTTTCTGTTTTTTTTTTCGGAATAATATAATGTTATTAGGCTTTCATATAGCCTAACCTACGGGGTTAGGTTATAAATAATTATTTCTGCACTGGGTTGCACCAGCTGTGTGTAAGCTAGCCACTTGGTATCGTAGTCTTTAGGCACAAAAACGACTACAGCCCACACACAGAGAAAAATATTGCTAAGTTGCTGCCAAACAAGTGTCATAAATACAGGATAGGCTATTTCATAAATAAAAACACAAGCTATAATAAAAATGTTAACGGAATATTAAAAGTTAATAAAAGTTATAAAAAGACAGGGAGAGCGCAGGCCCGCAGCGTCACCACCATTCCATCAAGGGGAGAGCCCCGTGCGCCCCGCAACTTCAGCACCAGAACAGGTTGAGTGCAGGCCCGCAGCGGCACCACCATGCAGTCAGGGGGAGAGCCCCGTGCGCCCCGCAACTGCAGCATCAGAACAGGGAGAGTGCAGGCCCGCAGCGTCACCACAATCCAGTCAGGGGGAGCATTCAGTCGATTCAGTGTCGGTTGAAGGAGAACCCAGAGCGCCCCTATCTACAACCAACCAGCCAACAAAAGCGAATAGCAGCAGTGACATGCATCTCAAATTAGCCCGGAATCAGCTCTTAAAACTGGTATATCTTACCCCAGGGACAGGGCAAATTTCCCTGTAGATATTACAGATGCAAATGTGAACATTTTTATTTTGAGGCAGGGACTATGCAGATTTGAAGGTCCGTACCCTAGAGATACAAAAGGCAGGTGCTTTTCCAACGAGTATTACAACAGAATATCAAAAAGGTTCATAGATACCACACAAATTTCGTGTCTATTGTGAGCCCCGTTTGGCTTTTTGGTGAGAGGAAATCAGTGTGTCATAATTTGGCCTGGACAACTGGAATTTTGGTCCGAGGTATTGACAAGAATGGTTGATGTTACCATGACACTTGCATCCAGTAACTCCGTTTCCGTGCAGGTTGTTCGAAATTGGGAGAAACAACAACGGAAACTTTTTTGTCCGTCATAGAACTTCTTGGCCGATATGACCCTGTATTACCAACACGTTCTCATCCCCAACGCGTCAAATACTACCGCTTGGTCAGTGGCCCGACATTTCAACGTATGACGCTCTAGGTACCCCTTTCGGGTCAGTTCTGCGCGCGTAGGGCTGTTCAACATATATCAACGGAGTAGTGACCCAGTCGAAATTATGCCGTTTATTCTTTCCTCTTGAAGTTCATAGACCAACGTAATAGCTTGTGGCCATTCTCGAAAGGTGCTAAACTAATGTCATAGCGCATTCTCCTTGTTTATATTTATCACTTGTTTCTCTCCCCGTGCTTTGTATTACCACTGCTGTGCTGTTTGCTCCCATTTTTACATACATACACTGTCTTTTCAAAAGACATTTCCGTGGTCACAGGAAACACCTAAATAAGCGCAATACTAAAGATATATTACAAGCGCACAGGGACGAGGCTGCATCTAACCTATGTGACAATGTAATAATAATCATATATTTAGAAATAGGGTTTGTCTTTGGCCCCGACAACACTGAGGCAAATTACAGCAGATAATGAGTTTATATGCTATTATTTGTATGTTGCTAATCGCGGTGACGGAAGAAGTGGTGCATGCCGGGTAATGTTGTTTGTTTTGGAGGTGGACTTTTATAATACATCCATGGCTAACTTTGATAAACATATGAAGTGCATCACGATCTCTCTATCGTTTTTCTCGAAATCAAATGAGAAGTAATTAAAAATGGTGACCATGATGTCTTTGTATTATGCGCGTGTGGCGTGTCGAAAGAAATCCTAAATGTGTCAATGGGAATTCCCAGTGACGTCATGCGTAGTAAGGTCCCACAAAATGACCCCCCCCCCCCTCCATAACACCCCCTTTTTATTGTCTTTTTACTTTAGAATGAAAACAAGAGGATTTTTCTTTTCTTTGTTCATTTCGGGGGAAAACAGCCCCTCAAAGTTGTGCTTAAATAATCATTCGCAATGCACTTTGCATGCTGTTAACTGGGAATGTTTACATCTCGGACAGGAAACACATCACGTTACTTCGTCTTCTTCGTCGCTCTTTTGACAGACAGTGGATGGCTCAACGAACCAGACAGACTAGCGACCCCACGTGTGTCTACATTGAAATGACATCTTCATTCTTGAAAACCCGAGGTTGCAAGCAAAACGAGTTGGTGGGTTTTCAGTCCGCCAAAACAGTCAAAAAATGTCGGCACGCGCGCAAACACACACGCACGCACGCACGCACACACACACACACGCGTCTAAAATAAAGCAACATCATTTAGATTCAGTGTAATTAGTCTAGTTGTTGTAAATATTTGATATATTCAGTAGTTATGTTGTTTTATGAACCTATTTTACGACTACTTTACAAAACAGAAGAACTGCCATCCCAAAAACGTTTATGTTTTTGAAACACTCACAAAAATATCTTAAACAAACCAACATCTTAACTTTTAGTTGATATAGATCATTTAGATGCAGTGTGATTATTAGTTCGGGTGTATTAAATGTTTGATATATTCAACAGATAGATCTTCTCACAACCCTATCTTACTGCCCTACTCTACAACCAGAAGAACTACAACTGTGGTGCTTATTTGTATCAAGAAACATGGCGAGGCTCATGGGAATTGTAGTTTTAAAAACATATTAGCGTTTTTAATATATTAGGAAGTTGTAAATACTAAACTGAGAGTACACTAGAGAGTTTAAGGGGACGATAAACACATTTGTGTAATCAGATTTTAAATATCTAATTGCTTTATGAGTGAAAATTAATTTTAACCATATTTTACCCATATCTGACTGCGTTGTCTCTGCGAATTAGTTAGGCTCAGAGAGACAAGCGTATGTGTTTGGTTGTCCGCACCTGCATTTTACACTGGCTCCTGTTCTGAAACTGTCAGTAAGGCATTCTCTTGGCCAGTTAGTTAGGCTCAGAGAGACAAGCGTATGTGTTTGGTTGTCCGCACCTGCATTTTACACCGGCTCATGTTCTGAAACTGTCAGAACGCGTCCTCTCTGTGAATTAGTGAGGCTCAGAAAGAAAAGCGTATGTGTTTGGGTCACAACCCTTGCTTTTCACACCGGCTCAGTTCTGAAACAGTTAGAACTGCGTTCTTTCTGCAAATTAGTTAGGCTCAGAGAGACAAGCGTGTGTGTTTGGTTTTCCGCATCTGCATTTTACACCTGCTCCTGTTCTGAAGGTGTCAAAAAGGCATTCTCTTGGCCAGTTGTTTAGGCAAAGAGAGATAAGCATATGTGTTTGGTCGCCTGCTCATGCTTTTTATACTGGCTCTGGTATTGAAACTGTCAAAAGAGCGTCCTCTCTGTGAATTAGTAAGGTTCAGAGAGACAAGCGTATGTGTTTGTTTGTCCGCACCTGCATTTTACACCGGCTCCTGTTCTGAACTGTGAGAAAGGCATCATCTTGGCCAGTTAGTTAGTAGGGCTCAGAGAGATACGCATATGTGTTTGGTCGCCTGCTCATGCTTTTTACACTGGCTCCAGTATTGAAACTGTCAGAAGAGTGTCCTCTCTGTGAATTAGTAAGGCTTAGAGAGACAAGCGCATGTGTTTGGGTCACAACTCTTGCTTTTTACACAGGTTCCTTTTTCTGAAACAGTTAGAACTGCATTCTTCTGGCGAATTAGTTAGGCTCAGAGAGACAAGCGTATGTGTTTGTTTGTCCGCACCTGCATTTTACACCGGCTCCTGTTCTGAAACTGTCAGAAAGACATTCTCTTGGCCAGTTAGTTAGTATGGCTCAGAGAGACAAGCGTATGTGTTTGGTCGCCTGCTCATGCTTTTTACACTGGCTCCGGTATTGAAACTGTTAGAAGAGTATCCTCTCTGTCAATTAGTAAGGCTCAGAGAGACAAGCGTATGTGTTTGGTTGTCCGCACCTGCATTTTACACCAGCTCCTTTTCTGAAACTGTCTGAACGGCATTCTCTTGGCCAGTTAGTTAGGCTCAGAGAGACATGCGTATGTGTTTGGTCGCCTGCTCATGCTTTTTACACTGGCTTCGGTATTGAAACTGTCAGAACAGCGTCCTCTCTGTGAATTAGTAAGGCTCAGAGAGACAAGCGTATGTTTTTGGGTCACAACCCTTGCTTTTTACACTGGCTCATGTTCTGAAACCGTCAGAACAGTGTTCTTTCTGTGAGTTAGTTAGGCTCAGAGAGACAAGCATATGTATTTGGGTTCCTGGTCCTGCTTTTTATTTCAGCTGCTGTTCTGAAACTGTCAGAATGGCGTTCTCTCAGCGAGTTAGTTACCATTGAATCTCTACCATATTGTTTTAAAAGCCCCCATGATGACGATTACACCACTTATATTTACATTACACGAATGCGTGAATATCTAATTAAGATCACATATTTCACATAAACAAAAACATACAGATGTAATGTTTATTCAATAAAACAATCAGAGGTTTAAGTTAAAATTCATTCATTTGTTCAGCACTTACAACTTTTTTCATATTTTAAGGGAAAACATATTTTTGCTAGTTAGTTTGTCAACTATGTAACTATGTTATGGACAGCCTGTGTGCCATTACAGACTGACTAAATGCTCTAATTTAGGTAACAAATTTTTAGGAGTTCTTGTGTCTATTCTTTTTTTAAGAATTTAATATTTTGCAGATATAATAGTGATATGATCAGCACTGTCATTAAGGTAATTTTAATCATAAATCTGCCATACAGATCATTAAGAAGTTTTAAGATATATTATACAAAACTCCAACCTGTGTTGAGTTGTACCTCAAAACAGGGGTTTCAACTTTTAGTTGCTTTCTTCTTGATCACTGACCTCCATCAGACCTGCTCCTTCAGTCCTGTTAGTCTCCTCCATCTTCCTCCTCTCCCTCTCTGTTTTATGTTTTTAGCAGGTTACTTTATTAAACTCAGATTTACAAAAATGACTGATCAACCAGTTTGAATTCGTATTTGTCTCAATTGGCAAAATCTTCTGACTTGACTGGCCTTTGGCAGAGCTGCCACCTTCTCAGAAGAAATTTCATACATCCATCTACAGGCTGAGTAATTGAGGGATGTAAAATTTCGTTATGATCAACACAATGTGACCTTTTCAATGACATGAACTGATTATGAAGAATAATCTATGCCTACTGATGTTTCGAAATACTTAAGAGGCATACACAAAAAGCTGTTCAACATACCCAGGACATACAGATAGACCCCAGACAGCACTGAGAAATACCAAGAGGCCAGCAATAGTGAGGAGAAAAGTATACAGAATACCCAGACCCTCCCATCCTCCCAAGGCATATGTGAGACTGTCCAAAATATAAATTACATCTTCAACAGAACATCAAATAAAGATAAATTGAAACATACGTACAAATAAAAGAAAAACAACAAAAAAGAACCAATGGTTTGACAAAGAATGTCAACACCTGAAAAATGAAGCTAGAAAATGATCTAACCTCAAACACAGAGCCTTCGCCTTCAGTACTGTGAAGCACTCAAGACATATCAAAATACAATCAAAACCAAAAAGATAAACCATACTGAGAAACAGCTGTGATTACTTGAAGAGAGTATAGAGTCTAACTCCTTATGGGACCAGTGGAACTCTGCACTGAAAAAAATAAGTCATAAGATTTACTTAAAAAATATATCGTAAGTATTTGCACGCAAATGATTTAAGTAAAATTTAATGCTGCAATATCAAGTAACACTCACTTGCCAGTATCAAGTAAAATTTACTTAACATAAAACATAACAGTTCTGACGATATTAAGTAACGTTTACTTAATTATATCCCAGTTTTAAGTTATATTTATTTAAACAAATTAAGTAAAATCTACTTGTTTTTCATAGAAAGGAACATCATTTTCCCCAAAATTTTAAGTAAATTTTATATATCTGTAGTATTTGCTGTTATGGGGTAATTTAGTAGATTTTAATTATTTTCTTGTGCTTGACATTTTAATGTACTTGCTTGCATTACCTTACCAAATAAATTTACTCTATGCATTTAATATATATTTATCACATATCACAAGACTAAATTACAATGCAATTAACGTGTTTATTTTTCATGTTAAACAGTTCAACAAACAAGTACCATCAATATTGTGGATTGAATTCCCCAATCTTTTATGGGGCAGCCATAAATTTAACATTGGCATGACTGACAAACTGAACAAACAGACAGTATTACACAGTATACACTACATTCAATATACACTATTGCGGCAAAATACTAGGAACACTGTCGACACTGTCACAGTGAGCAAGCTTTCGCAGGACTATCGCACCCTGGCAAAATCTCATGGCCTTCGACAAGGATGGAGACATCGACTGGATCCTCATCAGCACCATGGACGACGAGTATCTTGAGGATGTAGTTACTGACATCACTCCGACTGTCCTCCTGTGTACAACAAAAAAGAAGAAAGTTATTGAGAAACAAATACTAGAATTCATGAATCATTCAAAGTGACTTCATTATCAGGGAAGAATATATTTTCTGCTTTGCTGTTTGCTATAGTAACTTGTATATTAACACTGATCAACAGAGAGCGATGCCAAGCAGCGTGCAGTAGTGCCAGCGACGTCTGTTTGTATTCAAAAGCTGGAGCTCTCAAAGACCTCTGGCGCTTCTGTCGATGAACGTGTGTTTTAAAAGCTATGTTTAAAAGCCTATTGTGGGGCGTTTCTCTCAAACATTCATCAGTATCTCCCCCTCATTCTCAATGCATAGCATTAATCCACTAAGGCAACGTTAATTAAGTGTCGCCACCAAGTTTACAATCTTGTTTTTACAGAGAATCATGTTCTACTATGTTGACGTCACTTGATAAACGTTACACCGTTACGTTAGTGCTTTATTTAATATCCAAACTTTAGTTACTTTTATCGGGAAAAACTGCAGCCCTCCCACTACAGACCAGCCCGGACTGTGGCATTATGCTAACTTTAAATTAACTTGTAACATACACACTTGTAACATTAACAGTAACATTAACATTAACATTAACATTAACAGTCTTGCCCCAAAATATCAAAATACATGCGGACATATATATTATCACAAATTTAAAACTGAACGGTAATAACTTACCTGTGGTTGTGGGCCTTCGTGCTACACCTTGCTCTGTGATCCTGTAACGTCCATGGGCACAGCTGTCGCGCAACTGCGCATGCGTCGGCATGCTTTTCAAAAAACTACACTTTCAGAGTAAAGTTTATGCAGTATTTCTAGGTTTATGTACATACAAATATTAAAAATTTAAATATTATGAAGAAAACAAAAGTAAAACTTACTCTTCCCCCATAGTTCATGTATTATGTTAATACAATGTTTAATTTTACCTAAAAAACTCTAGTTCTGATTGAATCTTAAAAATACTAGGTAGAAATTATGACAGTTAGTCTTATAGAATTTACTACACCAAAAAGTCATTTTTTTCAGTGTGTAAAAATGCATTTTACTATATTGTATTTAATATTATTGTTTATATTTACATATTATTGTATGAATATTAATTTGTCAGTGTTAATAATTTTCTGTAGTGCTGTGGTTAATATAGGTTTCTGATCTGTCATGCCAATAAAGCGTATTTGAATTTGTATTGTGCCCCTGTCGCTAATTTCAATACTATATCCAGATAGCAACATTTCTGTGGACCTGGGGTCTCATTTATAAAACAGTGCGTAGGATCCAGACTAAAAGTGTACGTGCGCACAAAGGACAAAAATGGCGTGCGCCAAAAAATAATCAGATTTATAAAACCATGCGTACGCACGAATGCACGTTTACTTCCCTTTATAAATCACAATGCACCTGGAAATGTGCGCGCATGGATCAGCCTCATACCCCGCCCTCCACACGCCCACATTCAACCATAAATGGTCGATGCAAAAGCATGAATGAATATTGATGAACGTGTGTTTCTTTCGCCGCACCAATCAGTCTCTCTGTCTGTAGATGCCTAGCCAATCAGTGTTGAGAGTCAGTATATTGATCTTCTCGCTTGTCACTGCTCGAGCAGGTGAATGAAAGCAACAACGTGAACGGACTTTTTCAGTTTTATTTCCCCGTTTTCAGACGTCTTGAAGTTATGTGTGTAACTCAAAACAACCATAAACAACTCCAGTAAACATTCCTGTGGATTGTAACATGTGATGGTTTAATGTTTGCCACAGTTCCCAGTTAATCAGCATGAAACTTAACTCATACCTGTATATATGCACAGTATAACGAAATATGTAAACATCTTCAAACGCTCCGTCCTCCAAATATGTTTTATTTAAGTTATTTGACGTCATCTTGGATTTCTACAACCGATGATGATTTCATCAGTCAGTTAACGTGGCGGAGGTGAAATGAATCATAATATTCGCGTTTAGCAGATATCGGAGAAAGACAAGCTAGACTTTACAGAATCCTGCTACCTGCCTGCATCCTGATATCATTCATTTCAGCAGCTGCTGCTCCATACTGACCCTCTCCTTTGCGCTCCGGGTTAAACAGCGCTGATTAAATGTTGAGCGGACGTTAAGATTTGACTTGGCTCATATATTTTCACATTCAAAAGATGCTTATCGAATAATTATGACTCACAATAAACCCCAGTACAGATGACACTGCTGGTTTGAATGTTTATAATAACGTGGATCTATAATTAATGTTGGATATTAAGTGAAATTAAATGTCTGACAGGATTATTATACAGTCTGTCTTCAACTCACCATCTGAGTCATCGATTTCCCGATTCCAAAATGTTCGTACGCATGGATCAGAGTTTACTTACAGCTGCGCACATTCTCCCGTCAAGATTGTTTTTATAGATCACAACTTTTGCGTGGGAAGTGGCGTACGCCTCTTTCAGGCCCTGTTTTGTGCGTACGCAACGGTTATAAATGAGACCCCAGATCTGGCTCACTCCCGACACTTTCGGCACTTTCATCCAGCCCACATGCTGCATGAAATGATGGCACTTGGCTCCTGTTTCCCAGATCTGGGACACAAGCAAGCCGTATGTCAAACAAGAACACACCAGGGGCCTGTTCCAGAAAGCAGGTTCAGCAAACTCTGAGTTGATGAACCTCAAGATGGGAAACTGAGTTTTCGGTTTCAGAACAGCTGATCAGAGTCAGGGTTGCAATTAACTCTGCGTATGTTCACTTTGAGTTAAGCTTGTGCGTGACGAATAAAACAAGCCATTATCAATGGAGCTCTGATACAATGAGTCACCACGGCAACAGGTAAACAAAGGGCAGAGCCTCCGTTTTAATCCAGTGGATGTAGAGATATGAATGCATGTTGCACATCTTTTTATCTTAAAAAAAAGAGCCTGCGTCAAAACGGGAAAAGTGACGATAACACAATAATGTTATACTGAGTGTTGCCCATTTAGCAGACTATGATAAAGTTTATTTTTACTGTGTAATGTGATGCAGCTACATTACATTTTAAATATATCTGTTCAGCTTTAATCTGATGGACAAAACACAGGAGGCAGCAACTGAAGATGAAAAATATAGTTATAGATTTAAAACGCATAGATCAAAAACACAGAGACGTGACCGTAATCTCTCAATCTGATCCAGTAATAATGTGTTGGTGATTTGTACTTGAAAAGCCGTCAAATTTAAAATACTATTTTAAATTTTCAGACATTGCTCAACAGCATTCAGTGACCTTATTTCTGCTGCTTCAACAAATGTAGTAAATTTAAACATTGCCACACTGAAATGCTGTTAAAACACTATACTCACTATTTAAAAATCTCACTTTCAAACACCATTCTGCAGCTGCACCACAGTCCTGCTCACTCAGACATATTTAACATATAATCTACAATATTATAGGAATGATGGTTTTTGATGTGGACCTGGTCTAATGTGGTCTGTATGAGAAAAACACAGTGAAATCACCCTTTTCGCATTTTCACAATTAGAATAAAGGTTTCACAAATCAGAAATTGTGTTTTAAAGACAGTTTAGAGTCTCTATGATAATCTAGTCCAGGTTTGGCTAGTCTATCTATAGTGGGTTTTGATGTGGACCTGGTCTAATGTGGTCGGGATGCGACAAAATCAGTGAAATCGCCCTTTTTTCCATTTTCACAACTAGAATAAAGGTTTACGAGGCTGAAGTTGGCATCCGATTCGCAGCTGACAATTTGAATTTTCCAGTCCACAAAAGTGGAATAATGCCTGTAGATGGCGTCGTTGAGTCATTTTTGAGCTAATTCATGAACTTAATATTTTGACTTTTTTCTCATACAGACCACACTGTAAAAACTGTTGCCTAGATCTAACTCAATAAAAATAAGGCAACATTTTCCAACCACTTTTTGTAAGTTTAGTGAACACATTATTTAACCTGAACGAGACAAAATTTTTGAAGATATTCACTTGGTGTCTGATGAATAATGATCTCTACAGACACAAGAAAGCAGCTGCTCACAAACACAAGCTGACAGTCATCTGACTGCCTAAATTAGAAGTTTGTTTTTGAGCGTCATGAACTTGGGTGTTGGTTTTGGGCGCAGTGTGTCGAGTCCCACAAAAAGTCTTTGAAACACCTCAAAAGTCTTGGAAAGTTTGGATGGATACTCAAGATTGAGTGCATATGTCAATCCAAGGAGTAAACAGCATGCTTTGGTCAGGTTTCCCAGGTGAGTAAGGACTGGTATTCCCTCAATGATGACTCCTACTGCATTTGGTTCACGACAGACGTAGATGATAATCATATTCTTCATTTTCAGGTCCTCATGAACCGTGGTCTCTGCTGTTCCCTTTGAAACACAAACACAGTGATTATGAAAAACATTGTTGTGATCTAATTCAGAAATCTTTTGTGAAGACTGTTTTGAAAACTTCTTAATTCTAATTTGATATCTTGTATATTAAACATAAGACAACAGATGCATGAAATAAAAAAAACACTAACACTAAATGTTTTCATGGTTAGGTGTAGTATTTTCTTTGAAGAACAAAAAAACAGAAGAAAGGCATCACTATGTGGTTCTGTGAAAAGAGGCTAACCAGCTGCATGCTCCAACTCCACCAGACAACTGCTGGTTCAGTTAGTTCACATGAAAAACACCCTAGTACATAAGTCTGATCCAAATCTACTTTTAAAAAGGTACTTACACAGAAGGCAGGTGAATGAAGGACTTACATGAGGCGAGTTGAGGAATTTGACTTCCGGGTGGTATCTTGACAGATGAGAGCGGAGGGAACTCCAGCACTTAAAAGAGCACGGACATTTTATATAAATACAAGGCAAGGCGTGGCAGTGTCCGAAGGTCCCATGGTGTAGTCTGTAGTGCTTCAAAATATCACTCTTGGTTGTAACAACAGTACTGCACAACTTGCAGGGCCATCCCATCTGTCATTGGAGAGAGAGGGAGACACACACACACACAGAGATATCATAGTTTATCTCTAATCTCTTAGATACAAACCTGATGAGAGCCCTTGAGATCAGTTTTCATCCCATAATATATATACTAATACAACTACCACATATAATGACTAACTCGTATTGAACAAGAGAAAATCTTGTAAAAAACCCAACTGATTCTCTGTTAAAAAGAGCAAGGGTGAACTACAAAAATATCACACAGCAACCTGCACAGTGAGACTAATATATGTGACACAGAGCGCCCAATAAATACAGTGAGATATCCATTGCAACGCATACATTACAGCAAACCCCTGTGAAACGTGCTGGGCGAGCTCTAGTTTAGACGCTGTGACGGACCAGGACAGGCCGCAGCTGGACCTAGAGCTCCACCGCTGCGGCGTTTACGTTACCGCAGACGGTGTAATATGTCACTCGGGCGAGATGTGTCTACACCGGGCTACGTGCTAACACAATTCACGCCAGAGAGAGTTCGCTCCCACCTGAACAAAGTGGTTTGCATTAGTCTATGGAGACGTTTCCAGCGTGTGTTTACATTCTCACTAAACCCAGACTGAACGAGAGCGGTGCGAAAGATGTGGTAACAGTTACTGGTCAGCTAACGCCATATCGGACGGAGTAATGTTACGTTAACTCCGCTAGCTAGCAAGCTAAGATGAAACAGTCTTGTTGCAAACATTGGAATTATGTTGCCAGGGCGCCTTGGTAGTTATACATTAATACACATTATACATTGTGTGTGTGTGTGTGTGTGTGTGTGTGTGCACGCGCTACAATTTAATGCAAAACATGAAGTCAAAGTGCCCATGGTGGGGTTTTTTCTACTGCTACTCAAAAACAATGCTAACTATAACCCGCATACAACTGTAGTGTTTGGTACAAATAAATTGTTGAAGGTAACGTTAGCACATTGAAAATGGCGGTTGGCAACGGCGAAAGTAGAAAAACAGGAGAAAACATAATGCAGGAAATAGAGCCACGTTTTTGTGAAATGCAAACTTAACGGTATACGTTTCAATTCTGGTAAAAGCGAAGTTTCAACAATATATACGGTTACTTACGTGATTTAGGTCGAGTGTTCAGCTCTGCAGTCCACCGTGTCTTCTTGCAACATTCAAGAGAAAAACTTCCCGGGCTTCTTCTTCCGTTGCTGCAGGGGGGAGGGTCAGACATTTTATGTCCGATATAAACGTTTAAATTAAGTTTTGTCAAATCAATTCACTGTGAAGTCCAAAAAAAATCAATTTTATCACGTAAAATAGCAAGTTAAGAAAATATTCACACTTTTTACTTGTGGATAACTCAAAAAACTAAAAAAGGAATAAATATACTCTTAAAAATTAAGTAATATGGACAATAGCATTGAAAGACTTCTTACAGTGCAGGTCCACATCAAAAACCACTATAGATTAGACTGGTCAAACCTGTACTAGATTATCATAGAGACTCTAAACTGTCAACTTTTGTTTTTTTGCACAATGTTGGAAATCAACCAAGAACACACCAGACACACACCAAGAACAATGTTGGAAATACACAACCCAACCACTTCAGGCCTTCCTCAAAGCCTTAAAAGAGAAAAAACAATCAAACAAATAAAAATATTTATTTTATACCTTGGACCTTCAAATGTGAAAATTAAAACTTTGTCATAGAGCTACACCAATTACATTTTTGGAAAGGTCTCAGCTTGGAAAATAACATATGTACGTATGAAGATTCTACATGGCTCCTGCTTTGAAAAACTTATCTTTGAACCTTGACCTCAGTGCATATTTTAAGGCTTATAATTCATCAACAAAAGGGGGTACGGACATGGGACCAACTGTTATAGAGAGCTCTGGGCCTCAGCTATCATGTGAACATAGTCAACAATTAGAGGTGCTGTCAGATATGGGTAAAATATGGTTAAAATTAATTTTCACTCATATAGCAATTAGATATTTTAAACCTGATTACACAAATGTGTTTATCGTCCCCTTAAACTCCCTAGTGTACTCTCAATTTAGTATTTACAACTTCCAATTATATTAAAAACACTGATATGTTCTTAAAACTACAATTCCCATGAGCCTCGCCAGATAGACTAGCGACCCCACGTGTGTCTACATTGAAATTACATCGTCATTCTTGAAAACCCGAGGTTGCAAGCAAGACGAGTTGGCGGGTTTCAAAAAATGTTGGCACGCACACACGCACATGCACGCACACACTTAGTGTGTTTTTCTGTATCATGTATACCTAAAACATAAAAATATATAAAAACATATATATAATTCTAATAATACTATATATTACATTGACTTTTAAGTCATGGTGTGGAGTCACAACATGTGCATACTATTTCTTAATACATTTCAAATATTGAAACAGAACACACCTTAGACGAACAGTTGTTTTTCATGTGTTTATTTATATGACAATCTGTCCTTTCACTGCCCCATAAAAACCTTTTACATGGACAAAATGAAAGAAACTTTGGGAGGAGCAGCAGAAGTGGGATGTCTCTTATGGGACAGACAGAGGGGAAATTTGGCTGCAGGGTGATTGCCTTGCATGTTCTCTGAAAATACACAAAAACAAAGAAATCAGTAAGACAGACAACATTATGGTAGCATGAATTAACTCAAATTAAACTCATCCACATGGATACATTTGTAAATGTTCCTTACTTGTCTTCTGTTGGGTTGCTGTCTTCAGCTGTGGTCCTCTTCCTGGAGGTCTTCTTCCTGGATCTCATGTCATCCTTCCTACAATAAGAAAGACATCATTCAGTTACAGTTTTCAAAGTGCTATGTGTGTGTGTGTATATATATATATATATATATATATATATATATATATATATATATATATATATATATATATGCACATATATATGTATATAGATAGATAGATATTCAACCAGCAAGTTTTTTCTTGATGTGAATTGACACAGGTGTCTATCAGAAGATAATAAGAGGATGTAAAAGAGGCATTATTGTGGAAATAAATATTTATCAGCTTTTATTTTCCAGTCAAAGTAATATGCTTGAATACAAGTAACTTTAAGACAAAATTTGCTGCAAAGGGTATGAATCATTTCAGGCTTGACTGCATCTATATAGTCCAATAGATAGTATAATATATATATGAAACAATATATACGTAGTTCTCCCGGTGTGTAACTTACAGTCGGGTGTTTATATGAACAGTAAAAGAAAGTTTTTTATCTCACCGAAAAGGATTTCTCATAGTGGACTTTTACTTGTAAGAAAATAATCTGAACATTTCTTCAACCAACAGCATTACGTTACTACACTAACAGTATTTAGCACGAGGGTCAGTTTTAATCTGTGATATCATCTACCTGTTTGGCCATTGAGCCTCACTGCCGTTCAAATACACCAGACTTTTTCGACAGAAAGACTAAATTTACTTAGCAGAGCACATATCTACCACACAGTCTCTTTTTGGCATTATTGTGAGGTACTTTGCTTCACGAAGGGATCTGATAATTTCTTCAACCGCTGAAACTCACCCAGTCACGCACACAGGCTAAGCAGCTAGCTGCGCTACAGCAGCACTTCCCGTTACCTTACCATCTTAAATGTGTGTTTTTTTAAAAGGAGTCTGGCGCTGCTATATAGCGCGGCTATTTTCGGTTAACGTAAACAAAACGGACCTTACTTTTAAACAGAGACAGTCTATCTCGATACAAATCATATTAATGATGTCCTCAAACATCACTCTGAACGTGACAGAAACAAACTCAGCACTTTAATGGACGTTGACAGCACACTGAGTCACAGTTTAACGCCATATGTATAGTGTTCTTGCTCAGTACCGACTGTATACGTTTTGTCCATATTAATCATTTATTCCCAAAAATATGAGAGAAAAATGTCTAGATTAAAGAATAATGTAGGCTAATGCTCCTAAGATTACGAAGTTGAAGAGAAAAATATTCACTTACCTCAATCAGATGACTGATGACTTTTGTGTTTGGTATGCAGCACCCTCTGATTCAGGCAGATTAGCACACTTAGCTCCGTGCAAATAGCTTCGCACACATCGGGACACACACGCACGCCGCAGACACGCCCACACGCAATCCCACACACATCCATAGTCTGCTCCCCATGGCAACCCGTGCATGTGTGCGTGCTCGTACACGCGTGCGCGTGTGTGTGTTGGTGTGAAAATTTGTCAAAGTAGCTAAAAATGTTAGCTCCGTGAGCCTGTCAAAAAAGGCATTTTTGTGAAGGAACCTTAAGTCCTATCAGAAATCTGAGCAGACCAGGACCACCACAAGATCTTTCTGCATAATATTGGTGATCTTCAAGTCCCTAGACCCAAAAATGTGGACAGGAGAGCGAGAGAAAAAAGGGTGCTCTTCTCCTGAAATCTCCTCCTTAATTAATATGGGAGTCTATGGGACAGTTGGGCGGTAAACCCTTCACAAAAGGGCTGACAGTTCAAATTCTGTTTATGTCTGAGCTACGGTTGGCAATTTAAATGACAGAGCACAAGTGTGCCTACTACTAATGTTAAACTCAAAATTTATCTAAAATTGCACATGAAACTTTAAAAGTCACAGATCAAAAAGTATAAAAGATACTCAAAAAGTTGAATACAAGTTTAATATCTGACAACTTTGTGAACATTTTAAAGTTTGAATGAAGTCTGTAGTTCAAAGTATGGCGAAGTAGTTGAAGCTTGAAATTGGCCCTAAAATGTGGACATTTGAACCCTTCACATTCATTTCCTATGGGAAATTTCTCGCAGTTTTTCAATATCTTCACCAAAAGTCATAGCACACCATTCTCGAACGAGCCGCACGTTTTGATGTATAATTCGCATGGGTTTTCTCAAAGCTGTGGGACAAGTTACGCGCCGAAATTTTGTACGGAGAGGAATAATAAGAAGTGGAAGAAACATGACGAATAACAATAGTTACAAACGCTCCATTGCTATTGCATAGCTATGGAGCGTAGTGACTCGTGCAATACCCCGTGTCACTAATAAAGATTTGGATAACAATAGTGTGAATGCCTTGCAGCATTCACACTAATAATAAAGATTATTATGGCACTTCTAACACAGGCCACAGTGCAGGCTTTGCTAAAGGCGAGGACGATGACCTTGCCAGAAGCAGTGAGCGAGATAGAAAATGGCCAATTAGAGGAAAGGTGAGAGAACAATGGTAATTTTGTTGAGTAAGAATTTGAAGAGAAGTTTTGATTGTTTTCAAAAAGGTAAAAAATAACTTTTCTACTTTTGTTTTGAAGTGAGAGAGAAGAGATCTTCATGGCAGTGAAGACTGACATGGAGAGGTGTGGACTAATTTAACAGAATAAAGGATTCACAAATCAGAAACTGTTTGATTGATTCTCTGGATTCTCCATGATAATCTAGTCCAGGTTTGACAGGTCTAAGTATAGTGGTTTTTGATGTGGACCTGGTCTAATGTGGTCTGGATGCGAGAAAATCAGTGAAATCGCCCTTTTTTTTTTGGCATTTTCACAAATAGAATAAAGGTTTCACAAATCAAAAACTGTTTGATTGACTCTCTGGATTCTCCATGATAATCTAGTCCAGGTTTAACAGGTCTAAGTATACATTATATCATGGACAATATTGTATTACTCATGTTTAAGGTAGCGGAGCCCCCTTTTTTCATTCCGATGCTACAATACAAACTTGATGCTTGCTCAGATATTAACCCCTCTGATCCCAAGTTACTGTAACATTCACACTCAATAGGCCAAACAACGAAGTACAGCCAATCCACAAGCAAAACTCATCTTGCTGTCTTGATTCTAAATCAACATCATTCTCATAACTAGTCAGCACTCATACCTGATGTGCAGAGCCGCACACAACAACCAAATAAGCGCAGCTGCGCAGTTAATGAACAATAACCAACACAGCAAAAAGTGAGTTATAAAACTGACTTACTTGCCAAAGTCCGCGGTGGACTTAAGTTAGGGCAAGATGAAGACGGACACTCCGGGTCTGTTGTTAAGGCCAGGGGCACAGTGGAAGCTGGAGTCGGATTATTTATTTTTTTCTGTTTATCTGAAACAAGTCTCTTCATTTTTATGTAGCTAGCGGGTTTGACAGGTGCCCGCCTTTAGCTCGCAACGGTCATACATGACGTACTGGTAAACAATGCACTTGATAGGCACACTAATTTCCAATCAAAATGCAGCAGTGAGTGGCAGTTTTTTTTTTTATCGGCAGCAGTTGATGAGAGTGGGTGAAGTTGTTGTCTCGTAATAACACAGACACAACTTTTTACAGCAGCTTTTACTCATATAAGAGATTTTATCAGAGTACAAAAGTTACCCGGGCCATGGCCCCCCGGTTCCGCGGTCCATGCATTATATTATTCATTGATCCCACATGTCTCAAACTTCTTCCTGATATTTCAAATTTAAATTGAGGTTACACATTATTTGCTAATAAACATTAACACAATGATTTCAGTGCATGAGCTGCTCTTATAAACTAAGAGCTGTCGATTTTACTCTGAGCTAACGCTAAACTCAAACTGTTTAATATCATAATGTGAGGGGGAAAAAACGCTTTACACGACTGATAAGCATAAAAGCGGTAACTTTAGAAGGTTCTGAGTGACTAAATTAATCCATCATTAGTATTCACTTCCTTGTGCACCTTGAGCATCTGGGCCGTAAACAGTGGCGGATCTACCGGGGTGGCATGGGGTGGCAGCTGCCACCCTAAAATAATGCCTTGCCACCCCTGCTGCCACCCCACTTGGCAGCGACGAATTCAAAGAAAAGTTATGGCCAACTTGACTTTTACGAGTGCGAATCTCTCATGTCCTACTGTGCTGAATGCACGAGAGCGTCAGAGCGGCACTACTCAACCTTTTTTTCGTTTCTTTCTTTCTTTCTCTTTGTTTTTTGTTTTGTTATATTTTATGACTAGTTCATAAGTATTGCAGTTGTAATCTTTTCTTCCCTCCATCTTCTAGACATATCTAAGTCCAGGTGTGAGGTGCCTCTGCAACCACAGCGAGACAGCTTCCCCAAGACCCTCCAAGGAGGAGCCAGACGGAGCTTTCATAGTGACTGGTACAAAACTTACCCCTGGCTAGAAGAAGACACTGATTGCATGAGATTAAGTTTGTATGAGTTTGTAAATAGCAGCCCATGCCATTATATGACAAAAGTAAAAGAATACTATGATACTTTACGGAAATTATATCTTTTCTTCAGTGGTAATATTAACATCTTTCAAGTTCTTGAGTCACAGTTCAAAGTGACAGAACAACCAACACTTGTTGGAGGAAAGCAAATATCTCGCCAGTGCATCCGAGACCCCTGTGTCCCGTTGGGGACCCCTTGGGAGTTTCACAGCCTTAAAGAAACCGCCCATGGGATTTTCCGCCTTCATTTCCACAAAAGCGCGCAAGGCGCACCAAAAGACATCTTGATGAGTTATGCGAGGATGAAAGGCTATCAAATGCAAAGGAGCACTTCAAAGTGTCAGTATTTTACGCAGCTCTAGACACTTCCATTGCGCAAGTAACACACAGGTTTCAGGGCATGCAAGAGGTGGTACGGAGGTTCGGGTATCCTAGAGATACAAAAGGCAGGAGTTTATCTATCTACCTGAGTGTAATCAATCTATACAGGATTCGTTTGTTAGAGAAGTAATTTTAATTCATGGTCATTTCACTGTTTATGTACAAAAATTAGTGGGGTTTCATCAGATTTGAGCCACAATTTGAGCCTGATTATTTAATTCCTAGCCAATTCACACTCATTCGGACACAGAAAGGGCTCTTTTGCAGAATTTATGCAAAAGATCAATTTCAAAATACTCACAATCATGCCTCATTATGTCATTCCTAGCCAATTTACACTCATTTGGACACAAAAAAGGCTCTTTTATGGAATTCATACACACATAGCACCTTTCGCCTGTCATATAATACGAAAATGAGGGGAGTTTCATGACATCATCTCAGTGAAAATCATCAAAAACCACTGGTTCTATTAACAGTTTCATCATGTTGCCTTTTCTCTAGTCTCAGGCTGTTTCACAGTTATTCTGCCTGAGCCTAGTTGTGGTAGGCCCCTCACATAAAAGGTCATTTTACTGTCATTGTACAAAAATTAGTGGTTTTTCATCAGATTTGAGCCACAATGATGCAAAAGCAGTAATTCCCAGACCAATTTCAACATAATATTATAGTTATCAGATTTCAGCTAGAATCATCCAAAATCACCAATTCTATGAGCAGTTCCATCATACAAAGAATAGTAGCTTGTTGTCTCATTTCTAGTTGTGTCCTATTTATTGTGCCTTATAAAACAATGTTTTTTAACTGTATCTTGCCATAAAAAGCCTTTCCACTGTCATGGTACAGAAATTTGTAGTTTTTCATCAAGTCTGAGCCAGCAGGGCTAAGCCCTTACCACGGGGTCTGCAGGGAGGATTTTTACTATTTAAATGGCCCCAAAATGTCTATTTGTCCTGAATTTTTTAGAGTAGCAATTGGGGTAAAATCAACAAAATACATCTGTCTCTTCATAGTTTGTATTAGGCATGGATCTAAGTAAAAAAAAAAAAAAAAAAAGATCAAGTAAACAGATCAAGTAAAAAAATAGATAAGTTGCAGGCCCTAAGTATGTAATTTATACACAGACTGATGTGTGGACTTCTAAAACTAAAAATGTCATAAAATCATTTAGGCTAGTTTATGCCTAAAACCGCCATAGGCCTATGTCATAAAATTCAATATTAATTTTAATTGAAAGCTTTAACAAGTCCCACTTGCTTTCTTCTTGATCACTGACCTCATCAGACCTGCTCCTTCAGCCCTGTCAGTCTCCTCCATCTTCCTCCTCTCTCTCTCTTTGCATATTTTTAGTAACGCATTTTATTATTGTTATTATTATTAATAAACTCAGATTTACAAGAACCCAAAGATTAATGAGTTGTCAACCAATTTAAATTTGTATTTGTTTGAACTGGCAAAATCTTCTCACCTGACTGGCCTTCAGCAGAGCTGCCACCTTTTTTGAAGAAATTTCATACACCCTATATTCCTCTACAGGTTGAGGAATTGAGGGATGTAAAATTGGGTTATTATCAACACAATGTTACCTTTTCACTGACATTAACTAATTATAAAGAATAATCTATGCTTACTGACATGATTGTTTCAAAATACTCAAGAGGCATATAAAAGCAAAGTATGTAAGAGCTGTCAATAAATATTTCTATCTCTTGTGCTCATTCAGACTTTGGCTGACTGGCTTGTCAGTTAGTACAGTGATCACATCCATCTGGGTCAAATCAATCACTATGAGTGATATAACCAATGTTTCTCTTTTTCTTTATATTTCATGCAGATTATCATCTAATTGACAGTTGTATTTATTACATACAAAAGTAATGAAATGGCCAGTTTTTCTATTTACTGTCGGTATTTCAAAATACAGTACAGCTGTTTCAAATGCTTGTTTCACTGCTTCATCTAAACCAGAATCATCAGAGATTGTATGAGCAGTTTCATCATATACAAAAATTAGTTCTCTCTCTCTGGCTGTTTGTCGTTTGGCAGCATCCCACCAGAAAAAGCACTTCCACTGTCATAGTGGGAAATTTGTGGTTTCACAGGTTTGAAACACCGATTCTATGAACAGGTTTGTTATACACAGGAGAGTACCTTTTCATCTCTCTTCTGCTCATTTCCTTAAAAAATGCTGTTTTGGCAGCATCCAAGTGGAAAAAGCATTTCCACTGTCATCATGGAGGAATTATTGGTTTCTCCTCAGATCTAAACCACAATCAAACACACACAATCCAAACACATTGATCCTATGAGCAGTTTCATCATACCCTCCTCTCTCTCGCTTATGCCCATTGCCAACTTATTCCTCCTTAGAAAAATCTGTTTTAGCAGCATCCTAGTGCTTCCACAGTCGTAATGAATGGTCGTGATTAGTGGTTTCTCATCAGAGGTCTGTTGACACAACTCTGAACTGTCAGGATTATTGGACATGGTATGAATGGGTAAAATTCTATTTCTTGTGTGCATTAAGTTGTGCTTGAGATGACTTATTAGAAATTGTGAATACAATTGATGTATTGATGTAGGCAATGCTACATTGCTACATACGACATAAGTGAAAATACTAATGCAGCCCTACATTTACCAGAGGGCAACTCATATGGATATACATTTTCATGAATATTTGACATTGCACGTAGGAGATAAGTATCTCTTCTTGTGTTCACTATGTGGCACTAGACAACACCCACTAATGTTAAATCATTTTGCATAACATGTGTAGACCATACCATATAAATTTAATGTAAATCAGATGATGTTTGTCACATAATGCTGATTTCCTATTGTCAGTAGGTTGCGCTATGACTAAATATTGATATATAGATGTATTCAGGCCTGGACTTTTAATCAAACATGAGAAAATTGGGGCAGATTGGTTGTTACAACAACCTCCTGTTTAATGCCCCAAACATGTTTCACTTATGTAGTATTGCCTACATGCAACAGGAAGTGAGGCCTAAAGACACACAGCTGTATATGTATATGTATGTAATGTATACACAACTTCTAAAGTCATCTCCAGTACCAGGTACTGCACACAGGAAATAATATTTTACCCATTCACACAGTGTCCAGTAATCCTGACAATTCAGAGCTGTCTCATCAGCTCTGAATGGTATATATCAATACCCAATACCATGGATGCCACTCTGTCTGATGTACGCAAGGTGTGAGGGCCTGTTCATTGCTGATTGAGATTTTTCTCAATTTTTGAGACTGAATTCTTAACATTCTTGAAATGTCATGTAACATATTTTTTGTGTTTTGGGTGAACACCACATATATTCTGCTCTATTTCATTAAGCTGTCTTAAACACAAAATACTCAAAAAAATAATTTGTGAGAGGCCTTTATTAGTTGTAACAATGTATAACAGAAATAATACAATACAAGAGAAGAACATACACTGTCACTTCCTCCTTTTCACTGCAATTAATAACCATAACTGGTGAGGCAATGTGAGTCAGACAGCTGTGGGAGAATACAGCCTTTCACCAAAGATCCCAAAACCAAGGGAATCCCCTACTTGTGAGGGGTCTACTGATCAGCTCAGTTAGTTGATTAAGGAAACAATGCAACTTTTAGTGAGACATTTACATATCAGAGCTAATCAGTACAACATTATGCATATGTCAAAGTACCCTGATAAATGTGTTCTCATGAATGTCATTAGTCACAGAACAGACCAACCTATAAACTCAACAGTTTGCATCAGCAAGTTTGTCAGCTGGGAAAAGTTGGCCTAGATTGACTCTTCCATCTTTATCTAAATTTCCTTGTTTGCCAATTAGTGTGATGCTATTCCAACAGTTTTTTTCAGGAGGAGGCAAAAGATATCCGACAAATGCAACATCTTCATTTCAACAAATCTTATTTTAGGTACTGCAGGACTGATAATAATTGTGAAAATGTAATAGCCGTTTGTCACTAGGGATGGGAATTGATAAAATGTTATTGATGCCAATGCCATTCTGCTTATAAGTCTGATTATTATGATTCCTGATTAACTTTCTGTGTGGAAAAAAGGAGGCTTACACAGGGTTCAATGTCAACACAGCTGTTTTGACCTTGCATGCTGATGAATATATGAAGATAACTGATAGATAAGGAGGAACTGATAAACTCAGAGGTGTAGGATTCTGATGGATTGACCAGTTTGGAACTGGTTCTTGATTCCCATCCCTTTTTGTCATCATGGTGGATGAGAGATAACCCATTTCCTAAATGTTAACACATAAAAACCCATGTATTTGAATGCAAAACCAGATGACATGATGTGTATCTCTGTTGTATTGAAGCTGCAGTACCTTACAGACATACATTTGATTTGTACATTCACCAAATTGCTTTGTGTATATCATTCAGTAAAAGTACTCATATTCATACTCAATCATATTAGATTCTGAAAACACATTTATGATATACTGTGTTTGCAGCTGTATTTCTGTGCCACATTAATAACAATAATATTAATTTTTCAGAAACTTTACTTAATTTGAGTGAGTTTTGGTTTCAGTTGACAAGAACAATACAAGCAGTTGCTAGCATAACAGCTAGCAGAACTTCACTCTGGGGTTTAAATATTAAATATAAAAGACCTCCTTACACATTTAAACACACATTTGTGTGCAATGAAATGGCCTTTAGCAGCCAGACAGGGTTTAGTAGCATAAACATGGAAAAGGCACATTTTATTAAGAGGAAAATGCCTGCTGAGAGCTGTGATAGTTTGGGGAAAGTGGTATTTTACCAATGAGATTTGAAAAGGATTTGGGATATTAGGGCAAAATGGCACAGAATGCAATGCAATGTTCAATGACTTACTGTATGATTCTCATTCCCAAAGCTAAATCTACATATCCAGAACTAATTAAAGCTGCAAGCAGCGTTGGACGGGCCTGAGCCCCCCCCGCGCACGCCGGGACCCGGCGCCACGGCGTCCCTCGCACTCGCCGCCCGCGGGCCCGGTGCGAGGGTCGTGACTCTGCAGCCGTGTGGAGTTCGGTGCAGACAGGAGCGTGTCCAGTGAAGTCGTAGCAAACTCCCTGTCATGGCTAAACATGACATGTCAACGGTGTGAGAATGACAGATTTCTGCTGAAGGAGAAGTGTGTGTGGAAAGCTTCTGATTAGTTTGTGTGAAAAAGAAATCAATTTTCTACTTTAATCAGGTGCATTTTTTTTTAAAGTATAGACTTTTAAGCCTCATGACCTGATAAAAGTTGGATTTAAATGTGTACAACATGACACTTTTGCTCCTCTCAATATTACAGAATAATCATGTAATAAATCAATTTTCTACTTTTCATCAAGTGCATTTTTATAAAAGTAAAGACTTGTAAGCCTCATGACCTGATAAAAGTTAGATTGAAATGTGTACAATCAAGTGTGCAGAGGCAATATGAGAAACTGCAGGGACAAACAGTGTGTGTGTGTGTGTGTGTGTGTGTGTGTGTGAGGTGTCAGATGTCAGGTGTCGACTCCACCCCCTCCTGCAGCAAGCTGCCCAGAGCAGGGAGAGAAATGTTCTACTCCTGTTTTAAAAATGACACAGTAGCCTTGAATTTTGGCCATTTGGACTGAAAATACCCACATTTTGTAGATATATGTGTTGCGAATCCAATGGTGTACATTTAAAAGCTGTGGGATTTACGGTTTAGACAATAGTCCCCTAATTGATCGATGTGTGCCTGCTCAGAAAATGGGTCTCCCATTGAAACCCATTATAATCTGGAAATCGCTCACCGCGCTTGGAGGCCAATATTACGAAAACCGGACCTCCTATTACAAAGTTTTTGATATCTTTGGTTCAGGAGACTCTACTGAGCGATATATTACAATCTGAAGCCATAAGCATGAGCGGTCTCAGAGAAGATAGCAGTTGATTCCCACTGAAATTTAGGAAAATGTTGGAAAAATGTGGAGAAATTTGAAATTGTTTTTGCATTTTTTGGGCTTCCTGTTGGATTTAGGTATGGGGTGTCAGCGTATGATTTTTAGGTCTTGCGAAGACGAACAATCTCATCTTGGTTGCATCTGTCTGCGACATTCCTACGGGCCGTAGCGTCCGAAATAAACTCTCTCCCATTGACAACCATTATAAACGCACCAACTTTGGAGGCCGATATTTTGAAAACCGAACCAGCTATTATAGAGATTTTGATAACTTTGGTTCATCAAAGTGTATAGAACGATATATTAAAATCTGAAGCCATGACCATGAGCGGTCTCGGAGGAGATATCGTCTAAAGGTTGTCTGCCATTTTGTTCAAAAAATGTGACATTTTTGGATTTTCTGGAATTCCTGTTGGATTTAGGTCCGGGGTGTCAGTGTATGATTTGTAGATCTTGAGCAGACGAACAATTAGGCGTTGGTCCCGTGTCTCTATGACATTTCTGTTGGCCGCAGCGGCCAAAAAACTCCCAAAAACCAACTAGGTGGCGCTACAGAGCTAATTTGGGGTGGGGGGGGTATAATTTTTACATATTATCGAATTTTTCGCCGGACCGGACGTCCCTGCCAAATTTGGTGAGTTTTAGAGCATTTTTAGGGGGTCAAATTCAGGTTGAAAGTCGCGTATATAGAAAGAAAGAAAGAAAGAAAGAAAGAAAGAAAGAAAGAAAGTAACGATCGAGTAACAATAGGGTCTTCGCCCTTTGGGCTCAGGCCCTAATGATGATGATGCTGCTGATGGACTCCACCCCCTCTCCTTCCGAGAAGGTGTGGTGGTCACCCCTCAATAATGGACTGACACCTTGCCATCACATACCTGAAGAAAGAAACGTCAATCAGACCAAGCTTTAGCATTTAAATATGTACTGTATGTGTATTCGTGTTGGTTGAGTCAAGCCTACGGAGGGTGACTGAAAGTTCAGTTGGTTTTTGATAGGTGAAAATATCAGTTAGACTGAGGTTGGTTGAAGTCAAGCGTCTCTTTAATTCAAACAGAACATATGCTACAGACACGGAGAGTGCAAAGAGTCTCCATGGAGAATTCTGAAGACACAAAGGAAAATCACAGATATATATTTGTGGCCTTGGGAGGCCCTTCAGTGGTTTATGGTTACCTGCCAGACCTAGACACAGCTACAATCAGATGTCGGCCACAGTTCATGCATTAGGCATAGTCTATCACTCTTAAGATGAATTATAACACATAAAGAAAGAATGCATGGTACACATTTTTCAGTTTCAGTTTTTCAGCTTTCAACCAAGTTTTCAATTAAAGAAGAATGAAGATGAACACAGATGCAGTAATGATGAGAAAACCTAGGATTAAGATGTTTTCCTTTTGGATAAAAGCAGGAAACCTTGACAGTCAAATGACCTAAAAAACTCATTGAATACGTTCATTCTTACTATCTGTAGCAATTTTTGGTTATTATTACACTCTCTTTTTAATGATAAAAGAGAGTGTGTCCAGTATATGGAAATGCATCTATGCGCACAATAATGCCATTACTGACACTGCATTTAAACAGCAAAACTGAAAAGTTTGAACTTTCACCTACAGTGAAATAAAAATCTTCTGCCAGGTTTAATGGAGCTCAGGGCTTATCCTACCTAAGGAGAAGTGCTTGACTCCAAAATGTAGAATTTCTATGTCACCGGTTATCTGTAAAAGTCTATGGGCCCTATTTTTGTGGAGACATAATAAGCAGTGCTGCAACAGTTTGGTATTTCCTGACCTTGAAACTCATTTTGCCCATCTGTGTGGCGTTGTGGTGACCAGCGCAGAGCACACGGTGCACAGGTGGGAGGAGAGGTGCAAACAGGTGGGAGGTTCATTCAAATGAAACACTGCAAAGCTATGTTTTGTTGAAATTTGGTCCTAGACGTGCAGACAGACGCCTCAGAACCACATTTGTTTCTAGTGCAACATCAATCTGCTGCTGCTTTGGTGATTCTGAAGAACAAACTAAATGCTTGCTGCAAATGTGCTGCAAAATTACTGGATTAAAATACTGCTTGAAATATAAATAATAAGTAATTTCAATTTATCAGCACAGAAAATAATGTTTCATGTGGTTAAAGAAGGAAATATCAGCCTGCAACCATTACTGTGGCTGATTCTTACATTGTGTCCACAGACACTTTATACTGTATGAAAACTTCTTCTTCACTTCATTAAATCCCTGCAGAATCTGAAGGCAGCAGGACAGATATGTTGATAAATCTGCAGCCTCCGGTAAGAGGGGTGCAAAGTACAAAATATCATTCATTTTTAGATTCTGATAGAGCCTGTCACTATGATGGAATTATTAATGATTAAATAATAATGCTGTTAAGGCTGCTGTGCCACATGTTTTAATATGTGCACAGCCCCATTCTTAGTTGGGAGACGTTCATATTGTTACTCCTGTTGTATGATGGCTACTGTTTTTTTTCCAAACCATTCATAGTAGTTTTTTTTAGCAGTTGTATATCCCTGCATGATGCATTACATCTCTAATACCTTTATTGTAGTCTATAATTGTGGATACCAGAAAGTAGTCAAGCATACCATGGATACTACATTAACAATGCCACATTTCAATGCACATTTTTCAGATGCAAAATTACCATTGTGCCAGTCTACATCTGCCATTGATGATGCAAAATGATAAAGATTAGTGAGTGTCCAAAATCTCAATTCACTATTGAGTATTCCTTTATATAAGAAGTACGAGTGAGGGATTTCTAACACAGCATTAACTGATTAATCAAATGTGTGGTCTGTGTCTCTGTCTGACACAGGTCTGTGTCTTCAACTACTAAAGCTATGCAAATTGTTTGTCCTGTGTATGCAGTCATCCTAGTAATATACCCATACAGCTACTTTATATTTTTCATTATTTATTTTTATCATTTCATTCAGCTTTGTGGCTTTCTCTGACTTGGTGTGACGTTGTGTGGGCCGTATGAGAGCAAAAGACAGAGCCTGAAAATGAGTGTCTCATGATAAAAACTATATTAAATTTACAGCATGATTAAATAATTCCTGCACACAAATGATTACGTTCCCTATGACACCTCCCACGCTCTGCAATATTTTAAGATCTCTGAGAATTCTGGGGAGCCTAAGAAGGAATATAATTAAAATGTTTTTGATCTTAACTCAAGGTCCCCCTAATTAGCTTTCACCCACATGTCATGATCTTCACATTGAATGTACTTTGCTCTGTTGTCTGACCGCTGGTGCAGGTCTTTGACCTGTTCCCAGTCAGTGATGTCCACTGTTCACAGAAGTTTCAAGCTTAGGTCACAGGATAACAACTGAACAAATTCCATATACTAGGTGTGAGATGCAGTTGAAAGCACTAGAAAAAAGCTAGTAAGGGGATCATTTTGTCAAACCACCATTTCCAAAATTTTACACTTCAAAATCTTCCTGAAACTTGAGCATATGTGTGCAAGTATACATATCTATGTTACCTTGCTAAGCTTGTAGTCAGCTCCCAGGTTTTGTCTGCTGGTTCTGGCACACAGCAGTGTTACATTGCCATGATATTTTGTTGCAGGGACATAGCCATCAGTGGCCTTCAGCTTGTAGTAAAAGGTGGTGGCTGCAAAGTGCAGCAAGTCTTAGCTGATGTTCTTGTGACTAGAAGTAATTAGGTCCACTGCCACATTGACACAGGCTTCCAGGTCTGACAGTGGGAGAAGAGTCGCCAGAACCTGGAGAGGCAAAAGAGGAAGAGAACTGGATGGAGACCGCTGCAGGGACTGGATGTTGTCCAGAAGAGCAGCTGGGGGAGAGGAGATAAACTAATATGAGCTTGGTTGGACAGTGTTCAACTGAAATTGAAACACAATTTGATACCATCTGCATTCGTTACAGATTTATTCAAATTGCTTTATTTGATTGTTCCTGTCTCCCTGTGTGACTTGCAAATTGATAAGATTCACAATCATGAACGAAGTTCCAATTCTCTTACTTCTTCTTACAGAAGCAATCATCAACTTAAAAAAAACATGGAACCGTGTTAACTGTAGGTCTGATTAACTAAGAAAACAACAAAAGACTTGTTTTGTGCAAAGCAAGTTTGTGGCTTGGTGATCAGAACATCACTCAAAGTTTTCTAAAAATGAGCAGATGATTCTGAATGACATAAATGAAGGATGGGATAATGGTGCGCATTCAATTATAGCCTCAGAAATTACCAGAAAGATCAATCAAACCATCTGTGACTCAGCCTCAGCATAAATGGTAATATTCAGGACTTTTCAGGACCAACAACGAGCAAACAACGTCCCTCTTAACTGTGGCATGGTGAGATGCTGGATAGTTAAAAGTAGCAATGACAAAAAATTGTTTCAGTTCTGAGTGGCTATTAAATTCTAACATGTATGTTAATACATTTTTATATAGATTTGAGAGCAACTACTAATAATACCATTTGATCCCACTAGATTGCTATTGGCCAGGTCTTGCAGCTTGTTGATGGTAAGCTGCCGGATCTCCCTCATGGCCATGACGATGTCATAGTCACGCTCCAAAGTCTGGCGAACCTCCACACCCATCCAGGAGTCCAGGGCCAGGGCCTGAGGGTTAAGGAACAGTGACAGTTCTGTGAGAATGGCCTGACCAGATTCAAGTCAAGAATGTGTCTCTCTTTGGTATGACAAATTGTGATGTAAAATGAATTAATGATATAGAACCATTAATGTCAATCAGCGTTCAGACTAGTTTGCAATTTAAAAAAAAAATCCACAATGTCTTTTCTTTAATTACAATAAAGGTAATTGTTGGAATGACAATATGCGGCTGGAGTATGCAGTTAAAAAGATGATCATGAGAGGTTGGTCTGGTGCACCACATTTTGTGGTTTATTTACAAAAGAAAGCCAAAATAACAAAACGACGCAAAATAGCTATGGCACCATGATGGAGACCGATCCAATTTCAGCAACCAGCAACCACCTGAACAGATGGAAAATGCCGCCTTTTATCCTTTGCCACTGGCCTACCTACACTGGACAGCTCCATCCACAGATGAACTAAAAAATATATTACCTCTATGCTTAACACACTAGACAATCTATTTTTCTTCCCATAATCTCCATGCTTCAACAAGAAAGTGATATTTACAATATCAGACAAACCCAAACCTAACCCCAAAATACACATATTGTAAACCCACTACAAAAGAAAATCCCCCCTCTTCCTATCCCCACTTGGTCTCTCCCGCAACCTTTAAAATGGTGTTCATAGGCTTGGGGACTCTTTTGGCCGAACACCTGGAGCAGACACAAAGGACAGGTAAGAGAAACCACTTATGCACATGCACACATTACTTTAATTTAGCACTCTTGTTTAAAGCACATTCATGTTATCACCTACACATTTCAACAATCAATAATCTAGAGGATCCACACATTTATTCTTTCCTTCCTGTCACCCCTCCAGGAATTCAGCTGTACTCCTGTGACAGAAGACATCCTTTCAATCAAATAACAAGGTTTCCAATACAACTGTGCAAAAGACAAATGTGCAAATATGCAATGTGCAAAAATGGCAATAAAGTGCTTTCATCATTAAAGTGTTGTGTGCAATTATTAAAGTGCATAATCCAGATGTTTAAAATTAAAGTGACCTTCCATACACCCAGTCACTTGTACAAATACCAAAACCCCCAGTCACCAGTAACGGAGGCTCTTCGTTACAGTAATAACAGGAAGCTGGTTTATTTGGGTCTGTTGTTGAGGAGAGAGTTCTCTCAATTGTGTTTCTTTGTTTGGTAGACAGACTCAAAAGTTGCCAACAGGTTATGGGCCCAGAGACAATCCAGAGTAACCCACATAGAGACGATTGGGTGTGATGACGATTCTGACACCATGAATAAAAGGATCACAGACAAGCTGCTGGTCCCGGCTTCTGTTCAATGGAGATGAAAAGAATTATGAGATTTGAGAGACAAAATTCTTGGGCCACCTATGTCTGCAAGGCCTGAAAGATGTTGTCTTAAATGATCCTGATACAGACGATGCAGATGAGCTGGTTGATGATGCAGCCAAGAATGCCGAGGCATATGCAGAACTTATCCAGTTCCTGTATGATAAGAGCTTATCATTGATAATGAGAGAGGCAGCTGATAGGCGAGCAGCGCTAAAGATTTTGAGAGACTACGATCAAGGTAGAGGCAAGCCACGTATCAATCTTTATACAGAACTGACATCCCTCCAGAAGGCAGACAGTGAAAGTGTGACTGAATATGTGATCCGCGCTGAAACTGCAATGTCTGCTCTGAGAAATGCTGGTGAAACTAAGTGATGGACTATTGGTGGCTATGGTTTTGAATGGCTTGCCAGAGTCACTCAAGCCATTTGCTGTCCATGTCACACAGCATGATGAGACAATGACTTTTGCTGAATTCAAAATAAAGTTGCACAGCTACAAAGACACAGACAAGACATGGGCTGCAGCAACAGCTGACAATGTGATGAAGGTGCGCATGCAGCAGCAGAGAGGGAGACCCGACAGCGCAGGTGACCGGGGAGCAGAGCGGGCAGCAGCAGACCTGGTGTGCTTCAGATGCGGCCTGAAAGGACACCTCGCCAGAGCCTGCCGGCACAAGCTGTTGTGCAGTCACTGCAGGAGCGCCACACACCAGGACACCACCTGCAGAAAGAAACAGCACCAGCGCAGCGACTGAGATGACGCACATAAAGTCTACGGGGAGACAGCAGATGAGGACCAAGAGTACGCCTTCCGAGTGAGTGAGGGGGCAGCCAGTGTCAAAGTGAGGGGCCTGATGGCCGACTGCGGGGCAACCTCGCATATCATCACAGATCTATCAAAGTTCAAGTGGTTTGATGATGGGTTCCAGGCTGAGACACACTGGGTAGAGCTGGCTGATGGTACGAGATGCAAAGGGGTAGCAGAGCGCTGTGGTATGTTTGACTGACAGCAGAGGTGGACAAATGAACACTATGCTGAAACAAGGTCTGTACATTCCGTCCGACATTTTTTCTGAGAAGGCAGCTACTGCAAATGGGGCCACTGATTTTCAAGAAGGGGAAGGACAATTTAATTCACAGAGATGGTACAAAATTCCGCATTCATGTGCGTGACAGACTGTACTATTTGCACACATGATGATAATGATAATGATGAATGTGATGATCAATGCATGGGGTGTTTTGATATGCAGACATGGCATGAGGTTCTTGGATATTGCAACTATGATGACATACAGAAATTACAGTGTTAACAGGATGAAAATTAAAGGACCAACAAACAAACCTCCACATTGTGAAGAGTGCACCCTGAGAAAACTTTACCAAACCAGAAACAGGAATCCTGATGCTAGAGCTAAAACACCTTTAGAGCTAGTCTAGCCTTCAGCTATCAGGCTCCTCTCTTGTGGAACCATCTCCCAGATTCGGTCCGAGGGGCAGACACCCTCTCTATGTTTAAGAGTAGGCTTAAAACTGTCCTTTTTGATAAAGCTTATAGTTGGGTCTGATCTGACTCGCCTTGGATCAGCCCTTAGTTATGCTGCTATAGGCCTAGACTGCCGGGGGACTTTCATTGATGCACTGAGCTTCTCTCTCTTCTTCTCCATCTCTATGTATTCTTTTACCATTAATGCATGTTACTTACTTCTTCCCCGGAGTTCTTTGTGCTTTCTGATCCACAGGAAGCTCCATAAACCATAGACCATGCTGATGTGTTGGCGTCCTTCTTCTGCCCTCTGCCAGCTGTTGCTGCTCTCTTTCACTGTGTACACCCTCCCACCCCCTCTCTTTCTCTCTCTCAACCCAACCGGGGTCTGCCTTAGGTTTCTTCCCGTTAAAGGGGAGTTTTTCCTTACTGCTGTCGCCAAGTGCTTGCTCATGGGGGGAAATGTTGGGTTCCTCTTTCTGTAAATTAAAGAGCGTGGTCTAGACCTGCTCCATGTAAAAGTGCCCTGAGATGACTTTGTGTTGTGATTTAGCGCTATATAAATAAAATTGAATTGAATTGAAAATTGAAAAATATCTGCCGATCTCCAGGAATCGTCCATGTCTGGCCAGGCAGCAAATCCTGCCACACCTGAAACACACACACACATATATATTTCAACAAACATAATTGTTTCTTAAAAGAATCAAAAACACTGCATAACTGTCTTGTAAGCAAAGGTCTCAATTTGTACACCATGGAAATATCAATCTTTCCAGTTTATTTTCCCCTGATATATTGCCTATATATGTGGCTCTATGTGTCATGCTAAGTTTGCTCTCTCAATCTCCATTATAGAGATTCTGACGATTAATAAAAAGACATTTATTGCACAAAACAACAATCATCAGGGCAAACGGCCGAGATTGCTACATCTGTCCAAATAAACATGATTTTTCATGAATCACTTCAGAGGTTTACTTTCATTCAGACTCAAATACAAACACAGAAACTAGCCACCCATAGCATTATGACTAATTGCATAGGGAACTACATTCGAGGCAGCTTGCATGTTGTTGTTTTTTTCCTCTGAGGCTGTGGCCGTCCGAGGGCTTCTATCACACTCACTGTCTGTGGACCCGGTCTGAGGGATGTGACTTGGCTGCCATGTAAAGTTCAGTGCAGATAGGAGCATGTACAGTAAAGTCATAGCAACCTGCCTGTCATGGCGAAACATCAAATGTCAATGGTGTGAGAATGACAAATTTCTGCAGAAGATGTGTGTGTGGCTCACAGCATCAACATTATGCAAGTGTTGTGCCACTCTACTGTCATTTACATTGAAATACATGGAAAGCTTCTGATAGGTTTGTGTGCAAAATAAGTCAATTTTCTACTTTTCATCACATGCATTTTTAAAAAAGTAAGGACTTAAGCCACATGACCTGATAAAAGTTTGATTTAAATGTGTACTATCAAGTGTGTAGAGACAACGAGAAACTGTAGGCAGATAGAGAAATAGTCATGTATTTGAATGGACGTGACGCCATCTGATAGCATCCAACACACTCGCTCCAACACAGGATGACAATTATTTGCAGAATGAGATGTGTGTGGCTCACAGCAGTGTTATCAAAAAATGGCAAGTTTTGTGCCCCTGTACTGTCATTTAAATTAATTGAATAAGTTTGTGTGTAAAAGAAATCTGTTAAATAAGTCAAGATGAATGATTGTTGATTGCCACTAGAAATACTATGAACTAGTTGCTGGGCAGGTAATGTGATCTCTGCGGGGCATCTGTAAGAATGCTCTGGAGGTGGGGTTTGTCTTCAGGGACTTTTATTGCTGACATCACACTTTACAGCATAATAAAGTCAGACAGGAAGTGGAGTATGGGTGTGTGTGGTTCTAAATAAAGAAATAAAAACTGAATATTACTGCATGTCAAAATTACTTTTTCTCCTCTCAATATTAAAGAATAATAATGTAGTTAAGTATATAATCTCCAGTTATAAACACTATATAACATATCCAAACATCACTCATAACTACAGTACAGTGTATCATCACTCTCATTCACATTTCTTACATGGCTGTCAAATGAGATGAGAAACAGCATTATAACTACTAAGAAAAATATTCAGCTGCTCTTATAAATGCACTGAACACACAGCTGGACTAGGAAGCAGCTAACAGACTTAAACTGCGGCTCATTAAAGCACATCGTACCGCTCCACACAGCATGCTACTTGAGTTAGCATCGTCATGTCAGTTAGCTCCTACTCTGCTGATTAACTACAATAATTATCACATAAACAACATAACTTACAAGAGAAAAAGAAACTTACTTATCAATGGACGCACACAGGCTCTCACTGTCCGAACACTGTCACAACCCGCTGAATAAAAGGTTTAGATTAACACTGCTGTAATATCGTCTCACTTGCTCTCCTGCTCGTTACCATGACAATCAACAAAAAACTCCAGTCTGCTACGGAGGTTTGATTGACAGGTAGGCGGGACTTATAATTAATAACTACGACTAATAAAGAGCATTAAAAATCAATTTCCTAATTTTCGTCAAGTGCAAAGTAAAGACTTTTAACCCACATGACCTGATAAAAGACTGAGTGAAACGTGTACTATCAAGTGTGCAGAGGCAACAATGAGAAACTGCAGGCAGACACAGAGAAGTACTCCTGTATCTGAATGGAGAGTGTGAGTGAACGCACAATTTGTTGTGCATATTTCATATATAATAAAGGAAAAACTACAGTACAAAGCTTCAAAATGTAGTTAATGTTTATATATCTACAGCACTATATTACTAATCAGGCAGGATCATTGCATGTGTCTGTTTGAGCTGCAGTCATCTCCAGACTCCTCCCCCTCCTGGCTGTGTGAAGAGCCAGATCAGAAACGCATTATAAGTGGAGATGTCGCTCACCGACTTTCAGGGCCGATATTAAGAAAACCGTACAAGTTATTACAAAAAGTTTAACATTTCTTGTTCAGCACAGTCTGGTGAGTGATATATTACAATCTGAAGCCAAAAACATGACTGCCCTAAGAGGAAATTATCGGAAATTATCAAAAAATCTGACTTTTGAGTGTATTTTGTGGATTTCCTGTTGGATTTAGGTCTGGGATGTCAGAGTATGATTTGTAGCTCTTGAGGAGACGAACGATTTAGTGTTGGCCCCATCACTCTACGATATTCCTATGGGCCCTAGCCACCGAAATAGCGCCTAGGTGGCGCTAGTGAGTAATTTTGGGGTTGGGGGGATAATTTTTAGATATTATCAAATTCTTCGCCAGACCCGATGTACATGCCAAATTTGGTGAGTTTTTGAGCATGTTGTTTTTGAGAGTGTTGAAGTGGGAAGGAAGGAAGGAAGGAAGGAAGCAAGCAAGAAAGAAAGCAAGAAAGCAAGAAAGAAAAAGAAAGAAAGAAAGAATAGGGTCTTGGCCCTTTCAGGGCTCAGGCCCTATTAAATAATTGAAGCTGCAAGCAGCATTGGACGGGCACGCGGGACGCAGCGCTGTCAGAGAGCGTCTGTCACATTCACTGTTTGTGGACCCGGTCTGAGGGGTGTGACTCGGCTGCCATGTAAAGCGTAGTTAGATAGGAGCATGTACAGTAGAGTTATAGCAATAAAGTCAGTGCCTCACAGCAGTGTTGTCAAAATTATGCAAGTATTGTGCCCCTTTACTGTAATCTGAATCAATATGTAAAAAGCTTGTGATGAGTTAAAGCAGGGGTCTCAAACTCAACTTACTTGGGGGCCGAGTATGGGTGAGGCCAGGCTGCATCAAGTACTCCACAAAAAACGATTTCAAGTATTCCAAAAACCAAGTTCAACTGATTCAATCTTGTCAATCTTAACTAATAACAAGTCAGAACATGCAAAACATAACAGTTCTTCAGAACTTCAGAACAGAGCTTTACTTCCTCCTACTCCTTGCTGCCAGAGACTTGGCAGCGTTTCCTCTCACACAGCTGAGCAACATTTGGCTTGAGGGAGGAAGCAACTGAGACCCTCAGGATGGCTTTAAGGTGCTCATCTTTATTTAAGTTTGGACCTGAACTTTGACTTATTAAAGTTCATTGTGGAGAAGAGCTTTTCACACAGATAGGTGCTGCCAAAAAGGCACATGATCCGCTTGAACATCCTGGAAAGCTCAGGGAAGGTAGGGGGCAACTCTCTCAAAAATTGCTCCCCTGTTTTTTCACCCACCTCCCTGAATTTGGTTTTGAGGTCAGAATTACACTTCAGGTCAATTAGCTCCATCTGCAGGACAGGGGGGGCATCTTCCACATTAAAGATGAAGGGGTCAGCAAAAATGTGATAATTGGCTCTGTGTGTCTTGAAGTCTGCAAACCTGTGATCAAATTCTTCCTGTAACTTTCCAGTGGTGTCAGCATACTTCTCACCACTGAATGTTGTGCCTGAATCCATAAGTGTTTTGGATGCTGGGAGAGGTTTGTCTGGGAGAGCCGGGCTTTCCATAACACAAGTTTTCTGGAGAATGCTCTGACATTGTCATATGCAGCACTGACAAGCTGGCCCTGGCCTTGTAACTTCTTGTTCAGTACGTTAGGCTGCTGGGTGATGTCAACAAGAAAAGCTAAGTCCATCAGCCTTTCAGGATCACTTAGCACAGGAACGGTCATCTCATCCTTCTCCATGAAAGCTTTCACTTCTACTCTCATTTCAAAAATCCTCTTCAAGACCCCTCCCCCCCCCCCCCCGCTAAGCCAACGTACCTCGGTGAAGTAGAGCACGTCCTCTATTTCCTCCAAAAAGGCGAGGAACTGCCGGTGCTTTAAACCCCTGGATCTGATATGGTTGATTATTTTCACCACGTCAGACATCACAGTGTCAAACTTCAGGATTTTGCTGCAAAGAGCCTGCTGATGGATAATGCAGTGCAGAGTAATAGCCTCTTCCACACCCTCCTCTTCCAGTTATTTTTTTAACAAGTGCCACCAGTCCATTTTTCCTCCCCTCAATGATGGCGCTCCGTCAGTTGTTATTCCAACAAAACGCTTCCATGGTAAGCCAGCATCCACAATGGCATCACACAGCTGGAGGAATATCTCCTGACCGGTGGTCTGACCATGCATTGGGATCAGTGTGAGCAACTCCTCCGTCACTTCAAAATTGTCATCAACACCTCGGACATATATTGCGAGCTGCGCGGTGTCAGTGACGTCAGTGCTCTCATCAAGAGCGAGTGAGAATGAATGAAAATGTTTAGCTTTCTCACGCAGCTGATCGTAAATGTTATCTGACATGTTATCGTTGTCACGAGCCCAGGGGCGGATCTAGAAAAATATTTATGGGGTGGCAAAAGGAGGGCAGGAATTTTTGAGGGGTGGCAATGAATTAAATCACAGTTTGATAAGACAATAGTAGACATAATTTACAGGATTTTATACATAACTTAAAACACATATCTCATATGTGGATATAATGGCATGGGCTGCTATTTACAAACTCATACAAACTTAATCTCATGCAATCAGTGTCTTCTTCTAGCCAGGGGTAAGTTTTGTACCAGTCACTATGAAAGCTCCGTCTGGCTCCTCCTTGGAGGGTCTTTGGGAAGCTGTCTCGCTGTGGTTGCAGAGGCACCTCACACCTGGACTTAGATATGTCTAGAAGATGGAGGGAAGAAAAGATTACAACTGCAATACATATGAACTAGTCATAAAATATAACAACTAGAAAAAACACAATACATTTGGAACTGTCATTCATTAGTTATAACCTTCAGATTGTGTAAGCACACACTCACATTTTAGCCTTATTTTTCGATTCATGTGTTTAATTTTGGAATTTGACGCAATCTAAAATACATTGCGCACAAAATATTAAAATTCTGTCCCCATCTAATTACACTTTCACACTTACAAGTTCCCCAATTATTCATATTTAGATTAACAAGAATATTTATATTTATTTGAAGAAGTCTAAGCAATGTCTCCTATAGCAAAATGCTACAAGACATTAATTAACATATAATAGCCAATACTTAGTAATGGAGTTTAACTTGTGGTATATTACTAATCAATACCAACATTTTCTCTTGTAAATAATGTAAATTATGTCAGTTACTTTTATTTTATTACAGTATTTTCTATTATATTTCTATTATTTTTTATTCTACTCTTATTCTATTTACTGTCCACTTGCTGCTGTAACTTAACTTATGCATTATTCCATATCATGTGGACCAGCGTGACTGGAGATAGCTGGTGATGGCTTTACAATGTTTTCCATGACAGACGTTGAATCAATATTAGCGTTTACTTCACACAATCACAGAACTTAAATTAGACCATAGCCAATATTAACGTAACGGTTACATGTACAGTTAGCAAAATAACCTTCTTCAATAAAAGCAGCATAGCAACTATTCAAACACAACCATACTAGGACTGTACTTTCATTATTCGATAATTAATCGGTATTTACCTCTTTCCTCCCGTGTCTTCTCTCCTTGCTCCTTTGCTTCGCGCCACAGAGCTTTTCAAAAAACAAAAAGAAAGAAACGAAAAAAAAGGTTGAGTAGTGCCGCTCTGACGCTCTCGTGCATTCGGCACAGTAGGACATGAGAGATTCGCACTCGTAAAAGTCAAGTTGGCCATAACTTTTCTTTGAATTCGTCGCTGCCAAGTGGGGTGGCAGCAGGGGTGGCAAGGCATTATTTTAGGGTGGCAGCTGCCACCCCATGCCACCCCGGTAGATCCGTGACTGCATGAGCCTGAGCTACGGTGGTCCACAAGTGTCAAAATATTAACGCACATATGCATGTAAGAAAAAAACTCTGATTTCAGGCAGGGGGGGTGCAAAATATCATTGCGGCCCGCGAGTCGCGAGTTTGAGACCCCCGAGTTAAAGTGTAAAAGATGATGTGTAAAAGAAATTAGTGTCCTAATTTTCGTCCTTGTTAGGAAAAGTAAAGACTTTTAACCCACATCACCAGATAAGAGTTAGATTGAAATGTGTACGTTACTATGAAGTGTACAGAGACAATAAGAAATTGCAAGTGGACGCAGAAGGTCACTGAGTCAACTGCTAGGAGTGGTTTCTGTCAAAAGCATATATATGCTCATAAATGAGATGATAAACAACATTACAGCTACTAAGAAAAATATTCAGCTTCTGTTATAAATGCACTGAACACACAGCTGGACTAGGCAGCGGCTTACAGACTTAAACTGCGGCTCATTAAAGCACATCATATGGCTCCACACAGCATGCTACTTTCGTTAGCATCGTCATATCAGCAAGCTCCTACTCTGCTGATTAACTACAATAATTAACACATAAACAACATAACTTACCAGAGAAAAGGAAACTTACTTATCAGTGGACGCACACAGGCTCTCACTGTCCGGCTGTCACAACCCGCTGAATAAAAGACTTAGATTAACACTGCTGTAATATCTTCTCACTTGCTCTCCTGCTCGTTACCATGGCAACCAACAAAAACTCCGGTCTGCTACGGAGGTTTGACAGGTAGGCGGGACTTATAATTAATAACGACAACTAATAAAGAGCCTGCATATTAAACAATAAAGAAACATATACAATGTGTACAGAATATAAATCTTCTTTACAAAATCAATTTCCTATTTTTCGTCAAGTGCATTTTTAGAAAAGTAAAGACTTGCCCACATGACCTGATAAAAGTTTGAGTGAAACTGTACTATCAAGTGTGCAGAGGCAACAATGAGAAACTGCAGGCAAAGTTGTGTGACTTATGGTTTAGACAGTAGGCCTTTAATTGACCAAGATGTGCATGCTGAGGGAAAGGGTCTCTCCCATTGAAACGCACTATAAGCTGAATGTCACAAATCAGCTTTGACGGCGGATATTATGAAAACCATACGAGTTATTACAAATTTTTTAATAGCCTTTGTTCAGCACAGTCTCGTGAGTGATATATCACAATCTGAAGCCAATAAGATGAGGAGATAGCTCTGGCGCGGACCCCAAAATGGCCGTTTTCATACATTTTGAAGGAGCTTCATGAACGAACTGAGGACTTCCTGTTGGACTTAGGTCTGAGGTGTCAGCGTATGATTTGTAGGTCTTGGGGAGACGAACAATTAAGTGTTGGATCCATCTCTCTACAACATTCCTACGGGCCGTAACAGCCGAAATAGACACCTAGGTGGCGCTGTAGAGTACTTTCTGGGCATGGGGGGTACTTTTGCCAGATTATCGAATTTTTCGCCGGACTGGGTGTGCATGCCAAATTTGGTGAGTTTTTGAGCATGTTTAGGGAGTCAAATTAAGCGTTGAAGTGGCGGAAAAATAATTGAAGCTGCAAGCAGCGTTGGACGGGCACGCGGGACGCGGCGCTGTCAGAGGGCGTCTGTCACACTCACTGTTTGTGGACCCGGTCTGAGGGGTGTGACTCGGCTGCCATGTAAAGTGTAGTGCAGATAGGAGCATGTACAGGTGAGTTATAGCAACTTCCCTGTCATCGCAAAACATCAAATGTCAATGGTGTGAGAATGATCATTTTTTGCAGAATGAGATATGTGTGTGTGCCTCACAGCAGTGTTGTCAAAATTATGCAAGTATTGTGCCCCTTTACTGTAATCTGAATCAATATGTAGAAAACTTGTGATGAGTTAAAGTGTAAAAGATGATGCGTAAAAGAAATGTGTCCTAATTTCAAGTTCATGTTAGGAAAAATTAAGACTTAACTCACATCACCGGATAAAAGTTAGATTGAAATGTGTACTATTAAGTGTGTAGAGACAATGAGAAACTGTCAGCAGACATAGAAATAGTCCTGTACTTGAATGGAGAGTGTGAGAGAAGGCACAATTTGTTGTGTAGAGACAAAAGTAACAGCAAATGGACACAGAGGAATAGTCATATATATCATATTTGACATATAAGAAAAGAAAAACTGCAATACAAAGCTTCAAAATGTAGTTATGTGTATTTATCTGCAGCAGTGTATGACTAACCAAGCAGTCTCAGTGCATTGTCAGTGCAAAAGTGTGCAAGTATTGTGGCCATTTACTGTAATCAGAAATATTATGCAGAAAATTTGTGATTAGTGAAAGTGTGAAAGTTGATGTGTAAAAGAAATGAATATCCTAACTGCAGGATGACAGAGAAATACACTTGTATTTCAATGGAGAGTGTGAGTGAAGGCACAATTTGTTGTGCAGAGACAAAAGTAAGAGCAGGTGGACTCAGAGGAATAGTCATATATGTCATATTTCGTATATAATGAAGGATATACTGCAGTACAAAGCTCCTAATTGTAGTCATGTTTATTTATCCACAGCAATGTATTACCTATCATGCATTCACAGTGTACATCTCCCTTTGATCTGAAGTCAACTGTTGACTCAGCCCACTGCTGTTTGAGAGGAGAGAAAACTTCTTCTCCTGTGTAAACTAGTGTATATAGGCCTAAAGTTTTGGCCAAATCGGATGGAAAATATATGCTTTTTGTAGGCATTTTCGTCGCAAATCCAGTGGTACAGATTTTAAAGTCCTGTGATGTATAGTTTAGACGGTGGGATTCTAATTGACAGAGGTGTGCATGCTGAGGGAAAGGCTGTCCCCTTGAAACGCATTATAAGTGGAGATGTCGCTCACCGAATTCCAGGGCAGATATTAAGAAAACCGTATGAGTTATTAACAACTTTTGTTCAGCACAGTCTGGTGAATGATATATTACAATCTGAAGCCAAAAACATGACCGCCATAGGAGGAGATAGTTTTTGTTTGGAGTCAGAAATTATTGAAAAATCTGATTTTTTTGCACATTTTGTGGAATTCCTGTTGGATTTAGGTCTGGGGTGTCAGTGTATGATTTTTAGGTCTTGAGAAGACGAACAATTTAGTGTTGGTCCGATGTCTCTATGACATTCCTACGGGCCGTAGCGGCTGAAATAGCGCCAAGGTGGCGCTAGTGAGTAATTTTTGGGGGGGGGTACTTTTTTGATATTATCAAATTTTTCGCTGGACTGGACGTACGTGCCAAATTTGGTGAGTTTTTTGACATGTTGGAGACGTGCCGAAGTAAGTGTATTCTGTCATTTCCGGTTGCCGATTGTGTCTACTGATAGCGTTGTTGCTGCTCTCAATTCGATCGTGTTACTATATTATTGTGGATTAACACCTACTAAATTTGTGAATTTTCGCTAGTCCCACAGAAGCACTCTCATTGTGTTTTTTCTCTTAGCGACGTTTTCCTGCAAATCGCACAGTGGTTAGTTATTTGAGCTCAGCAGCTAGCACTAGCACTACAGCTAACCTGTAAACTAAACAGTTAGCGATGGCTTCTCTCTCTCTCCCTTTCGCTCTCCTGCTCTCTCTTGCTCACTGTGTCTCATGTTCAGTTACTCCTCTGCCTCCTTTAATGATAATGGGAAATGTAATAAATGTAGTTTATTTGCTGTGCTGGAGGCGAGGCTTAGTGAATTGGAGGCGCAGCACCATGTAAACAAACAAACAAGCAGTAGGTAATGTAGTTAGCCAGCCCCCTGTAGTCGGTGCGGACCAACCTAGCATAGCTCCTACTCCCCCGGTAGTTCCCGAGCAGCCGGAAAGACAGGGTTCTGGCTTGGTGACTGTCCGAAGGAAGCATAGCCCTAAACAGAAGCCCACAGTTCACCACCAACCCGTTCGCGTTTCAAACAGATTTTCCCCTCTCAGCGACACACCCACTGAGAAACAGACTCTGGTTATTGGCAGCTCAATAGTCAGAAACGTGAAGTTGGCGACACCGGCAAGCACAGTCAAGTGTATTCCTGGGGCCAGAATGGGCGACATAGAGTCAAATTTAAAACTGCTGGCTAAGAGTAAACGTAGATATGGTACTATTGTTATCCATGTCGGCGGTAATGTCTCCCGGTTATGCCAATCAGAGGTCACTAAAATTAATGTGGAGTCGGTGTGTACTTTTGCTATAACAATGTCAGACTCCGTAGTTTTCTCTGGACCCCTGCCTAATTTGACCAGTGATGACATGTATAGCCGCATGTCACAGTTTAACTGCTGGCTGTCGAGCTGGTGTCCAGCAAACAACGTGGGCTTCATTGATAATTGGCAGACTTTCTGGGGAAAACCTGGTCTGATTAGGAGAGATGTCATACATCCCACTTTGGATGGAGCTGCTCTCATATCAAAAAATATGGCTGAATTTATAAGAAAACCAAAACCATGACAACCCAGAGTTGAGACCAGCTTCCATTAGATCAGTTACCCACCCTAAACCACATAGACTGTGTCTGTCCCCCAACCATTTAAATCAATTAAATCAAAAATTAATAATAGACGAATCAATCATAAAAATCTAAAACAAATTAACATTCAGTCTGAAATTGTTCAGCAAAATAAAAAAAATAAAAATGCGGTCTCTTAAACATTAGGTCACTATCTTCTAAAGCCTTATTAGTAGATGAGCTTATCTCAAATCAGCATATTGACCTATTTTGTCTTACTGAAACCTGGCTATGTCATGAGGAATATGTTAGCCTTAATGAATCTACTCCTCCCAGTCATATTAATACTCACATTGCTTGAGATACTGGCCGAGGAGGTGGAGTTGCAGCCATTTTCAACTCCAGCCTTATTGTCAGCCCTAGACCTAAATTTAATTATAATTCTTTTGAATGCCTTGTTCTTTATATTTTCCACTCAACCTGGAAAACTGTACAGCCAGTTCTATTTGTTATTGTGTACCGTGCTCCTGGCCCGTACTCTGAATTCTTATCTGAATTCTCAGAGTTTTTATCGAACTTAGTCCTCAGTACTGATAAAGTAATTATAGCAGGTGACTTTAATATTCATGTGGACGTCGATAATGATAGTCTTAGCACTGCCTTTATCTCATTACTAGACTCAAATGGCTTCTCTCAGTGTGTAAATAAACCCACTCACTGCCATAATCACACCCTTGATCTTGTGCTGACTTGTGGCATAGAAATTGAACATTTGATAGTTTTTCCTCAAAATCCCATTTTATCAGACCACCATTTGATAACTTTTGAATTTTTATTGGTAGATTACACACCATTAGACAAAAATGTCTTCACTAGATGTCTTACTGATAGTGCTGTAGCTAAATTTAAGGAAACAATTCCATTAGTGCTGAATTCAATTCCTTTTATCAATACCTCAGAAGACTCTTACGATAATTTTAATCCTTCCCAAATTGATAATTTTGTTGATAGTGGGCTGTAGGTGCTCTACAGCAAACGCTCGACTCCTTTGCTCCTTTAAAAAGAAAGATAGTTAAGCATAAGAGGTTAGCTCCGTGGTATAACTCTGAAACCCGCAAATTAAAGCAATTATCTCGTAAATCTGAAAGGATTTGGCGTTCCACTAAACTAGAAGAATCCAATTCAATTTTATTTATATAGTGCCAAATCACAACATAAAGTTATCTCAGGGCACTTTTACATGGAGCAGGTCTAGACCACGCTCTTTAATTTACAGAAAGAGAAACCCAACAGTTCCCCCCATGAGCAAGCACTTGGCGACAGCGGAAAGGAAAAACTCCCCTTTAACGGGAAGAAACCTAAGGCAGACCCCGGCTCTGGGTGGGCGGCCATCATAGAATACATAGAGATGGAGGAGAGAGGAGCAGTCTAGGCCTATAGCAGCATAACTAAGGGCTGATCCAAGGCGAGTCAGATCAGACCTAACTATAAGCTTTATCGAAAAGGAAAGTTTTAAGCCTACTCTTAAACATAGAGAGGGTGTCTGCCCCTCGGACCGAAACAGGGAGATGGTTCCACAAGACAGGAGCCTGATAGCTGAAGGCTCTGCCTCCCGTTCTACTTTAAAATACTGTAGGAACCACCAGTAGACCTGCATTCTGGGAGCGCAGTGCTCTAGTGGGATTATATGGTACCAAGAGTACTTTTACATAAGATGGTGCCTGACCGTTAAGAGCTTTGTACGTAAGAAGAAGGATTTTGAATTCTATTCTGGATTTTACAGGAAGCCAATGCAGCGAAGCTAAGATGGGGGAAATATGATCTTGTTTTCTAGTTTTAGTCAGAACATGAGCAGCTGCATTCTGGACCAGCTGCAGAGTCTTTATAGACCTGTTAGGGCAGCCTGATAATATTGAGTTACAGTAATCCAGCCTAGAAGTAACAAATGCGTGGATTATTTTTTCTGCATCTTGTTGTGAAAGGATATGTCTGATTTTAGAGATATTACGCAAGTGAAAAAAGGCAGTCCTTGATATTTGTTTTATTTGTTAAAGGACATATCCTGATCGAAGATAACTCCCAGATTCCTTACAGTAGTGCAGGAGGCCAGGGTAATGCCATCTAGATTAGTTAAATCATTAGATAATGTGTTTCTAAGGTGTTTAGGGCCAAGCACAATAACTTCAGTTTTTTCCGAGTTTAGCAGCAGAAAATTGCAGGTCATCCAGGTCTTTATATCTTTAAGGCACACTTTGAGTCTAGATAACTGATTGGGTTCATCTGGCTTCATTGATAAATATATTTGGGTATCATCTGCATAACAATGGAAATTTATGGAGTGATTTCAAATAATATTCCCTAAAGGAAGCATATATAAAGTGAATAATAAAAGGTCCCAGAACAGAACCTTGAGGAACTCCGTGTCTAACTTTTGCTTTTATGGAGGATTCATCATTAACATGAACAAACTGAAATCGATCCGATAAATAGGATTTAAACCAGCATAATGCAGTACCTTTAATGCCAATGAAATGTTCCAGTCTCTGCAACAGGATTTGATGGTCAACTGTATCAAATGCAGCACTAAGATCTAACAAGACAAGTACAGAGGCCTTTGTCTGATGCAGTCAGGAGGTCGTTTGTGACTTTAACCAGTGCTGTCTCTGTGCTATGATGCGCTCTAAATCCAGACTGAAAAGTCTCAAATAAGTTATTGTTATCTAGAAAATCACATAACTGATTAGCGACTGCTTTCTCAAGAATCTTAGACAAAAAAGGAAGGTTAGAGATGGGTCTATAATTGGCTAAGACGTCTGAATCGAGAGTAGGCTTCTTAAGGAGGGGTTTAATTACAGCTACTTTAAAAGGACTGCGGTACATATCCAGATATCAAAGACATATTGATTATATTTAGTAAGGAGGTGCTAATTAAAGGGTAAAACATCCTTAAAGAGCTTAGTTGGGATGGGATCTAAAAGACAATTCGAAGGTTTTGATGACGAAATTATAGAAGTTAGCTCAGGAAGGTCTATCTGAGAGAAACAGTTGAATTTTATCTCTAATTGTTAGAATTTTATCATCAAAAAAGCTCATGAAATCGTTACTATTGAGAGCCCTTGGAATACTCGGATCAACAGAGTTATGACTCTTTGTCAGCCTGGCCAAGGTGCTGAAAAGAAACCTAGGGCTGTTTTTATTTTCCTCAATTAATGCGGAGTAATAGGCAGCTCTGGCATTACAGAGGGCCTTCTTATAAGTTTTAAGGTTTTCAAGCCAGACTATGCGAGATTCTTCTAATTTAGTGGAACGCCAAATCCTTTCAGATTTACGAGATAGTTGCTTTAATTTACGGGTTTCTGAATTATACCACGGAGCTAAGCTTTATTATCTTTCTTTTTATAGGAGCGATGGAGTTGAGTGTTTGCTGTAGAGTACCTGCAGCAGTGTCAACAAAATTATCAAATTGGGAAGGACTAAAATTATCATAAGAGTCCTCTGCAGTATTGATAGAGGGAATTGAATTCAGCGCTAATGGAACCGTTTCCTTAAATTTAGCTACAGCACTATCAGTAAGACATCTAGTGAAAACATTTTTGTCTAATGGTGTGTAATCTACCAATAAAAATTCAAAAGTTATCAAATGGTGTTCTGATAAAATAGGATTTTGAGGAGAAACTATCAAATGTTCAATTTCTATGCCACAAGTCAGCACAAGATCCAGGGTGTGATTATGACAGTGAGTGGGTTTATTTACACACTGAGAGAAGCCAATTGAGTCTAATAATGAAATAAAGGCAGTACAGAGACTATCGTTATCGACGTCCACATGAATGTTAAAGTCACCTGCTATAATTACTTTATCAGTACTGAGGACTAAGTTTGATAAAAACTCTGAGAATTCAGATAAGAATTCAGACTATAACAAATAGAACTGGCTGTACAGTTTCCCAGGTTGGATGGGAAATGGAGAACAAGGCATTCAAAAGAATTATAATTAAATTTAGATTCAGGTCTAGGGCTGACAATAAGGCTGGAGTTGAAAATGGCTGCAACTCCACCTCCTTGGCCAGTATCTCGAGGAATGTGAGTATTAATATGACTGGGAGGAGTGGATTCATTAAGGCTAACATATTCTTCATGACATAGCCAGGTTTCAGTAAGACAAAATAAATCAATATGCTGGTCTGAGATTAGCTCATTTACTAATAAAGCTTTAGAAGATAATGATCTAATGTTTAAGAGACCGCATTTAATTGTTTTATTTTGCTGAGCAATTCCAGACTTAATGTTAATATGTTTTAGATTTAAATGATTGATACTTCTGCTATTAGTTTTCGATTTAATTGATTTAAATGGTCGGGGGACAGACACAGTCTCTATGTGGTTTAGGGCGGGTAACTGATCTAATGGAAGCACTACAACTCTGCCTCCTGGTCTCGACTCTGGGTTGTCATGGTTTAGGTTTTCTTATGAATTCAGCCATATTTTTAGATATGAGAGCTGCTCCATCCAAAGTGGGATGTATGCCATCTCTCCTAATCAGATCAGGAATCTCACATAGTCTGGCTTGAAAACCTTAAAACTCATAAGAAGGCCCTCTGTAATGCCAGAGCCGCGTATTATTCAGCATTAATTGAGGAAAATAAAAACAGCACTAGGTTTCTTTCAGTACCTTGGCCAGGCTGACAGAGTCATAACTCTGTTGATCCGAGTATTCCAATGGCTCTCAATAGTAACGATTTCATGAGCTTTTTTGATGATAAAATTCTAACAATTAGAGATAAAATTCAACAGTCTATACTCTCAAAAGGCACAGATTTATCAAGCTCCCTAGAAACAGCCACAAAACCTGATTTAAACTTGGACTGTTTCTCTCAGATAGACCTTCCTGAGCTAACTTCTATAATTTCGTCATCAAAACCTTCGAATTGTCTTTTAGATCCCATCCCAACTAAACTCTTTAAGGATGTTTTACCCTTAATTAGCACCTCCCTACTAAATTTAATCAATATGTCTTTGATAACTGGCTATGTACCGCAGTCCTTTAAAGTAGCTGTAATTAAACCTCTCCTTAAGAAGCCTACTCTTGATCTAGACGTCGTAACCAACTATAGACCCATATCTAACCTTCCTTTTCTGTCTAAGAAAGCAGTCGCTAATCAGTTTTGTGATTTTCTAGATAACACTAAATTATTTGAGACTTTTCAGTCTGGATTTGGAGCGCATCATAGCACAGAGACAGCACTGGTTAAAGTCACAAACGACTTTATGACTGCATCTGACAAAGGACTTGTCTCGTTGTCTTGTTAGATCTTAGTGCCGCATTTGACACTGTTGAACATCAAAAACTGTTACAGAGACTGGAACATTTCATTGGCATTAAAGGTACTGCATTATGCTGGTTTAAATCCTATTTATCGGATCGATTTCAGTTTGTTCATGTTAATGATGAATCCTCCATAAAAGCAAAAGTTAGACTCAGATTTCCACAAGGTTCTGTTCTGGGACCTATATTATTCACTTTGTATATGCTTCCTTTAGGGAATATTATTCGAAAACACTCCATAAATTTCCATTGTTATGCAGATGATACCCAAATATATTTATCTATGAAGCCAGATGAATCCAATCAGTTCACTAGACCCAAAGCATGCCTTAAAGACATAAAGACCTGGATGACCTGCAATTTTCTGCTACTAAACTCGGATAAAACTGTTAAAACAAATTTCAAGGACTGCCTTTTTTCACTTGCGTAATATCACTAAAATCAGACATATCCTTTCACAACAAGATGCAGAAAAAATAATCCACGCATTTGTTACTTCTAGGCTGGATTATTGTAACTCATTATTATCAGGCTGCCCTAACAGGTCATATAGACTCTGTAGCTAGTCCAGAATGCAGCTACTTGTGTACTAACTAAAACTAGAAAAAAAGAGATCATATTTCTCCCATCTTAGCTTCACTGCATTGGCTTCCAGTAAAATCCAGAATAGAATTTAAAATCCCTCTTAACGGTCAGACACCATCTTGTCTGAAAGAATTCTTGATACCGTATAATCCCACTAGAGCACTGCGCTCCCAGAATGCAGGTTTACTGGTGGTCCCTACAGTATCTAAAAGTAAAACGGGAGGCAGAGCTTTCAGCTATCAGGCTCCTCTCTTGTGGAACCATCTCCCAGATTCGGTCCGAGGGGCAGACACCCTCTCTATGTTTAAGAGTAGGCTTAAAACTTTCCTTTTTGATAAAACTTATAGTTAGGTCTGATCTGACTCACCTTGGATCACCCCTTAGTTATGCTGCTATAGGGCTAGACTGCCGGGGGACTTCCATTGATGCACTGAGCTCCTCTCTCCTCTTCTCCATCTCTATGTATTTTATTACCATTAATGCATGTTACTAACTTTACTTCTTCCCCGGAGTTCTTTGTGCTTTCTGATCCACTGGAAGCTCCATAAACCATAGACCATGCTGGTGTGTTGGCGTCCTTCTTCTGCCCTCCGCCAGCTGTTCCTGCTGCTTGTTGACTATTGCTGTTGTTGCTGTTCTCTTTCATTGTGTTCAACTCCCCACCCCCTCCTCTCTCTCTCTCTCTCTCTCTTTCTCTCTCTCTCTCTCAACCCAACCGGTCAAGGCAGATGGCCGCCCACCCAGAGCCGGGGTCTGCCTTAGGTTTCTTCCCGTTAAAGGGGAGTTTTTCCTTATCGCTGTCGCCAAGTGCTTGCTCGTGGGGGGAACTGTTGGGTTTCTCTTTCTGTAAATTAAAGAGCGTGGTCTAGACCTGCTCCATGTAAAAGTGCCCTGAGATGACTCTGTGTTGTGATTTGGTGCTATATAAATTAAATTGAAAATATTTTTTTTAATTCTAAAAAAAAGAAGACGACCAAGAGTACCACACTACACTGAGTGCAGGGCATTGTACTGCATTAACTGAAGTGTTTTTAAGAGGTGGCTTTTATTTCAGAAATCTAATTAAAAAAAGAACATGTTAAATTGTGTGAAACCCAGTAAAACAAACAACTGTTTGTGCATGTGGGTGTCTGACCTTTGCCCTGTGTGTGGAGCAGGATGTGATGTTCAAAAGAAGTGTCTCTGGAGTTAGCAAAGGACTCGGCTGAGAGCTGAGGGAACCTCTCCTGCAGGTAGATCCGCTTTGCAGAGCCTAGTGATACCATTCAAACAGGTTAAGGCGAAAAATACTGATGTTTTCACAGTTTTCATGAGATACTATGTCATACTTAGGTGTACTTGCACCAAAGGTCCAGCACTCTTATAATCCTGCCTAGTTATTATTCTCGTTTTTCTTCTTCTGCTTATTTTTATTCTTCTGCCATAAGTTTGGAGCAGAGTTACGCCTCCTGCAGTTCTGGAGCAATATATACACCGATCCAGCATGTTATGGCATGCCCAGCTGCCAAGTGTGCTATGACTTTCTGTAATATTCTGATGTGTAGTTTTCAAAAAATAAATTGCAAATAGTTAAGTAACTTTTTTTTTGTATCCGCATCAATAGAAAATGCATACACTTTTGGCCACTTCGACCTTATACTGTCAAAACTGCTTTTCACACACACTGACTTCCTGTTGGACAATTTGTGATGACAGGTCACACTGCTATGCTACTTAGCCTCTTGGCCTTACATGCCTCACTGTGGTACACCATGCCCAACCTGGGATTAAAACCCACACTTTCCTATTAGGAGGCAATCTGCCTCCCAATAGGAAAATGTTAACTATTGGACTTCAGCACAGAAACACTTCTTCCAATTAACCTAAAAAGGAGAAAAAGGGCGGCAATAGATACAGACACTATGTAAGTGTTGTTGACAGCCTTTGAGGAAAAATAAACATAATCTTGAAACATAGCATTAATCTTTGTGATTAAATGTCACGTTATTGTTACTGATTGGTTTACATGAACCATTTAATATTAAAACTTGAAAAGACTAACTTTGCTCTTGCCTTCATACTCTCATTGGTGTTTAGAATATTAAAAGAAATAAGCATTGAAGCAACAAATTAGTCCTACTTTGTACTTGTACTTTGATGAACTGAATCCATGTTCTTCTGACTGCCATCAGTTTTCTAATCCACTTGACTACACATCTGTGAATATAGTAATTTTCATTCAGAGAGAAAAAAAAGGTCCTTGTGAGGAGTAGGGATGAACAGAAAAAAAGAGGAAAAAGAAAAGAGAGGTGTTGACAGCCACTGAGGGAAGACAAACACAAGAAAGTGAAATTCTAATTCATAGTACTGGTGTATTGTGGCAACTAGGGCTGGGCGATATGACCAACATTTCATATCATGATATAAATCAGTTCATATCATGATAACGATATATATCACGATATAGCACATTATTTGTAAATTCAGTGAATCAATATTTTATATAAGATGACCACATGGGAAAGATCTATTTCTTATTACATTTTGAATTATATCAGGCCTGGAATAAAGACATTTTTAGGGCAAGGCCACTTTGGTCTTTGATAAATACAATTTTTTTTGATCATCACGGCCAAAATGTAGGACACCAAGGCCAAAACCAATGGTGTAATAACAATAAGTGATAATTACATTGTATGAGGACAAAACAGTACAATCCATAATTAGTAGTCAGTGTATTGAAAAATAGTTCTGAGTTTATTAAAACTGAACACTGAATGTTTGAATTTTCCAGAAAATGCTGTCTGAAAAAAATGTGAACAATTATATTAATTGTTATTGTTATATTTAAATGATTAAGTCTATAAATGGGTAACCTAATCAATATTAATCTAAACAAGTTTTAACATGTGTGTAACTATTAGCATTTCAGTCTGAGATCATAGGAGTCACAAAAATGACTTAAAATGCTTCTTACATGTTAAACAAACACACTGATGAGAAACTTGTCAATGGATCAGATCTTTGTCAGTGGATATAACGTTAGTACCGGTGTGATACCGACTTCAACACGGAGTTCAGCATTATAGGTTGTTTGTAGCATTAATGTTGCTAAGCTAGCGAGTGTCCTGAAGTCTGTTTATCATGTATGTGTTAGAGTAAGTCAGCACTAAAACTGTTTTGTGAGTGTGTTTTTAACCTGCAGCAGTTGCTGAAGGATCGTGTAACGTGTTTTTCTGCCATGGAGTAAATAAATTCATAACAAGTGAAAACAAGTCCAAAGCGTCTTCCGACTGCAGAAACGGAATATATCAAACTGCCAGATGAGTTACCACTGTCACAGAGAGCTGAAATAAGCAGTCTCATACTGCCAGAGAAAATAATTTTTGACCACTTCCAAGAGCCTGTGACTGAACTTAAAACATAAGGTGTATTGATTCTTAGACTGTACAGTGTTTAGCTGCCTGTGCTTATCACATAATGCTAGCTGGTAGCTTATCTAAGCTAGCGGGCTAGCTGTCAATGTGTCGTTACACACGTATTTGCGGGAGAAATCTTCCACTACTGTTGACATCCGGCATGATGACAGAGACACCGGGTAATATTCAGTCTGTTTCAGTCATGTAGTTTTAAATTAGGGAATCCGCAAAGGGCACAATGGCCAGTTCAAAACAAGGCGCAAAACTGGCCGTGTAGTTACATTTTTAAAAAGGGCATTACGGCCACCCAGCGGAACATCCATGCACTGACCGTTTGGCCATGGTAACGTATGATTCCTGCCCTGTTATATACTCGACAAATAAAAGCTACTTACTCATATTTGATTATTTACTCCTTTTAGTTTACAAAGCTATTGCCGTAAAGAGTGCGACACCACGATATCAACGATATAGCATAAAATGAAACGATATACATTTTTATATTGTCAAACGATATATATCATCATATCGCACAGTCCTAGTGACAACAAATTTATGTTCTCATCAAAAACAACAAAAACATATCACATGATTTACACATGTTTCCATTGTATTTTCTTAGTGTACAGAAATGCATTAAGTACCACAAAACATATAATGTGATACAGGAACAGATCAGTGCTGAACAGTAGAAAGACTGTGTAGCGTAGGGTATGAAGAAAAACAAATTATTGGGCGCCAGACAGGAGAAAAAAACCCTGTCGTTTTTTGAGAAATTAGAAAAAATATATAATATGCGTATATGCCAGTAATTTAAGATATAACCCCGGTTACCCTTTTACCTGTGCTACAGAAACATATCAAAGATCAATTAAGAACAATAGACCTAAAATAGATTCATCAGAAATAATATTATTCAAGCCAAAACTCAAAAGCAAGAAAAAATCAAAACAGTCAAATCCCATACATAATTACATAATTAACTCAAAATCGGTCCGTCACACACAAACCTTGCAATAATAATAACTTAAATCAAACTATAAACTATACATAAGGAACAGAAATCACATTCCCTTTTTTTGTCCATGATCCCCTTTAAATTCAGTCTTTTTTTAAAATAAGAGGGTGGTAATCGGGGTGTTAATTAGGGAATGCAGTTCAGTTTGTTTTGTTACAGTTCATCCAGTTCAGTTTGTTTCATTCAGTTCATTCAGGTAATGTGTGTGTGTGTGTGTGTGTGTGTGTGTGTGTGTGTGTGTGTGTGTGTGTGTGTGAGGGGGGCACGCTGAAGTTTGGGAAGCAAGGGCAAGGGAGTTTGTGGTTGAGGGCTGTTGTTGAAGGGAAAAAAGAGGAGAGAGTAGAAGAAGCCTGGAGAGGTACAGGTAGGACTTAGCTCTTAGCTTCGGTCTCAGTAGTTCATCCAGTCCAGCAGCAGAGTCCAAGCATGTCCCGGGGAAGACAGATACTTTCCTCCAGACAGGCTCCAAAGACCAGCATTCTCTCTTCAGACTAGCATGGGCACCGGCTTCTGACCAAGCTTCTTTTTCTCATTTCACTGACTTTTATATAGCTCATTATCTTTGCTTTATTTCTGTCCTTTCCCTCTCACTCCTTTCTCTTCTCCTCCATGCTGCATTGTTAGGTTTTCCCCTTTCCCCCAGCTCACAGGTGTGTATCATTTATCACCTCAGCCTCTCCTGAACCACTCCCCTTCCCTGTACTTCCAGGTGGAAAGGGGCTGTACTGCTCTACCCCTCCTTGTTTCTGCCACACCCTTCCTCTTTCTGCCACAACTGAACACTAAAAACATTCACACATCTAAAGTGAAGGTTCACATCAGAAAGTATTAATGCATGTATCAAATACATGATTTACACGCTCTAATCTATGTGCACCACATACAAAATATAGTCTACAGAGCTGACATGTTAACACTAGGGGTGTTATCATGAACACAGAACTCAAAGTTTGGATTGTATCATGGATTTGAGTCATGGATCAGATCATTTTTAGGATCAGCACAGAAAAGGGGGAGACAAATAAAACTTTGTTTTCCATTTATTCTGTAACACACTTACAGCCAGAAACAGCAAGGAACTTTTGCCAATGGTCTTAAATAAAAACAACATTTAAGATGTCCAATGTTTAAATAAAATAAATGAAACATAGAAAATATTCAGTGCTCAGTTATTGGAATATGAGGCATGATACCTCCTGCACACTAATCACACATCATCTACAGGTCACTGAATAACCACTCACATCAACAGGTCACTGAATAACCACAAATGAATGAGTGAGTTCAGATAACTCACTGTAACTTCAACAAGCAAACTAACATTACCCACAACACATTATATGATGTGGGGTGGGGCGATCCTTACGGATCACGGATCAACTACAATCTGTTACACTACTAGTTAACACTTGTTATTCTGTTTACTTTAAGCTTATTAGTCAATATAAGACTCAGATTAAAAACGAACTGAAGAGACTGAGAAGCAAGCAGCCAGACCTCCTGCATACTAATCACACAACATCAATAGGTGACTGAACAACCACTCAATTAAATGAATGAGTGAGTTCAGACAACTCACTGTAACTTCAACAAGCAAACTAACATTACCCACAACACATTATATGATCTCTGCTGCATTCTTGTAAAGGAGATGAATTCACAAAAAGCCACAGAGACATTTAACCATCAGAGATTAAATTAGCGACCAATGAGACAAAGAGAGAGAAGCTGCATCTGACTCACATTATCTGATGCCTTCTTCTCATCTTAAACAGACAACATATCACATGATTTACACGTGTATCCTGTGTGTTTTCTTAGTATACAGAAAAATATAAAGTAGCTTAAGTAGCTTATAATGTGATAGAGGAACAAATCAGTGCTGAACACTAAAAACATTCACAGATCTAAAAGTGAAGGTTCACATCACACAGTATTAATGCATGTATCAAATACATGACTTACACACACTCTTATCTATATGTACAATATACAAAATATAGTCTACAAAGCTGACATGTTAACACTAGGGGTGTTAACATTAACACAGAACTCACGATTTTGATCGTATCACGGATCTCAGTCACTGATCAGATCATTTTTAGGATTAGCCAAAAAAAGGGGGGGGAGAGAAATAAAACTCTGTTTTCCATTTATTCTGTAACACACTTACAGCCATTAACAGCAAAGAACTTTTGCCCATTGTCTTAAATGAAAACAACATTTAAGATGTTTAAATGAAATAAAATATATAAAATATTCAGTGCTCAATTATTGCAACATAATACTTTCCTCTTTTAAACACGGTAGTGAATGAAACAGCCTCTGTCCACATCATCAAAACTTGATGATAACTCAGAAACATGAACACACGTCTTGTCCTGCAGCTTGTTGGACGAGAAACAAACAAACATTCAAGCTAACGTCAGTTAGCAGCTAGATGCTAAATAATATTAATCAGCAGGTAACATTAAAGCAACTCAAATGTCACTTCAAACCGTTAGATGCCGTTGATCGTTGCTGTTAGCTACACGCTGTCTGTCCATGACTTGTACTTACAGCAGTTTGTTTACTTTGTCTTAAATGAGACATTGAATTTTGTAATTAATCCTCAGGTCATACGCCTGCGGAACCATGGGGGTGGGGCGATCCTTACGGATCACGGATCAACTACAATCCGTTACACTACTAGTTAACACTTGTTATTCTGTTTACTTTAAGTTTATTAGTCAATATAAGACTCAGATTAAAAACGAACTAAAGAGACTGTGAGAAGCAAGCAGCCAGGCCTCCTTCATACTAATCACACAACATCAATAGGTGACTGAACAACCACTCAATTAATAACCAATGAATGAGTCCAGACAGCTCACTGTAACTTGAACAAGCAAACTAACATTACCCACAACACATTATATGATCTCTGCTGCATTCTTGGAAAGGAGATAAATTCACAAAAAGCCACAGAGACATTTAACCATCGGAGATTAAATTAGCGACCAATGAGACAGAGAGAGAGAAGCTGGATCTGACTCACATTATCTGACGCCTTCTTCTTTTTTTTCATGGAGATGAAGTATTCATGTCATAATGTCCATTTGTAGCTGTTGGTCATCTTGTTTGTCAGTTAACAGAACTTTATGACTGCTGTTTAATCAGTCTGATATCATTAGCAACAATGACAAACAGGCTAACTCTCCTGGTTGTTTCTGCAGTTGCTTCTCTCTCCAGCCTCTCAGGCAGCATCCTTCTGCTGCTGCACTGAACTGATCATTTCTCCCGCTTAACAACAGTCCTTAACAGTCCTTCCATGGATGTATCAAGAGTCTGTCATTCTGCTACAACAAGCTAGCTGTTGCATTGGCTAACAAGGAGCTATCTAGGCTGCTACTTTGCTTTACAGTGGCGAGAAGAAGAAAATGAAATCTGGAAATTATCATTGGACCAACTAGATGTCAATATTGTATTCTGGCTGTTGATTGGTAAGGGAGGACGGCCTCCCTTGGAGCTTCATTTTACATGTCATGGCCAATCACAGATTAGCATAAAAAAAATGCATTGAGTCTCATGTAAGAGGTCCAGCCCTGTGAAGGAAAGCAGGCACCTGTCCTCCCTTGTCCCCCCCTCCACCTTCATCAATTGCACCCCCCATCCCACCACTTCACACACTGCTCTTTCTCCTCCCGCCCTGCAGGTGTCACTGTTGAAGCATTTTAAACAGAATTTCAGTAATGGAATTTTTCCAAAGAAGAGAGGAAAAATACTTTATAAATAATACTGAGATTTGTAATGGTTTATTTCTACCACTCTTTTTTTATATATATGTTTGATCTATTATTGATCTCCCTTTTGCCTCTCAAAAAATAGAGGAGGAGCAACCTCCTCTGCCTCTATGGACCAGCCTCCTCTGACATGCTCCTATCTGCACCGCACTTTACATGGCTGCTAAGTCACACCCCTCAGCCCAGTCCAGAAACATCTGCGAGAGTGTGATGGACCCCCTTGGATGGCGCCACATCCGACCATACAGTCTATGGTCCCAACGTGTGCAGGGTGAAGGCCCATCCAATGCTGCTTGCAGCTTTGACTATATTTTGATCTCCATCTTGCCTCTCAAAGAATAGAGGATCAACATCCTCTGCCTCCACTGATGTATATAGGGTATAGGGTATACTGTGTTTTTGTTATCCAGGGTGTTTAATGGCTGGCTGAATTGACTGGGATCACGCTCATTAAGAGAAACTTTGTAAGCGTTTACACACCAGGCACAGCAGCTTAACTTTATTATTCAAATCACCAGCCATGCCATTTCTTCACACGAAAAGCGGCAACAAAATAAAGTTTTGTGTGTTTTTGTTTATCCCGTTATGAAGGGAAGACCCATAGCCTGTATCAATCAGAATAACTTAAAAGCACAAACAAGTCAACATTTCAAGGTGTTTGTTGTATTTGGTGGTTCTTAAGCTATTATATGCATTATAGGCTAATAACATCATTATCAGCATAACCACAACACTGAAGTCTGCCTGTCAAGAAAAAAGGATATGAGACGTTTTTAATCAGATGATGTTTTTAATCCAACATGTTTGAAACTTAAAAATGATGACAACAAAGCAGTAGATTTGTAGGCCTAACATGATGATGTCTATCTTGCATATATTTAACATTTCTTGTCCTACAATAATTGGGATTCAGGAGAGTGAGTCCTAAAGCAAAGTTATAATGTCATTTCAGTTTTGAGACTGGTAGCCTATATTCCTTTCTTAAAAAATTCAATTCTGACCTTTGGAATAAAGTTATTTTTCACCGTGTTGTCCACGTTTATATAGCCTCCATGAAACAACACGGTAAGAACGACCAGGGTGAGTTATCTAAGATGCGCTTTTTGTAGTCCATCTTCAGAACAGTGTAGTTTCACCACAGCGGACCCATGTCAATAACATCCGCCGTGGCATAATCATGTAGCCCAGTGTAAGTGCAGTCGGATTCTCTCAGCACCGCAGTTGTCTTTTCCAAAGTCCTTATGAATTCTCCTTCACATCTTTCCTTGATCTCGTGACATTTTCCATCGAAGTCAAGGAAAAGTGGTTAGGAAAAGACAATAGGAGAGACTTCTCGACCACAGCCACAGGAACACAGTGGACAGAGAGGAAGCAGAAGAAAACGTAAAAATAAAATCCAAGAGGATAGAGTAACCATTCTATTAAAAATGTAACACCCAACATTATGCAAGCACAGGATCTAATAGAATTAATAAATAGGCCTACATATGATATGCACATGAGATATAGTTTATCCAAAAAAATCTGTGATATATTATTTAGTTGCGTAGTGTGAATTAATAGCCTAATTAATTACATGTGTGGAAATAGCCTGTGTTGTCCTTCAAACAGTCAAAGAAGTGACAAGCCATTTCAGATACAGGTGTCACTCATTTCAATGACATGGCCACAGTGATGGGGGGGTGAGATAATAATGTATCCAGCAGTGCGCAATATGTGCAAAACAGCACATATTCAGAATTCTATCTATCTATCTACATTCCAGGGCATCCAGAACGTTGAGCTGCACAGAAGAAATGTGGAGAAGAGTTTTGATGCATTCCAACTTTTTAGCTTAATCAGGATTTGATTAAACTTTTTTTTTTTTTTGGTGTAGCTTTCAGCACTGTGTTTGTGCTGATTAAGAAAATTTGAGCGGTTGGTGTTGCTTAAAAGATCAGATCAGGGTGTCACTAACAATACTATATAAGAAGTTTCCTGTAAGGAAATGCTGTATGCTATTTGGTACTATTTAAACACACAATATGTAATTTCAGCTGCTAGGGGTCTCTCAATCAAAACAATAACAAAAGACGGAGTGTGATGACGGTGTGAAGTAGCAAGGGATCATGGGAATTGTTGTCTTCGCTGTTAAATAATCAGCTTCACCGGGATACGATTACTCCGAAATTCATGGTTCAGGGTGTTTTTACCAGGAGCTGAATTATCCGCAGAGGTCTCCTCCTCTCCAGAACAAACGGACCCGCTGATTACAGGTAAAAACACCGAATAAAGCAGTTTCATCTAAGAGATCAGTGTTTCTCCGATGATGTACGGCGAGCCACTGACGTCAGATACAGGCTATTAGTTGAGCCGCTGCTAACACTTTAGCGGTTTATATCTCTTATAACTTTTCATTCAGACGTTCATCCGGTTTCTCGAATTATCCACAGAAGTCTCCTCTTCTCCAAAAAGAAACATACACGCAGAATAAAATCGTTCAAATATTAATTAAAGCTGTTTTACCTTAAAAAACAGTGTTTATCCAACAATGTTTGGTGACCACCAGACGGCTGTTAGCCGAGCTGCTGCTAACACTTGTTTGACTTTTTACTATGGCTTTTTCTCATATAACATAAGTTCCAGATGTTTGTCCGGTTTCTGCTGGGAGCCGAATTATCCACAGAAGTCTCCTCTTCTCCAAAATCAAACGTACACGCAGATTAAAATAGTTCAAAAATACTACTAAAAGCTGTTTCACCTAAAAAAATCAATATTTCTGCAGTTGTTTGTTTCCTGGAGGGGCTGTTATCCGAGCTGTTGCTAACATTTGTTTATCTGAAATGGTTACTTTTATTAAATTATACATTTCTCTGGGTTTGAAAATTGTTGGAAACATTTGGGATAATGTAAGTACAAAACTCAACATCATATATAACATAGGTCTAGTTATTTTTAAACATTTTGATGTGGAATAATTACATATTATACCTTTAACAGGGACAGTGTTTAATTGGCACACACAATATAATATAGAGACTTTAAGTTGGTGAACAACAGGCCAGCTTTCTTTCAATGCAATTTCAACTATCCCTCTAATTAACATTGATTATTAATAATAATGTTTTTGTAACTAAAGCATTGCCAAAACATCAAATGGAAAATGGACTGCACTTAAATAGTGCCTTTCTAGTCTTCGACCACAAGTACCATTACACCACCCATTCACGCCAACCTCCACATCAGTGTGAACTAATCATTCATACACACATTCACACACCAATGGCATAGCATTGGGAGTAATTTGGGGTACAGTATCTTGCCCCTCAACATGTGGACTGGAGGAGCCAGGAATCAAACAACTGATCTTCCAATTAATGGTGGACACAGTCTACCTCCTGAGTAGCTGATCCTCAGGGATAACATAGAAAGTATGCAATCTAATGGAAAAAAAAGTCTCTACTAAGTTACTCAAAACTCCATTTATTCATCACAGCACATGGACAGAATGCTTTAAAGACAACAACAGTTAGAGCCATCTAAATAATTACATCAATAATCATCTGCATCAGATCAGTTAATGTCATTTTTTTTTAAATAAGGGCATCACAGATATTCAGCTCTCTATATAATACTGACTGACAACAGAGACAGGCACTGCTGTCATCATCATCATCATATTGCTCAGCCTCAACACCCTACAACCCAGCCCTACTTCACCCAGAGGAGATCTTTATTAAAATGCATGTTTAGGACTAAGTGTAATTCATAATGAGATTGACTGACCCTGTCGACTATGTAAGACATACTTAATGTTAGGCTTACTGGATATAATTTCTGCAACATCAGAGTAAAACAATGTAAATATGTTCATATACATTTTCATATTGGATTGTAGTAAGTTGATAATGAGAAAGAAATTAATGTAATGCTTTTAATGAACTGTTACACATTCCTTACATTTGCTCAAAAGCTCCATGGCACATTCACAGACTGATGAAGTTCTAAAGAACAGCAGCACATAGCTTGAGCAGAATCTACAAAGTAAAATTCCTCCTGCAAATGGCAATATGACAGCTATTTATAATATGTATCCTGTTAAGTTGTTGTAGACTTTATGTGGTATATCTCTGTTTGGCCCATGATCGAATGTGTCTATAGACCACCCTGTTCAATGAACCTGTGGATCTTAGCTACACTTTGGCAATTAACAAGATGGACTACTTGTTATTTATTAAAACTAACTATGTCTGTTAAGATTCTCATTGTTTATCGCATCTGTGTGAACAATCTACAGAGACTGAATGCCTGTTAGTCCCCACTAATCTTTCAGGACTGAATAAACCTTTTGGATGACAGTGAAATGGTTTTAAAAAATCTAACGCAAGTCCAGCCTATGATTTAGTACTTCTATAAACTACTGTCTAAGAGCATAACTTGCAACAGTACCTGAATACATATTAGAATGTTGCCATCTTCAATGCTAATGTAAAGTATTAAAGAGTATTAAATTATCATGGGATTACACATAATTTACTTTAGCTAATTTAATGGAGGAGCTTTAACTGGTGAGCTACATTTGGATGGAGTGACAGCTTATAAACTAACTAATTAACCAACTAAACAAGACGGATAGTAGCAATTAGTTGCTCGAAGTATAAGCACAAGACCATGGAAGAGAATAAGATGCAAGATGAAAGGTGGAAAACAATTTCAGATACAGCCTCAAGCAAACTGAAAATGATCAGTAGTACATCAGTCACCCTATGTACTTTTTACTGACACTACGTTTCTATTGTCACAAATGAAAAATTGGAAAATCTGAAAACTAAAAGCAAATGAGAAATAAAAGCTGCAACTAATTTGAAGCTCTTGTTCAAGAGCAATGTGAATGTGTTAAAAAATTTAAGGTTACAAATGGCTGCCATCAATTGAAAAAGTAGCAAAAAAATATATTTGCACATTTAAGTAACATGCAGGCACTAAATAATCTGACATTTTCATTGTCCATTTTAGATTCACATTTTTTTGGGCTACAACATTTCAAGATGAAGAGTCATTCCAACTAATAGCAACACCACAGGCAACAAGGATATTTCTAACAGACACCATTAAATAACATGCAGGCCTGCATCTTAGCTTTATTGTGTGTTCCTACATAGAATCATCACTGACAAAGAATTCTTTATCTAAGGGGACTGTCTGCCTTCTTAAAACAAATGTTCTGGCTAACTACAATCACTTCAGTGACTGTGAGTCAGGTGGTGGGACTGATTCTAACAAATGATCACTAAAAGAAGCTGTATATAAGACTTTGTTCGGAGTCATTTACTGAGGCTTATTAGAAGTTGGGATTTTCTTTTATTTAGATGTGTAATGCTGTGCTACCTGTTAAAGGGAACAGACCAAGATTTTTAGCCTGCTTCTAGACCTCACAATCTCAGATGTCTCAGAAATTCAAAACATCTGGTCTTGGGCAAATTGCCGGCTCTTTCCCTGATTGGAAAAACGTCAAAGTAATTCAGAACTCTGTAGGCGAGATTAAGAGTGGGGACAGCATCTTCTTGTACCAAAACCAGAAAAATGGCAACAGAAAAATTGCCACAAAAATGAGGACAAGCATGGATAAGCTTTGTTCAAGTTTGTTTTAAGTTGACATAAAAATTCAATGAACATGAAAAACATCAACTGCTCCAGGTAACTGCTACCATAACTTCTGTGCCAACTGAAAATGACATTGGTGAGATGGATTCATCACCCACTACTGATTGGTTAAACTAAAGAAATCCTCAGAATCATAAGTTGGCGCTGGTGTCAGAATGAGTATTAATGTGAAACAAAATGACAATTTTGTCTACACAGCCTGGTAGCATGAGAAGGACATTAACAGACCAGTAGCAGCACAGGACGCATTGTTGAGTGTAAGTCACTTGCATCTTGGCAGCGCTCACACACAATCACTGTCCTTATGCACGGAAAATGAAAATAGACTTGTGCTTAAGCTTAATCTTTGAGTCATGCATCTGACGATACACTTCTATTTTAATCAAAGCCTATAGCATTCCATGCAACTCGAAGCATATTTTCTCTGTTTTATGCATGTGACTACAATCAGGCTAATCTGTGTATTGGGCTCTGAGCACTTCCAAAATACAGGTGACTTATGCTCAACACTGTACTGGACTGCCTCCAATGTAGACACATAGACAGAGGACTTGCTGCTGCTGCTGCTCTGCTAAGTGAGTCGCTCACATGTTTCAGCCATGTTTATATGCACTTCTGTTAATCAACACAGCTCTCTATACATACTATGAAACAGCTCCTGTTACACTCATGCTTTAATGGAAAACTACTAAAGACTTTGGATAAAATGACCGAACAAGCCTGTTTTCCAAAATGTTGGACTGTTTTCTTTAATAAGTTGGTAGGGAACAATAGTATTGGAAGGAAAGAGTATGGAAAAGATGGTGCTAGATTTACTGACACGATGCCTTCATACATAGCACTGCTAGTCTCATTCAGTCAGTATAGTCAGTCTATACTGGAAAACATGAATCCAGATGAGGAAGGTTCTGGAGTTTGTCATTTCAAGATATTTATTTTACCGAAATATGAACATTCCTTCAAATTTGAATGATTTTCTGGGTAATTTTACAGCTTTATGACAGCAAAAGTAAGAGGACATCATGGTCATTACTTCTGGCAAAGGAGATGAAGACTGGCCAATATTCACTGTTATAAACTCAACTGGCCCTGGATCTTGAAACAGAAGTTATACAGGGCTGTGTTAGTTATTGTGTTGCTTGTGCTTAACATGACATGTACTGTAAGGAGTTTCAATCTCTCCATTCTGGTTTGTCTCATGTAGTGTCAGTCAGGTTCCTTCTGGGTCAGAATTTATTTATGTTGGGCCAAGACATCATTAAAGATGTTGAGAAACATGTGAACATGGTAGTCCTTGAACACCAGTGATGGACGGAAACGGATGGATCGATCCCCACACCCTCCCAGGAGGACACCTGTCAATGACAAACAGTAATTATATATTCACACAGTTCAAAAACAATCTCTCATCCATCTTCACATGAACAAATTGATTTTGGTTCATTGTACACAGTGCCAATCACAAATTAACAGACAATGTACAGATATAAATATTAACACAGTGAAATTGGCTGTTTCAAGATACCAGTAGTGTTACATCACATGTAACATAAGACATAATTCCTTATTTAATGCCACCAACTTGATTTGTCTGACGATAAAGTTGAGGTTAATGTTTTTATAGAGGAACGTCATCATGAGATTTGTGCTGATGAGTGGTAGAAAACAGAATGAGATGTTTTTGTCATGAACTGCATGAAGTGCAAATATAGTAAGTGAAAAATGTATCCTAAGGAGGAAGACTTCTTTTAAGCTCAGAGTACATAAGTAGCTATTAACATCTAGCTATCTGGTCAGAGCACTAGATTGTACTGGAAGGTGGTGGATGATTTGCACAGAACCTGATGGAGAAAAAACACCTATTTGAAGGTAGGGGAGAACAGGGTAAGTTGAGCCAGTAGGTAAAATGAGCCACCCCCTGTATCTAGGTAACCATAAAAAAAAGTAATGTGACCACAAATTAAGGAAGTATAGTTCACATTACTCAATTGATATTGGACTGAAGCACATGTACATAGTGGTAAGCAAAACAGAGTAAAAAAATGGTTTTGTCATGCCAAGTGATTTCATTGTGTTATTAAAATTATCAGTCTTGTATATTAATAAAAATATACAAATATATATACAAAATATATAAATATAGATAAGTTTTGGACATTATTACATGTTTATATAAATCAGTATAAGCTACAAAAATAAGGGTCATAAACTCAGCATAATTGTGGCTCTGAGCCACTGTGTGAAACAGTTTTGTCGAAATGGAGGTTGTAGGGTAAAATGTGTCAGTGATGTTGGCGCAAGCCGAGTCAATGACTCAACTTGCTCAACTCAGGATAGAGATGTTTCATCATAGGATAAAGGTGATGACTCAGAACAACTTTGTATTGATTTGCAGAGACCCTTTCCTCTAAGGGGACAAATGTACCCAAACCATGACAGCAAAATGCCCCCCACAGCATAACAGAGCCACCAGATTCCCTCACTGTAGGGGTCAAGCATTCAGACCTGTACAGGTTTTTCCTTTAATTTGTCACCCATCTGTATACACAAAAGCACATTTACACACACATGCTTTCTGTAGCTAACACATGAAGATCACTGTTTAATCTTCACTAAAAAAGTTTAGATAACATGAACAACATGTCACAAACATATAATTTTACTTTTTTGCCTTTTTTGGAATCGATGGCATTAATAAAGTTCAAAATCATCTCAAAATTGTTTGATTTAGTGATTTTTATATCAATATTTAACAGTTTTACACCTAGAAAACTCAACTTACCCCATCCATGTGCTCATTTTACACCTACCGTGGGGCAATTTTTTTTTTGATGGGCCATTGTTCTAAAACCATAATAATTAGATAACTTGTTTTGTAATTTCCATGTGTACACAACAACCTGAGGTATATATGGTGATTATCATTTAAAACAAATACTTTTATTTTGCAGTAAAATCTTCAAATGTAAAAAGTGGCTCATGTTACCCAGTTCTCCTCTCCTACAAACAGAAACACAAACTGGTGTGTGCAGAGTCTATTTTCATGTCATCATTTGTAGCTGATTAGATTCTGTATTGACATTCTGTCTTGTTAGTAAAGCCTTTGCCTCTATATACTGCAGTCATGAGTTTTTAAACACAACACATTTCACATAGATCTAATTCGTTAGATCAGCAAGTCATTAACCAACAAGTAATTACACCCAAGTCCAGCATCCTCTAGTTTTGCTATTCCCATTGTCCAGCATCCTCTAGTTTTGCTATTCTCATTGTACTGCCATTGCATACCCACAGCAGGAGCTAACCTGCAGGGCCAAACCATGACCATCCACACTCTGAACTGAACTGTCATATCTCCTCAACATGAGAGGGTGCCACAGTGGGTATTCATCCACTGTGGCTAGTATGGAGTAGTAGGGCTACTGGTAGAAAATAAAAAAATGGAGATTTTGAGAATTAAGTCATATATTATGAGAAAAAAAGTCATGCATGTTTTAGCACTTCCTGACAGCACTTCCATAGACTCCTATAGTCGAAAGTTATTTTTGCTTGTAAAAAGCGTGTTTTAAGTGTGTTTCCTCTGACATGTGGCTCGGGTCACTGTTGTGTCTCCTCTACCCCTTGATCAGCTATAGGTACCTTGCTCTGTTTTGGACCATCTCCCCTTTCCAGGATGCTTCCCATCCTTTATCAAAGGTGGTGAATTAAACATTTGTGTGGACAATAAGCCACACAAAGGTGAGATTTAAGCCTTATCAGAAGTGTTTTAAAACTGTTTGTTTTAGTTTTCCACAAGAGGCTTAAACGCACAATATTTAATTTCTGCCACTAGGGGTCTCTCAATCAAAACAATAGCAAAAGATGGAGTGCAATGATGATGTAAAGTAGCATGGTATCATGGGAGTTGTTGTCTTCGAGCTGCTGCTAATGTTTGTTCAGTTTGTTTGCCTGATAACTTAAGATCCAGACGTCCGATGACTAAAATCCTTCATCCACTTAAAAGATACAGTTAAGAACAACCAAGACCTATAAAGTTTATCATAAAAATGTGGCTTAAAGCTGACATGACAATGCTGAGATTTTATCATGTATGTGTATACTGTTTGGTACAGGCCATTTTAGAGGACAAACACAATGCCAGCACATATATCTTGTGTGCGTATATGCTTTGATAGAGGGGTGTGATGCCATTGACAGGTGACCAAATGAAACAGACCTTTACCTTGATTAAAATTACTGCTTTATCTGGGTTTGAAAATTGTTAGAAATTTTGGGATAATGTAAGTACAAAACAAAATATATAACATAGGTCTAGTTATTTTTAGACATTTTAACGCAGAATAGTTATATAGAAAAATAGAACAGTAGCTTTAAAGGATGAGTGGTTGGTTTGGCAAACATAGCCTACGTCTTCTTAGTGCAACTTTCCGACCTCTGATTAAGAGCGGCCAGTTCCCTAAACTTTGCCTCATCCAGAGAACAAAGAGAAAAAAAACTCAAATGGGGTTAGGTGTCTGACAGATGGTTATGTTATTGTGTTGGTCTGAACAAGATACTACTGTATCAGTCGAGCACAGCACAGTAATGTAATGCACAGTAGACTATATGACAGGTGGTTCTGGCTGCATTTCATTTACAAAAAGCCCACTGAGCTTTAATCACTTCCTGATGCCATGAGTGCACTCTTCCTTAGCTGTCTGGAGAAACCCAGGTCTCCACTGTACCCCAGCTGCTGCTTCAAGCATGCCTGCTTGTTGACATATATGTCATGTAACTTGTTTCATTTCTTCTGATAAAAAAATAAGGTTGGTGAAACCTGTAACTTCATCATTCACTGCTGAAACATTAAAAGCTGACAGCCCCACTATGACTATACTACAACTTTATTCTCATAACATTATGACTTTTTGTTATTAAACTATAACTCCTTTCTTATTTCTTATTCTTATAACAAAACTTTTCTCAATATATTACAAATTTACTCATGAAATCTTTCAAATGATCCAAAAAAATGAAAAAATTAGGAGGTACTTCTTACCTTTGTCTCTGGCCTTAAGAAGGATACTGTTGCGTGTTGTATCATCACAGATATCAATGGCACAGAAGGTTCCCTGTCCTCGGGCTCGGCTCAATAAACTGGGGTATTGAGCCTGCAGACCAGAGGCAAGTAGGTCATACTCACTCGAATATTGGTCATATTCACAACGAGGAAGTTGAAAACATCAATCAAACTTAAGTCAAACCACTGCTGCAATAGGAGTGGTAGATATGGATAAATCCTCTATCATTGTATTTATATTGCAATATCAATATATACACATTCTGATTGTAATTTTTCAGATAAATTAATTTATAAAATGTTTATGATAACCAGATAGGATTGTTATTGGCAAATTCAGTGAATTAAATACCTGGAAAATTAAAGATTCTATCACACTGATGCAATATAATCAGTACAAATCCAACATAAATCAAACCTGATAATTGATTTACAACACATGGCAAAATCTCTCAGGGTTGATTACCTATGAACACAATCTATGGATTTTAGAAGACTGACGCTGACATCAGATGGCCAGCAGTGGCCTTTACTTTGAGGCCAGAAAAGCCTAACATAATAAAATCAGCCAGAACACCTCCTGTGAAAGGAGTGCATTTTCCAAAATATGTTACACATGTACTCAACACAAATATTCATAGTTTATTACTCATGCTGTTAATTTATTCCTGATTAGGTGAAGTAGGTCACTTAAATTTGGGAAGTCTGAAACAACGAAGTTTGGACCAAATGATACTTTACATTACTTTACAACACTTTACCTGCAGATCATAAAGGCCATTTAGCAAGGCTTTCCCAGAACGAGTCACCTCCTCCAGAAGGTTTTCTCTGCGTATCACATTAAGAACCTCAGCCAGGAACAGGTTCTTTGATGGGTCACCCATCCATGTGTTAAAGATGCGGTATGGCTGAAAAAAGATACACAACCAAATAAATTAAAAATAGCAATGATTCTCTCTCTCTCTCTCTCCCTCTCCCTCCCTCCCTAAAGACTGTATCTGTAGAAAAGGGTGTACCACAGTGCTCTGTGTTAGGTCCACTTTTATTCACTATTTAAATGCTGATGACACTGTTATATACTGTGCATCAACTCTTGTACAGGCCATTGACTACTTGCAAAATGCTTTACCCTACCTCAGCTGAAACTCATTCTTACTGCAGATAAGACCAAACTTTGTTGTTTACCAACTCTAGGGCCACTACAGGCCACAAAATATCCTTTCAGTGGTCACTCTTGAGGGGAGTGAAATGAGGTTGTTAACTCACAAATTCCTGGGGTTTTTAGGTATTTTGATTAATGATTTATTTCATTTTCAAATTCGTCTCTTTTTCCTATTTATCAATTCATCAATATCAGTTTGTAAATGCTAACAATGAATCAAAGTCCACAAGGTTCTGTATTTGACCCACTGGTGACTGGTGACTCAAAAAATTGGGAAGGAGAGGAGGAAAACCAACATGGAATATTACAACAAACTGCATTAAACTATATGATTGTCCCACCTGATGAAATCGGAGAGGTGGAGGGCAATTTTATATGCCAATAAAACAATTGACTTTCAAAAACAAAAAAACTTGAGTGGTGTAAAGGCTGCTTCTTTAAAGACATTTAGCATATACATACTGTTTCTAAACAAAGAAGTGCTCATTTTAGCCATGGAGTGGCTCCAGCAGCCGTGTCAGAGCCGGAACGTGGCACTTACACACCCGGTGGAATTTAGGGGTAAGGCTGCCTTACAGTGGAGAGAAGAAGATGAAATCTGGAAACTATGATTGCACCAACTAGATGTCAACATTGTATTCTGGCTGTTGATTGGTAAGGGAGGACGTCCTCCATTGGAATGTCATTTTACGTGTCATGGCCAAATTCAGATTAGCGTGAAAAAGAAATACATTGAGTCCAATGTAAGAGGTCCCGCCCTGTGGAGGACAGCAGGCATCTGTCCTCCCCTTCAACCCTGAATTTGACCCCGTAAACATGCTCGAAAACTCACCAAATTTGGCATGCACATATGGTCCAGCGAAAAATTTGATAATATGTAAAAACTACCCCCCCTCCACTGCCCGCAAAACGCACACAAAAGTCAGATTTTTTGCCAATTTCCGGCTCCAAACAAAATCTATCTCCTCTTAGGATGTTCATGTTATTGAATTCAGATTTTAATACATCACTCACGAGACTATGCTGAACAAAAGTTATTAAAAACTTCGTAATAATTTGTACCATTTAGATTTTATGGGACTATAAAGTTGCTGAGCAACATTTCTACTTATAATGCGTTTCAATTGGAGAGGCATTACCTGAGCATGCCCTCTCGCTCTCAATTAAAGTCTGCTGTCTAAAGTCACACGACTTTCAAACCTGTGTCAGTGGACTTGTGGGGGGGGGGGGGGGGGGGGGGGGGGGGCGGTTGTAGCTCCTTCAGCTCACTGGCATGCACTGAGGCTGCCTGGTGGGTCATACAGTGCTGTAGGATAAATAGACATTTTTTCTACAACTACATTTGAAGCTTTGTACTGCAGTTTTTCCTTTATTATATCCCCAGCACCTAGCCCTTTGATCACTCTCCATTGAAATATATGACTGATCTGTTTTAGATTTTCATACGTCACTCACCAGACTGTGCTGAACAAACGTTATTAAAAACTTTGTAATAACTTGTACGATTATGAGCCCTTAAATGTTACCGTGCGACATTTCAACTTACAATGCAATCCAATGGGAGGACATTTCTGAGCATGCCTTAAGGACATAAAGACCTGGATGTCTTGCAGTTTTCTGCTACTAAACTCAAACTGAAGTTATTGTGCTTAGCCCTCAAACACATTATCTAATGACATAGTTACTTTACCCTAGCCTCCAGCTCCAACATAAGAAATCTTATCTTTCAAGGTATGTCCTTTAAATCCCACATAAAACAAAATTTCAATTTCTTGGCAAGGTCTCTTTTAAAAAAGAGATTCTTAATCTCATTGGGATTCTCCTGGTTAAATAAAAATTAAATAAAAATATCAATATGTGGTCTTAGTTTTATTACAGTAAATACTTTTAAAATGACAAACCTTATCAGCCTGTAATTCTTGCTTGTGGTAGTAGCCGCCAGTTAGAAGCTTCTTGCTGAAGGAGACAATGTCAGCAGGGTCATCCATTTCCCAGTGTTCATGGGCCCAAAACTTTCCTGTGGACCCTCCACCAGTCTGGACTTCATCCACATGGAAAGCACAGCCATGCTGGGAAGATATAAAGTTAACAGACAGAATATTCAGGTGCCTAAAGAACATTGAAAACACTTTTTGCTTGCTGTAATCCCTCCTTCATACTGGCCATTAAAAGATCCCTTCCCAAAGGGATTTCAGTGTAAGTGACAAGGGAAAATCTACTGTCCTTGTTCTGTGCAAAAATGTATATCACTTCACTTCTCTTTCTTGACCTATACTTGAAATGGAAACTTCTCAAATACATCCATACATAGTCGAGCCCAGGAATGCCTTTGTATCCCCCAGGAGGAGCTGGAGGACGTTACCAAGGTCAAGGATGTCTGGATTTCCTTACTCATTCTGATGCCACTGTAACCTGGTCCTGGATAGTGGAAAATTGGATGGAGGGATGTTAGAGCCAGAATCACACCCAAAATATAGAAAGGGACAGTGTGAACAACTCGTGGAACAACCTTAAAAAAACAACCTTAGCAACAAATGTTATGGAACAGATAACCATTTGTGGGCAGGTACGAACAAACTGACGTTATCACAGGAAAGAAGTAGAAGCAACACTGCAAACAAAGATTCACAGCAGGCTGAATCCTGGGCTTTTGGCTAAGCATCTTGCATGTATGTTCACCTCAAGTTTTGTAACTTTGACCAGCAGGGTCATCCATACATATACTTCACATACCAGTATTTCAAAAGGGAAATTGTGTTGCAAATTCAATTCATTCCAATGGAAGTGGCATATTCAGTCAGTCATAGTAGCAAAGTAAATCCACTGACCAACAGCAGGCCAATTTGACAGTGCTGACTTTTAGGGTACAAAGAACCAGAGAGTCCAAAAAAGAGGAAGTGATTGAAGCATATTAGTGCTGTATCTCCTTTAGGATATTGGTAAAGGCAGGTAGCATTTAACAGTTGACAGCTAGCTAGTTGCTTTGATTTGAAAAATATATCCAAAGATGATGTTTTCTCTTGGTTCTTGCTGATCAATGCTATTATACTATTGAAGATTATTTTGCAAAATGTTCCACTTTTTAGGGTCAAGTTTGAGATGTAATCAGGAGTTCACTCCCAATTCATCATCTGGATCCAGTTATTACTCTCAGGGCTGTACAGTGTGAGCATTTCACTTGTATATGTGTACAAATGTGGAAAATGATTTGGGTGCACTGGTGCAACTCCGACTTCTGACACCCAGATAGTCAGAATACATTGATTCACTACGGAAATAACAAATCTGTTATCAGATCTTATGTTTCTGTTCTCTCTTTATTGTTAACAAAGCAGTGGGGATGCATGATATTATTGGCACATCATTGGTATCGGCCAAAAAAAGCTCTAAAATGAAATATCGGCATTGGCCCAAAGTGAAGATTTCTGCCGATTATGAGAGGCCATTTTGTTGCTTTCTCCTCTGCCGCCTGACTGTGCTTCCCTCCATGGACTGTTTCACCCTGACGATCCCAGTGCTTCCTCCGCAGCCTGTCAGACCAGCTGTTTCTTCCCACTTTAGCCTGAATATCAAATCGGGGCTCTGTGCTATGGTTGAACCCCCATGGAGTGCCGGGGGTAATGTTAGCTGGGAGGCTAACTGTCTGTGCTTCCCTCTGGTCATGCTGCAGCTAACGTTCCACTAGCCACTAGAGACGCAGTTTGAGTGAAGTGGAGCCTGAGGAGGAGGCACCGGATTGAATGACAAACATTGCTGGCTTGAAAGTCATATCAGCTGTCCCTAATGTTAATTCTATGAGTAACAGCCAAGGATCATTTGTGAAGGAAGAAATTCCACTCTGTAATACCACTATACAATCAGGTTTTTGGTAGTTATATCTGTTGTCTCTGTTGTCCAAAAATGACTAAAAACACTTCAGTGAGTTATGGCGCTGCACTGGGTGACATGTTCCTTTGTCCCTGAAGCCCCTCAAGACTGTGACGATGTAATTTGTTTAGAAACAGCTCCAAAAAGTAAAAATAGTGAAGCATGTTTTGTTGGGCAATGCACTGAATTTTAAGGTGAGTGTATCACCTGAACAAGTTGTTTGGGAATGCTTGATGACTGGGGCGGCTGTGGCTCTTGAGGTAGAGCGGGTCATCCTCTAATCGGAAGATTGCTGGTTCGATTCCTGGATTCCAGGTCCGCATGTCGATGTGTCCTTGGGCAAGACACTTAACCCCAAATTGCTCCTGATGGCTGTGCCATCAGTATGAATGCTTAGTCTCCTCTGATGGGCAGGTTGGGACCTTGTATGGTAGCCCCTGTACTCATTCAGTGTATGAATGTGTGTGAATGGGTGAATGTGACATGTAGTGTAAAAGTGCTTTGAGTAGTCTGAAGACTAGAAAAGCGCTATACAAGTACGGTCCATTTACCATTTGATACATGTCATGTTAACACAGAAGTGACTGGAGCTAGATAAACCAGTAAACTTCCAAGATGATGGAACAGATGAGTGTAACATGCTCAGGCGTTTTGAAGGATCTGCAGCCATGGTGATAATTGTTACCTTGCTTGCAATTTTGCGAAGGCTTCTAAAGAAGTCTGGGGAGGCATGGTTATCTCCGCCTTCAGCCTGGATGGGTTCAATCACAATTCCTGCCACAGGCTTTCCCTTCTGCCTCCACTTCACTATCAGATCCTCCACCTTGAGACACACACACACACACACACACAAATCTCACTTGTTTATTATAGATGTACCATTTCCAACACTAAAATATCTTAATACATGGAAATGTGACGTGCATAATGTATACTGGTAATCCCTCATGTGTGATAAAATTGAATCACTTGAGTAGTGCTGAATTTATTAGTCGATTAAATGTTAATTGAACATTGAAAAAAAAAAAAAAGTCAATGATAATTTATCAAGACAAGTACCCTCTAAAGTAAAATCTCTGCATATCATTGTAAACTGTATACCTCAGGATTTGTAAGTGTTGGCCTGGCAAACTAAACACTTGGAATACATTTATTGATATTACTTTATTGATACATTTGAAACAGGTAGATTCATTTATAATTAAAGCTTCCAGCAGCTTTGGTCGGAACCTCGCAAACTGGCCCATTGGGATCAGATCATTTTGCTTTTTCTCACAAGTGTGGTGTGCTTTTGAAAATTTGATTGAAATGTGTACTGTCAAGTGTATAGAGACAATAATTAAGTGCAGCTGGACACAGAAAAATACCCATATATTTGAATGGAGAGTGTGAGTAAACCCACACCTTTAGTTTTAGATACAAACTTCATTTGAACTTTAAATGAATCATGAGACTTTGACCTACAAATCTTTAATTTACATGTGTTTTCTATCTTTTACTGTTTTTGAGATATCAGAGTGTGAGTTTTAAAGTCTTTTCTTGCTCCATCTGTGATTTTATGAGTGTGTATTGCAGAATGTTTGACATCACCAGAAGCAAGGCTAAGGGTGATGTGGCACAGCAACTCTCAGAGCTTATAAAACCCAAATCGTTCAAGTTCAATTTAATTTTATTTATATAGCGCCAAATAACAACAAAAATTCATCTCAGGTCACTTTTACATGGAGCAGGTCTAGACCATGCTCTTTAATTTACAGAGAGAGAGACCACGCAACAATTCCCCCCATGAGCAAGTACTTGGTGACAGCGGTAAGGAAAAACTCCCTTTAATGGGAAGAAACCTAAAGCAGAACCCAGCTCTAGGTGGGTGGCCATTTGCCTTGACCGGTTTGGTTGAGAGAGAGAGAAGAAGGTGGGGGGTGGGGGCACATGAAATACCCCCTTTGGGGCTCAGACCCTAATAAAGAAGAAAGAAGAAAGAGAGAAAGAAACAAACACATGAAATACAAGAGGGTCTTCGCCCCTTTGGGGCTCAGGCCCTAATTAAAGCTACAAGCAGCGTTGAACGGGCCTTCACACCCTCGCACATGTTGGGGCACGGGCCTCTGTCACGGGTGTGTAGATGTATTCAGACCTGGGCTGACAGGTGTGACTTAAACATGTACAATAAAATTGTAGCAACTTCTTCATGGCGAAACATCAAATCTCAACAATGTGAGGATGAGAATTTTCATATCTGTCTTGCTCACACCTGTGTCATTAAAATTATGCAAGTTTTGGGCCTTTTCACTTGAAGTTCAATCAATAAATTGAAAACTTTTTAAAACTTTTGAACTGCTAATCAAGTCTATTTTTAGATCTTCAAGAAAATCCAGAAAACCAAATTCAAATGGTTTATGCAAAGTCCTTTTTTTGTTTTTCATTTGGGACACACAGTAGCGAGGTGGACAGACAGGAAGCAGAAGTGAAGTGTAAAAACGTCAAAATAAAATCCAAGAGGATAGAATGGCCACCCAATATTATGCAAGCACAGGACCTAAAAAAATAACTAAATAGGCCTACATATGCTATGCATATGAAATATATTTTATCCAAAAAATATGTGATATATTATTTAGTTGTGTAGTGTGAATTAATGACCTAGCAGCACTGTTATATTTTCTGTCAGACTTGTACAGTATACTAACACATTACTAAGTCTAAATTTCATCAAAGACATTTATCTTATGATATTTAGATGAACCATTTACCATGTGCTTGCATAATGCTGGGTGTTACATTTTTAATGGAATGGCCATTCTATCCTCTTGGATTTCATTTTTACGTTTTTACACTTCACTTCCGCTTCCTGTCTGTCCACTGCGCTACTGTGTGTCCCAAATGAGAAATGAAAAAAGGAATTTGCAAAAACCTTTTGAATTTGATTTTCTGGATTTTCGTTGGGAAACAAAAAAGGAATAGATCACATGATCTAGTTTTTCTTTTTTGGTTTAAAATGTCCACAGACCTGTTCAAAACAAATTTACCGTTTTTTCATTTTTGAATTACAAAAGAATTACAAATTGGCTGATGATACCTAGACCCCGAAGGGCAATATTTCTAGAGGCTGCAATTAATTTAAATCTGTTTTTCTTTAAGTACCTATCACAGCTGTGTCATTATCTGAAAATACTGCACAGTCCCTGGCTATGGTTTAAACAACAATAGCATACTCATGTTACTAATGGTGTACCTTTTTTCCAGATTACTTTGAGAAGTTGTATTGCTATTGCAAGGAGGAGTGAAAACATGAAAAATAATGAATTGTATGTATTATGTGAGCTGTACTTCATGAGTGTACACATACACATGTCTCCTCCCCACACACACAGCCTACCTCCTCCAAACAGCGAGCTTCTTCCTGTGCATTCTCTCTGGCAAACTCCTCAAGTGGATACTGCAGTCTGGGGAACGGGGCGATCGGCCAATCAAATGAGGGTATATCCAGCTTATGGATTGCTTTGGAGTGTGTCGTTGCCAAGCAACCTTAACAAGGTAAAGCCATTGTGTTAGCTATGAATCTGCAACGTCACCATAATAATTCTTTGAAATTCTTTGCTCACTGAGCAGTCTTTCAGATATCTATGTATGCATGAGTAAATATGTATGTATGTGTGTGTGTGTATATATGTGTGTATATATATATATATATATATAGTAATTTAAAATTAACTAAGTAAAGACGACCAAGAAGAGGTGACTAGAATTAATTATTAAATAAAGAAGTATTTCTGTTCAAAAATAAAATATCAGAGAAGCAGAGTGGTGAGTATGACATGACTCTGTTGACATCTGCCATAGGATTGTTGGAATTAATACTGAGGAAATGCACATTGAGATAAGAGAAATTATAGTACCAGCCCAAGCACATTCTGTGTTTTTGTCCCCCAGCAGTGACTTTCTGAGTGCCAACTGATTGTAAAGCTGAAACTCTATAGCCTGTCGCTCTATTCAATGAATCACTTGTTTCAGCCTGATGAATGTCACCTGTTCATCAGGAGGTGGGCATTCATGAGACGTGATCATAATAAGCATAATCTATGTCCTTAAAATCGCCATTTAGGGCTCAATGTTCCCCTCCATCTGTGGGTTAGTTTCATCCCCAAAAAAGTATTCAAGTGCATATTCAAGTCCTGCTTTCACAGACAAAAACATTTAAAAATTAGTACTATCAGTCAGTTGTAGAGACCCAAAACGGTTAGAAAACATGAATCCAGCTGCCAACAATGTGTCATCAGAGAAACTCTGTGCTGTGACAGAAACAAAAAGGGAATGATTTGACATGAAGTTGCTAAAAAGCGCTCCATGATTGGATGTAACAGACAAAGAGATATTAGAGAAGAGAATATTATAGTCTACAGGTGATGTTACACTATCAACAGTAACACAAGATGATACTAGACAGAGACCTGCAGAGAGACATGAGGCAACTGTTGCTGTGAAGTTCGTACAATGCCATAATCCCTTTTCACACGTTATATGTAACATTGCTGACTTCATCTATCTGTTCAAGTGATAGCTTTTGGGTTTTCAAACAGAAGTCTCAGTTCATGAAAATGCTCCATACTAGGTCTATTCAGTCATGACAAGACTTTCTGGAGAGAACTGCTTTGCTCAACTTGATAGCTGCAATTAGGCATGGGAGGGGCAGTAGTAAGGCAGCACTGCTGGAGAACAGTGGTTGAGTTGAGTTCATGAAGTGTTTTACTTACCCAAAGTTCTTCCATGGAAACCTCCCATGAAAGATAAAATACTGAGGTCTGGGCAACCTGGGCCCTGAGATGGAAAGACCGAGAAAGAGAAACAAAGAAACATAGAAAAAGATGCAAATATGTAGGACAATATTTTGGAAATACCAAAATATTATGGTAAGCAGCGAGGATTTTTTTCACCCACCTGGTTTATCATGCAGGAGCTGAGGTCTTCGTCAGATGGTGTTGTGTGGCCTCGCTCTTTGTTCTACAGCAAAACCAAACACACAGAGATAGAGCTAAATTTACATTTGATTTTTGAGATCATATTATATCATCGATTATCTGTTTGAGAACGGACAATATATTTACATAAAAAAAGGCAAAAAAGACATGTACAGGGATTAGGGCTGCATAGAGAAAATTCAACACAAACTTCTGGTGTGGTGGCATTAAAATGAAAGATCAGAAACTCAAAGTGTTCCCTTTTTTTATTTATTTTGTGTGAGGTTATCTCATTTTGGGGTTGAAGATTACATTTTTTATCAGAACTATCAAGTCACATTATGGTAATCTTGGGGTTCAGCATTTTTTGAATTTCCCCTAGGGACTTAAATTCATGACATCTTGTCCTATGCTACACTGATGTTGATCACTCCTCTAAAATCTCTCACAAGCCTCCGTCCTTCGGGAAGTGCCATTTAATAGATGGCTGACTTTTTTATGTGGTTAACTGTGTTTTTTAATCATCTTCTACCACATTCGTTTAGACCATGTTAACCAGGTAACAGTTGCCATATTCTGTATGTGTACTCACTCACCCTGTACCAGATAAACATGGCTTTGTAAGCATTCTCGTTGGAGCAAGAGCCACAGGCCATCGTCTGAACACGAGTCAGTCCACTTGGAGCCACCTAACAGGAGGAATGATACGAGTAGAGAGGGGAACAAGAGGAAAGACAGGTTGTAGTACTACTGTTCAACTAGATAAGATGCATGTAAAATGATATACAATTTCAGTACAATTAAAAGCAACGGTAATAACACCATTTTCACAGCAGTATTTTGAATTCTGACTGGTAAATTTTATGTGAATGTGTTTGTGTGTGTGATGTGAGTATGAGTAACTAACTGAGAGAAGACTTTCAGTGAGTTTGTCTGGAAAATTCTCAGGTGGCAAGATTCCCAGGGCGGGTCGGTTCACAAATGTACTCTGAAAAAAAGACAGAAAACTGAATGATTACACACAAAATTTTTACAGTTTTGGTAAACAAAGTACAACTGAAACTTTCTTTTTTTCTTTTTTTTTTTTTTAAACTGACTTTGATTCACACCAACATTTAAAGTGTATTATGCAACTCTATGATATAGTTGTATTTAACTTTCCTTCACACATCCATCACTCAAATTTTTCTAAAAGCATCAGTGTATACGTTACATCAGTTAGAATTTCCAAATAAAGTACAAATAAAGCTCATAAAAATGTACAAGGCCAAACGTTTATCATATTGTAACAATGTTTTTATTTGTGTTTACAGTGTACTAGATGAGTGACTCCTCAAAACCTGTATTTTTCTCTATTGTATTACACCGCTATACTATGTATGGGATAATCAATGAGGGCTTTGCAGTTATCAAAGACAATCCATGTTCTAGGGAAGATCCTGATATTCTGTTTTTAATGTTCTTAGCCTCCATGTCATGCATTATTTTTGCATTAACCATATGTTAGATTGGATTATTATGTTAACACCACAGTTGGTTATTTGTCAAATCCTCTCTTTGTTTATTCTTTAAGGGAATAAATAATGCTTTACTACTACAACAGTAGTAGAAGAAGCGTTAACAGTAGCATTTTAATTAAGAAACATGGTGAGGATGTTATGTCAGAACCATATTTATCTTCATACACTCACAGGCCAAACTGAGTCCACTATTTAAGTTAAGCTTCATCTATTCAGGAAATCTCATTGAAATCAAGATTACACAGGTAGAATCAAAATAAGACAATCCATTCACATCACCATTGCAAAATATCATACACATCTCACTGAAGTTTGTGAATAGTAGACTAGTGTATAATACATCATTCATTAAGATACCATCATATACTCTTGTCTTGTATGTGAAGATAGGACCTACCAGATTATTGGGATTGGCCATTAGTTTGAGGAGAGCTGGGTGGTTGTAGCCTGAGGGAGGACAGAATGGGAGTGGGGAAATATGGAAGAAGAAAAAACATTTAAAGATTTCCCTCCAGACATGGTTTTAGGACACATAAGTCTGCTTGGAATAATAAACAGCCTGACATGTTTTTTTTTCACGAAAAAATACTAGGGTACATTATTAAAAACCCTTCAAATTACATCTCCTTGTCCCTCATTGAAAAAGCTACCAAGATGGAAATACTTTTGATTGAGCAGTAGAGAGCTAAGGAGGTGAGGATGGCAGCGTGAGTACTGCAAGAACTGGACAACAGAGGTGAGATTGACATAGGCAGCACCCTGTCTCTAGCTGTAGGCAGCAAGATCAGCTCAGAAACTAAAGGAAATCACGTAAAACTTAAACTACAGGACAACATTTTTGTTTCTCTCCCATGTTTTACATGAAATAGATTACCTTCACAGTGGAGGATTTATCTGACTTTGAAGCACTCATCAACCACTACTACTTCCAGAGGAACTAGAAACGACTGAGATTGAGGTTAGTTTTCTGTCTTGCATCAACAAAAAAACTTGATCTTCCTATTTCTCTTCATGATGAAGAAAGAGCTAAGGTCTAGCCTGGAATTCACCCTCGATCACATCATATCCATCAAAAAGTGAACATCAAAAAATTTAACTGAACAAATGGAGACAGTCACTAGAGAAAACAAAAAGTAATGACAGAAACACATCTTGGAACGGCAAACTCAAAGCATGCACTCATATTCTGAGGCATAACTGAAACTGCACCCTACAACCCTGAGACAGAGATTAAAGACTTCATAAAAACTCATCATAAACTCCCACCAGACATAGTACATCATCTTTCATCGAGTACCAGATAAATAAACCATTAACCAGAGGACCCAGACCAATCGTTGCAACGTTTGGGCATTTTCAACAGAAATAACTAATTAAAAGCAAAAGGAAAGAACTAAACAAACTAAATTCAGTCTGAATGACCAATGACCATGTAATAAATGAGCGCTGCAACGAACTGTACCTGATGCTGAAAGAGAGCAGGAAAACAACAAGTGAGTATACTTGGTGGTGGACAACCTTTACATTTACAGCCAACTCCTCTGAAACACAAAGTTAACCCCATGGCACTTTTAAACACACCATAGACATAACAATCAACATAATGCACCTGCAAACCTTTTGCTGGTTCTTTGTTCTTCTATCTGGGTTTTCCTTATTTTTATTTATTTTATTTGATTCTTTTCCTTCTCTTTTTCTCCTCTCACTCCATGCCAATATGCACACTGGCTCTGCTCACTGCCTATACTGCATACACTCACGTGTGCAAGCACACCAGTGTTCCTGGGATGCACACCAGTGTTGTAGAACTCGAGTCTAGGACTCCTGACTCCCCTTGGACTTGAGCACACACATACAACATGCACACTGCACACTGCACATACACACACACACACACACACACACACACACACAGAGCATGCATGTCACGCACACAGGGCACAGACAGTACAGCCATAAACACACATGTTGTTGGTGTGGAAGTTCTTTAGTGTGAGCGAAGAAGACACAAAGCTTGCAATTTGCCTCATATGGAAGGGATTTATACACTTTGGGCTTAACTACAAGTCTTACCTTTTCCCATCCTTACCTCAGATTGCATTTTGTCACTCTCCTCTGATTCTCTGAACTATAGACATTACTGCAATTTGTTGTCCCTTTATCCTTCTCTTCTCCTATTAGTGGTCGTCTCTTTGAGATGCATCAGAGTCCTTACTCTTTCTTTTGGTGGCTCCCTCTTCTCTCGTCTCCATTCTCTATACTTTCCCAGTACACTTGTCTCCTCTGCTTCATCCCTTTCCATTTAATAACAACTTTGTTTAAAAAAAAAAACTGCTCTTGGGGAGGGCCAAGCTCTGAAAAGAGCATCAGATTGGTGAGGTTTGTATTACACTCAGTGAATGTATGAATTTAGTTCCAATCCTGTTTTGTGTGCTGAGTCGACATTCACATGACATCACAGTCTTCCCCGACTTGGCATCAGGGATTCTCTGAACTACTACCTTGTACATTGTTTTATTTTGTTGTCTCTTTCTTCTCCTCCTCCTCCTCTTATAGTGTACTCCATCTCTTTCATTAGTTTAACCAGATCACCAAATTTTGAATTAGCCAATTTGGGTGAGCAGTTTTGAGAAGTCCCCTTGTTAGGGACTGAACCCTGGAACAGGGCGAAGACCCTATTGTTACTGTGCAGTTTCTTTCTTCTTTCTTCTTTCTTTCTTTCTTATTACGCCACCTCAATGCTTAATTTGACCCCCTAAATTTGCTCAGTCTATTTTGGCCGCTATGGCCTGTAGGAATGTCGTAGAGAGATGGATCCAACACTAAATTGTTCGTCTCCTTAAGACCTCCAAACAGAATTGCCACCAAAGACCATGACTTCTGTCTTTTTTTCATTAAAGTTTAAGAAGTTTAGTGACATCCAGGTTTTAATGTCATGTAAACAGTCATGCAGAGGCTTAACACTGTAGGAGTCTGACTTTTTAGGGGGACATAGATCTGACTGTCATCTGCATAACAATGAAAAGAAATGCCATGTTTCCTGAGAATAGAACCAAGTGGGAGTAGATACAGGGAAAATAAAAGAGGGTTGAGCACAGAGCCCTGTGGTACCCCACATGAGAGGGGAACAGTGGAGGACACAGAATCATCAAGGCTAACACAGAGGGTTCGATGTGACAGGTAAGACCTGAACCATTCGAGTGATCAGGACTTCATGGTCCACTGTATCAAAAGCTGCAGTCAAATCTAAAAGTACAAGGACAACACAGTGACCAGAGACAGTGGCTAAAAAGATGTCATTAAAAACTCTTAAAAAGCACTGATTCAGTGCTGTGCAATGTTTTAAAACCAGATTGGAAAGTCTCAAGAATATTTTGTCCATTTAAAAAGTCCATGAGCTGCGAATAGACAACCTTTTCTAGGATTTTAGAAAGGAAAGGCAATTTTGAGATAGGCCTGAAATTTGCTAAAACAGTAGGATCCAGCCCAGGTTTTTTTTTATCAAAGGTTGTACAACAGCATGTTTAAAATGAACAGGAACCACTCCAGAGGACAGACTGCTATTAATAACTGCAAGAAACGATGGGGCAACAGTCTGGAAAGCCTCCTTACAAAGTCTGGGAGGGACAGTGTCATCTGGCGAACCTGAGGGTTTCAAATGATCAACAATCTCCTGAACAAAGGACAGGGTCACAGGCTCAAATGTGTCCAACCCAGCAGAGCAGGGGACAGACACTGAAGGGTCAGTGGCAGGAGGTGAAGTAAGTGCTCTGGTAGAAGGGATTTTGTCAGTGAAGAAGTGAAGAAACCTCTCACACACAGCCGGGGAGGCCTCAATTCCAGCAGTCTGTGGTGCATTGAGAGCAAGGTTGATCACTTTAAACAACACGCGAGGCTTATGGCAGTTCAACAGGACAATATCAGAAAAACATTTTCTTTTAGCCTCTTTCACAGTGGATTGGTAGTGACGCCAGTAATCCCTCATTATTTCAAAACACTTGCAATTTGTCCTTTTTCCACTTCCGCTCAGCTCTTCGACAATCCCGCCTGGCAGCACGGGTTGTTTCGTTCAGCCAGGGCTCCGTCTAAAAGAGTCAATGATGTTTAAAAATTCCCGCATCAGAGGGTTTTCAGGGCAACATACATGGATATTGCAATCTCAAACGATGAGGATCCGGTCATACTTAGGCATAATATCAGCCAAGAACACAGAAAAATCTGTTAAAAAGTCTCTGTTGTATTTAGGAGGCCGATAAACCACAGCACACAACACCGTGTGAGAATGCCCCAGCTCAAACAGACTCAGTTCAAAGCTGGTGAAGGAGGATGACAGTGATATCTGTTTGCATTTAAAGTCACTCTTAAAAACAGTTGCAATTCCTCCTCCTTGGCCAGACGTCCGAGGAGAATTAAAATAGCAGCACTCGTCAGGTAAAAGTTCTGTGAAGACACCGGACTCACCAACACCCAGCCAAGTCTCAGAGATAAAGAGGAAATCTAGTTCCCGGGATATGAAGAAGTTCTTAAGGATAAATGATTTATTCCCAAGCGACCTGGCATTGACCAGACCAAACCTGGCAGGAGTTGGCGGGTCAGGGCGAACAGCTGACGAGGAGGCCCGACACAGAGGCCGCAAGATCCCCAAATTCACTCCGCGCCAGCGTAGACAAGGAGAGCAGGGTCCACAGGGCTGGAACACCAGATTTGAGGCCGCAACCGGGTTCAAACAGGCAGCAACAGGGTCGAAGGAACATCGCGAGACACACAGGCGAGGTCCCGCTCCATGTCCGCCTCGATCAGGACGTACCAACCCGGCCCTCAGCCTCACAAGACAGCCGCTATGCTTTCCCCGGCAACGGTGCCATTTTTACCACCGAGATGGTGCTAGAGTGTGGCGGAGGTATGTCGGGATATCGTATAGGAAATGAGGGTCAGTTTTACTCCCATAATAATCAAATTTGACAGGATTTTTGGCGGTGACTCTCAGATCTAGCAGCATTTGGCGATCATACACCAGTAGAGTGTTGACAGTATGTGCAACAAGTATTATTGACAGCAGAAACACACAGAACAGTTGGAGCAGCTGATGGTCCGCCTGACACACTGGCACCATCTTGCCTCCCTAATTAAGGGATATCACATTCTCAGTGAGTCAGAGTGTCAGACCACTAACAGACACACTGGGCTTCTTTCATTAGCCATCACCTTGCTGAATCTGCTTCATGCTTTAAGTTGATGTTTTGTAACATTGGCTGGTAAAAGGTGCAGCACCGTACATTTTACAAATCAAGCAGCTTATTTTATCATTAAGTTAAAGCCAGCTACCTGTCTGAGAATATAAAGATTAACATTGTTAATGTTTACATCACTGGTACAGCCGTTAGTGCTAGTCCTTTTGGGTTCTGGTGTTTGTTTGTTTTTTCCAGATTTACATTTAAGCCAGTTGTCCATGTTTGTATGCAGTCCAAGTCATTGCAAGCTTGTCTATATATAATAGCAAGAGATGCTGCAACAGCAGGGGGGGCTCGTAGCCTTGTAGAGAGTGAGACAGAGAGTGCACCAAGTGTCTTGTTCAGGGTAGAAGTCTTTCCATCCGATTCAGCGCTCCCGGACAGTCATCCTGCATTTAGCGCCAGTGTAAACGTTGGCTGAACATTATCAGACATTGCTGTAAATGGGTGCGGGAATTTCCTGCATTATAAGTGCTAGATTTGCGGGAATTGATGAAACTATGCGCAGTGTTTATTACTATGATGATGCTGACAGAAAACATATTTTCACATGACATTGCGTCATGCCTTATACATAATTACATATTATTTTATGTTATTATATATTGTATATTATATGTATATAATATTTATAGCTCCATGGTTTAACTCCCAAACCCACAAATTAAAGCAAACATTGCAAAAAATTGGAAAGGCTTTGGTTCTCCACCAAACTATAAGAATCTCGCTTAACCGGCAAAATAATCTTAACATATATATGAAGACCCTCTGTAATACCAGAGTAGCCCATTACTCATCATTAATAGAGAAGAATAAAAAAAGCCCTAGGTATTTTTTCAGCACTTTGGCTAAGCTGACAAAAAGTCACAACTATTGATCCATATATTCCAATGGCTCTCGGTAATAATGACATGAGCTTCTTAAATGATACAATTCTTAAATGATACTTTTCAAGTATGAACCGGATCTAGTAGGATAATATGGTACTATGAGCTCTTAAGATATGATGGTGCCTGACCATTAAGGGCTTTGTAAGTGAGGAGAAGGATTTTAAATTCTATTCTTGATTTTACTGGAAGTTTTGGTCAGTACACAAGCAGCTGCATTCTAGACCAGCTGGAGAGTCTTTATAGATTTGTTAGGGCAGCCTGATAATAATGAGTTGCAGTAGTCCAGCCTAGAAGTAACAAATGTGTGGACTATTTTTTCTGCATTTTATTGAGACAGCATGTATCTGATTTTAGTGATATTACGTAAGTGAAAAAGGTAGTCCTTGAAATTTGTTTTATGTGGGAGTTTAAGGACATATCCTGATCAAAGATAACTCCCAGATTCCTTACAGTGCTGTTGGCGGCCAGGGTAATGCCATCCAGATTAGCTAAATCATTAGATAACATGTTTCTAAGGTGTTTAGGGCCAAGCACAATAACTTCAGTCTTGTGTGAGTTTAGTAGCAGAAAATTGCAGGTCATCCAGGTCTTTGTCCTTAAGGCATGCTTGGAGTCTAGTTAACTGATTGCATTCATCAGGCTTCATTGATAAATATATTTGCGTATCATCTGCATAACAATGAAAAGTTATGGAATGTTATCAAATAATATTCCCTAAAGGTAGCTATACAAAGTGGTCCAATTATAGGTCCAAGAAGAGAACCTTGTGGAACTCCATGTCTAACTTTTGCCGTCATGGAGGATTCATCATTAACATGTACAAACTGAAATCAATCTGATAAATAGAACTTAAACCAGTTTAATGCAGTTCCTTTAATGCCAAGTAAATGTTCCAGTCTCTGCAATAGGATTTCATGATCAATGGTGTCAAATGCGGCACTAAGGTCTAACAAGATAAGTATAGAGACAAGTCCTTTGTCTGATGCAGTCAGGAGGTCATTTGTGACTTTCAGCAATGCTGTCTCTGTGCTATGATGTGCTCTAAATCCTGAATGGAAAGCCTCAAATAAATTACTCTCATCAAGAAAGTCACATAACTGATTGGCTACTGCTTTCTCAAGGATCTTAGAGAGAAATGGAAGGTTAGATATAGGTCTATAGTTGACTAAGACACCTGAATCGAGAGTAGGCTTCTTAAGGAGAGGTTTAATTACAGCTATTTTAAAAGGACTGTGGTACACAACCAGTTACTCAGGACAAATTGATCATATTTAGTAGGGAGGTGCTAGTTAAGGGTAAGACATCCTTAAACAGGAAGGTCAATTTGTGAAAAACAGTCCAAATTTATGTGAGGTTTCATGGCTGCTTCTAGGGTTCTTGAGTTTATAGATAAATCAGTGCCTGTTGAGGGCAGAGACTGTTGAATTTTATCTCTAATTGTTAGAATTTTATCATTAAAGAAGCTCATGAAGCCATTATTACTGAGAGCTATTGGAATACATGGATCAATAGAGTTATGACTCTTTGTCAGCCTGGCCAAGGGCTATTCTATTTTCCTCAATTAATGATGAGTAATAGGCGGCTCTGGCATTACAGAGGGCCTTCTTATACGTTTTAAGATTGGTGGAATGCCAAATCCTTTCAGACTTGCACGATATTTGCTTTAATTTCCGGGTTTTGGAGTTATACCAAGGAGCTGACCTCTTATGTTGTATTATCTTCCTTTTTAAAGGAGTGATGGAGTCAAGAGTTATTTGCAGTGAGCCTGCAGCACTATTAACAAAATTATCAATTTGGGAGGGATTTCTCTGAAGTACTGAGACATGGAATTGAATTCAGCGCTGATGGACTTGCTTCCTTAACATCTAGTGAAGACATTTTTGTCTAATGGTGTGTAATCTAGTAATAAGAAAGGTTATCAAGTAATGGTCTGAAAGAATGGGATTTTGTGGAAAAACCGTCAAATGTTCAATTTCGATGCCATACGTCAGTACAAGATCAAGTGTGTGATTATGACAGTGAGTGGATTTATTTACACACAGAGAGAAGCCATTTGAGTCAAATAATGAGATAAAGGCAGTGCTAAGACTATCATTATTGACATCCACATGAATATTAAAGTCACCTAGCATAATTACTTTGTCTGTGCTAAGGACTAAGCTTGTTACACTATAACAAATAGAACTGGCTGTAAGGTTTTCCATGGTGGGTGAGAGATATAAAGAACAAGGCTTTCAAAAGAGTTATAATTAAATTTAGGTCTAGAGCTGACAATAAAGCTGGAGTTGAAAATGGCTGCAACTCCACCTCCTCAGCCAGTATCTCGAAGAATGTGAGTATTAATATGACTGGGAGGAGTGGATTCATTAAGGCTGACATATTCTTCATGACAGTCAGGTTTCAGTAAGGCAAAATAAATCAATATGCTGATCTGAGATTAGATTGTTACAGCTTTACAGCTTTAGATTGTTACAGCTTTAGATGAAAGTGATTTCATGTTTAGGAGACCGCATTTAATTTTCTTATTTTGTTGAATAGTTTCAGACGTAGTGTTAATTTGTTTTAGATTTTTATGAATGATTCGTCTTTTGTTTATTTTCGATTTAACTGATTTAAATGGTCGGGGGACAGACACTGTCTCTATGTGGTTTTGAGTGGGTAACTGCTCTAATGGAAGCACAGAGAAGCACAGAGAAGAAGACTACAACTCTGCCTCCTGGTCTCAACTCTGGGTTGTCATGGTTTTGGTTTTCTTATAAACTTATAAGCTCCGTCCAAAGTGAGATGTATGCCATCTCTCCTAATCAGACCAGGTCCCCCAAAAAGTCTGACATTATCTATGAAGCCCACATCATTTGCTGGACACCACCTTGACAGCCAGCGGTTGAACTGTGACATGTGGCTATACATGTCATCACTGGTCAGATGAATGTGTGTGTGACTAAGGTGAACTTATTTGTGTTTATTGTGCTTGCATCTCAGTCACTTAACCTTAAAAGACCTGTACCCTTGCAAAATCATAGTAACGATTAATAACAATCATAATTCTAATAGACCTCTCTCGTGTGCCCAACAAGGAGGACTGTCTCCCTATTATTACACATACTCTAATATGGATTATGTCAATGGGCAAATAATTTCATGTTGTCCACAATAATAATTCATAATTCCCCATTACATCATAAAAATATTTGAGTCCACAAATTCCAACAATAGTTTATTTCAAGATTTTCAGTCAGGATTTAGAGTGCATTATAGCATAGAGACAGCACTGGTGAAGATCACAAATGACCCCTTGACTGCATCGGACAAAGGACATGTCTCCGTATTTGTCTTGTTAGATCTTAGTGTCACATTTGACACAATTGATCATCACAGCCTATTAAAGAGACTGGAACATTTAATTGGCATTAATGCAGCTTAATGCATTAAACTGCATTAAGCTGATTTAAGTCCTATTTATCAGATCAATTTCAGTTTGTACATGTTAATGAAGAATCCCCCTTGAAGACAAAAGTTAGACACGGAGTTCCACAAGGCTCTGTTCTTGGACCAATGCCATTAACCGGGTATATGCTTCCTTTAGGTAATTATTTGGAAACACTCCGATGATATAGCTACTCTAGATGGTATTACCCTGGCCTCTAGCACCACTGTAAGGAATGTTATTTTTGATCAGGATATGTCCTTCAACTCTTGCATAAAACAAATTTCAATGACTGCCTTTTTCACACATGTAATATTGCAAAAATAAGGCACATCGTTTCTCAAAAAGATACAGAAAAAAATAGTACACGCATTTATTTCTTCTCGGCTGGATTATAGTAACTCATTATTATCAGGCTGCCCTAACAAGTCTCTAAAGACTCTCCAGCTAGTTCAGAATGCAGATGCATGTGTACTGAAAACTTCTAAACTCCTTTTTGATAGGTTATAGTTAGGGCTGACCAAGGTCGTCTTGGACCAGCCCTTAGTTATGCTGCTATAGGCCTAGACTGGCGGGGGACTTCCACTGATGCACTGAGCTCCTCTCTCCTTTTCTCCATCTGTATGCATTCCTTTACCATTAATGCATGTTACCATCTTGACTTCTTCCCTGTAGTCTTTGTGCTTTCTCATCCACAGGAAATCCCATGGATGTCCTCGTCCTGTCCTTTTCCTGCTGTTCCTGCTGTTGCTAGTCGTGTATCTATTGTTACATGACCCTGTTCACAATCTCCTGACTTTACTAAATGCCCTAATTAGATTATTATGAATAAGTTATATGGGGAAATCCCTGCCAAAAAGGAGTCTGGCTAACTTGAGGCTATTAATATAGATTCTATTAATAGACACGGAGAATACCTGCTTTGAGACTGTTTGGGTATGTTTAGTGTTAGTGGGTAGTTTAGTATAATCCAGTGAAGAGGAAATAAATACTTACTACTACTGCAGGAGGTGGAGAGAAGAAGCTTGGACAAGGAACATTTTAAAACAAAATCAGATGGTTTATACAAGACACTCTAAAGAAAACAAAATCAGTACAAGCACTTACAAAACAGAGAAAACAGAGAAAGCACTACTCAGAACTAGATAGATGTATTATAAACTGGGGGACAGGTGAAATAAACTATTAGCTTGGCAGCTGAAAAAACAAATATTTTGGTTTTAAAAACCTCTAAAAAGAGAGATTGAACTAAGCCCCAAATAGTACAAGCTCTGTTTTAGAACATAGGAGATAGCAGTTGGTTGGTGAGTGTTTTTGAAACTTTATTTTGGAGTTTTGATTGAAATTGTTGTTGTAGCTGTTGTTAGGCATTGTTAGAGCTGAGCACTTCCTGGTTTCCCTCTCTGAGTTTCAATAGATGGGTCGCTGACAGGGTTCACACCCTTTATTGTTGCTTTACTGTGAAAATCTGAAAGGGGCAGGTTCAACCTAGACACTTCCTGGTATTAAATACACAAGCTGTACTGAAGCGTCAACCCTCATTGTGTTAAGACTACCTACCTACCTGTGCCAGTCCACCGGGGAGGACACCAAATCGTGATTCCCTTTCTACTATCTATTCAAGTAGCTTACCTTTCTCACCATGTGCTACAAACACATCCCTGTCATCCAAGGCTTTCGGGAAAAAATGCATCTGTTGTAGACAGTGCAACCCTGAAAATCCACTCAGAAAAGCCTCTTCTACTCAGTCCTTCTTTACTTTTGGCCTATGGAATTGCCATTCAGCTGCAAACAAAACAGAATTTATCCAAGCACTTGCGGATATGACAGATATTCAGGTACTAGCCCTGTCCAAAACTGGATACGTCCACAAAACACTATCACTCCGGCTGCACTCTCTGTTGACTCCACCTTCTCACACACACCCCATCCTGTTGGGGGGATGGGGGTCCTCATTTCCAAACATTGGAAATTCACTAAGCTCGCTCCACTAAACAACAACTCTTCCTTTGAATACCACACAATCAGGGTTACTGCTCCTGTTAAATTGGTTGTAGTGGTCATATACCGCCTCCAGGTGTCAACTTGGGAACTCTGTTGTTGAACTTGACATGTTACTCTCAGCCATGCCTGATGATAACACACCATTAATTGTCATGGTAGACATGGACATCCCAACTGACAAAACCCATGGTCTCCACCCCTCCCACGCACAAAGCAGGAAATACACTAGATCTGATTTTTATTCAGAACTGCTCCACAACTCAACAACAACAATCTGACTACATCCGTCTGACCACTTCTTCATCCAACTCACAATTACTTTACCAGGACATCCTCACACTTCTCCACAAATGATCTCTTTCCGCCGCAACATCTGGTCGCTCACACCATCTCAACTTTCCAATGAGGTGTTGGCTACCCCACCTCCTCATAATGAATTTTCCTCACCCTCAGTCAATAAGGACACAGACACACTCTTCTCCTCACTAGCTACGTCTCTTAATCTCTGTCCTCTAACTTCCAAACCTGCTTCCACCACCCACCCTAGTCCATGGCTCACTGTCAGTGAGTCATAAAAGAGCAAAGAGGAGAACTCAGAGCAGCAGAGAGAAAATGGCGCAAATCCAGAGAGTCCACTGACCTCAGTGACTATCAGTGTCTCCTTGCTCAAAAAACCTACACTCAAACCAGCTCAGGTTGAAAACTACAGACCTGCCCAGACTGCACTCAGCTAGAGCTGCTGGTCATTCCTCAGCCCTTTTGCTACTGGACCTGTCAGCTGGCTTTGAGGTTGTCGCGATGTCTTGTGTGTGTGTCTGTCTACGTTTTCTATTTATCTGTTTAGCGTTGTCAAGTTAGGCTAACCCATTGTTGCTAACTTTGGAGCTAACCCCTTCACTTTTCCAGCAGTTGGGGAAACGACAGACGTGACTTTTCATGGTGTTGACAAGCTGCAGCATTTTTTAACTGACACACTGTCGTCCATATTGCACATTTGCTGCTGCTAACCGTTTCCTCTACTCCACGCGCATTCACCGTTATTTCTCTCTTCTCTCTTGCTTCACCACTCACTGGCTAAGGAGTTACACTACCTCCAGTTTCCATGGCAATGACACAGATGTTAACTCACGTTCCTATTTTTATACAGTCTATGGTTCCAAGACAGTGCTGCTCAGTGGCTCCCAAAAGCTACTGATTTAAGAATGAATGGATATTTGGCGTTATTTTTTACCTTTACAAAATATTCTTGGCCTGGCGGGCCACCAGGCTTGTACTTTTATAGGGGAAACACTGCATGTACACTTAAACCTCTGCAGATGATCCAAAATGCGGCAGCGTGTCTGGTCTTCAAATGAGCCCAAAACAGCACGTCACCCCACTGTTGATATCCCTGCACTCGCTCCCAGTTGCTGCCCGCATCAAATTCAAAACCCTGACACTTGCTTACAAAATAGCTACTAAAACGGCTCCTGCCTACCTGAACTCCCTAATTCATGTCTACACTCCCTCCTGCCCACTATACTCTGCCAATGAATGGTGCCTGGTGCCACCACCACAACAGGGCCCTAAGTCACTAGCTAGACTCTTCTCTGTAGTTACTCGATGGTGGAACGAGTTACCAAACTCTGTTCGATCTGCATAGTCTAAGGACTAAAGACCAAGCTCTTTAGCCAACACCTCTGCACTTGATGAACTGTAGGGAGAGAAAAAACAAAAAAACATGCTTCTATGCACTCTAATCATTGCCTTGTTGCACTGCCTGTTGACATCTATGTACTATCAGGACCAAACTTAAGCTTTATGGCACTTACTCATGTTGTTGTCTCTTGACTAGATCCCTGCTTGTGTTGTCTCATATGTATGTTGCTTTGAATAAAAGCATCTGCTAAATGAAAAATTTAAATCTAAATGTAAATGTACCCCCATGATTAAAAAAAAAACAGAAACTACTACCACATGCAACACAAAGGAGATAAATTACTGTTTTCAAATTTTTACAAAAATTTATATTCATCAGAATCTGTGAACCTGCAGATGATGTTAGTCATTCCTATCTTCCTTGAATATACCAAAATTATCAGACCTATATAAGGCTCTCTTAGAACAACCACTATTCAGAAATGAAATTCTAAAAGGTCTTCTGTCTCTTTATTCTGGAAGAGCTCCAGGGTTAGACAGATTCACACCAGAATTTTATGACATTCCAGCACCATTTAATGAACCCTTTAATAGATGTACCGCTACTGAGCTGACGACAAGACATTGCCACCGACAACTCAAGAAGTCCTTATTACACTAATTTGCAAGCGAGACAAAGACCCCGAACTTATGGGTTCTTACCACCTTATTTCTTTGCTTTCAGTGGAGAGCACATTTTAATTTTGGTAAATATTTAAATAACTGCATAAAGATTTTATATAATAAAACTAGAGCTAGAGTGAGTACTAATGGAATTGTATCATGCCTCTTTGCTGTTGGACATGGCACAAGACAAGGGTGACCCCTGTACCCCCTGATTTTCGAACCACTGGCTCAACAAATTAGAGAGGAATCTAACATAATGGGAGTCTTAATTGGAAATACTACCCACAAAATCACATTACATGCTGATGATATACTTTTGTTTTTAATTAACCCTGATACCTTGCTTAAAGCCTTACTGAACCTGATTGAGAATTTTAGTAGTTTCTCCGCTTACATAATTAATTGGACTAAAAGTGAGCTTTTCCCAATAACTAAACCAGGACTATCTTGAGTCTTGATTAAATATTTAGGAATCATGACCGACAGTAACCTTAACAACTTATATGAACTTAATTACCTACCCCTATTACAAAAAATTGAGGAAGACCTGTTAAGATGGATAACCCTCCCTTTAAGCCTTATAGGTAGAGTGAACATTATCAAAGGGAACATATTCCCTAAACTTATGTACCTAATTTGATCACTACCAACAGATCTTCCCCAGTCCTTCTATAACAAATACAATAAAGTAGTGGGGAAGTTTATTTGCTGTAAAAAAGTCTCAAGAATTAAATGATCTACTCTGTGCTTACCAGTAGAGAGAGATGGACTAGGTCTCCAAGATATACAGTTACATTACTGTGCTGCCCAGTTAAGACCATTATTTTTACTGGTTTGGAGGGGACAAAAACCCCTCTTGGACACAAACAGAAAGCCATTTCTTAAATATGGAAAACCATCACACATCCCATATTGCTTTGATAATAAAACTGTGAAGAAATACACAGATGTGTAAAACTGAGATTGGGAACTTCCTACATCTTCCACTGCTGTTGATATCCAGCGTGATGACACAGACACTGGCTAATAATCAGTCTGTTTATTTGCTTCGCCACATGTAGTTTTAAATCAGGAAATCCGCAAAGGGCACAACAGCCAGTTCAAAACAAGGCACGTAAAACTGGCCGTGTGAGTAGTTACATTTTTAAAAGGGCATTACGACCACACAGCAGAACATCTAAGGCACTGACCGTTTGGCCGTGGTAATGTATAACTCCTGCCCTGTTATGTACTCGACAAATAACAGCTACTTACTTGTATTTGATTATTTTACTTTACAAAGTGTTGTTAAATGACGACAGCTGTTGCCGTAAAGAGTGTGATTTGTGAAACCATGATATAAACGATATAGCAAAAAATTAAACGATATATATTTTTATATCGTCAAACGATATATATCGTCATATCGCCATGCCCTAGTATGTACTGGTTCAAAATATTTTGCTCATCAGTTTAAATTACTGAATTACATTATTGGAGTTATTGGGACTACATAAACAATCAATCCACTCAATATAGGGTTTTTTTCTGTCACAAACTATCTTTAGCTGAGTACAGACACTGGCCACAGAGAGCACACAAACCAGAAAACAGCAAAAGAAAAGTTTAATTTTGACTGTGACCTAGTTACTGAGGGACAGCCAAGTTAATTAGTGACAGCTGATATGACCTGTCACCAGTGACATCTGTTGTTCCATTATTTTAAAATATTCCCGAATCGGGAATACCAATCCTTGGGATCTGTTTGGGACATTCCTATTTATAATTTTTAAAGAATTAAATCTTAAAGAGATGTGGCAGCTTTGATAATCAAATTGAATAATAATGTGCTAAGTAAATATATAGAGAAAATGTAAGGGACAGATAAAATAAAGCACTGATCAATCCAGTAAGGTTGAGTGAAATAATAATATATAGCATAGCATGAGACCTTGGATTTAATCCATACTGGCCACTCTTAGAATACAGGTATCTGTGTTTTGATCATTGCTACTAACCAATTGGAATGGAGGAGATCTGAGTGTAGATGTCCAGCATGCGGTTGCCATCCACATCCACCAGGTAGTTCCCCCTGCTCTCTTCATAGTTACAGAAGAAGTTGATTGCACCAACATTCTGGGGAGAGATACGCTCTGCATTACAACCAGCATAGAGTGGAATTCAATCTGCTGCACTAACATGGCAGCAAACACACAAATAAATAATGCACTTGCCATGTGACACATAAATAATCTCAAAGCCAAAAGTTTGGGGAATTGGTTACGCAGAGACATTGTTTGCTTAGCCATCCACTTTTAGGATAAATGAAGACATTTTATTAATACCTAAATGTTCTGTTGCTTCAGAGATGTCCAGTCTAGCGTTGTTGCGGTAGTTGAGGCACCAGAATGTTTGACAGTTAAAGAGTCTAGGTAAAGGTGTGGACTGTGGGCGCATCTTCATGGGTGCAGCAGAATTGAACACTGGTGAAGAGGAATCAAGCTATTTCAGACAGGCTGTTCTGAAAGAGTCTTTAGGCCAGCTTAACTCCGAGTTTGCAGTACTGCTCTCAGAAAGCAGGTAGAGATCCAGTTTCAAGTGTCACTATCTGAACATGTGATACTAAATTCACACCTGCATTGTTAGATCATAGATATAGACAATGGGTGTATTATGGCATTACTTCCATGTGTAAAATTGTTGAAAGGTGGGAGCTCAGTAGCATTGATTATCTGTGTCAGACTTATGGACTGGGTCAGCAGGACCACTACAGATATCTGCAACTTCGTGACTATTTCTGCTAAAAGTTGAGGGGTGGTAACTCAACAGACCCACCAGAGATTCTTCATATATTTATGGATGCTTATGGCTCAGGGAGGAAAAAAGAACTTATAAGTAAATTATATCGCAGTATCACCTCACTGAATACAGACTCCACAGACTCTGTGAAGCATCGATGGGAGAGAGTTGGCATTTGAAATAACAGAGGACATGTGGCTGGATGCATGGAAAACAGTCATCTTCCACCATCTCTTGGACTTGGAGAGACTTTTGTCTCTCCATAATTCGCTTTTTCATCACTCCCAAGCTGAAATCAACATGGATGGGCTGCTGGAGGGAATGTGGAGAGCTTATGGCCGACCATGCCCATATCTTTTGGTCCTGCCCCTTTATCCAGACTTTCTGGAAGGAAGTGGCAGATGTTATTTCAAAGGTTTTGTGTTTCAATTTACCTGTGTCAAAGCACTGGCTCCAGAGAAACGGCCCCACAATAAGCATTTTTGTTAATATTGTTAAACACCTCCATGTTCTGGAGCAAATGACTTACTCCATACGTCTCCAAAAAGATTTAGGCGATAATAGATGGGCAAAATGGCGGGTTAATTTAGCCGAGAAGGGATGTTGATACTCTAAGATGATGATACGGTACGGCGCTTATGGTGTTGGATTAGGCAAACCTGGTTTACACTATGGACCAACCCTGGACCCGGTTCTTTGTTTGTTGTTCTCTGTTTTTATTTCTGCTTTGTTTTTCTGTTTGCATGTTCTCTTTATGCTTGTAAAAAACTTTAAAAAAGCTTATAAATAAAAAGTATTTTAAAAAAAAGTGTCACTATCTGCTTCCAATTGATGTTTCAGTTTATTCAAAATGATGAATTCAGACTTCGACTGGCTCATAATCTTAGTTGAATGCGGAATTAAGTTTAATCTGACTACACTCAAATGTTCAGTTTATTTCAAAATAAAATACTGTAACACTGGGTATAAGGTACTGTTTATGTGTGTTGTACAAGAAAAACAAACTGTCCTATTTCAATAAAAGATTCAGATACGTAAATACTTGGTCTAAAAACAAAGAAAAGTGATGTCTTAAGAATATTTCACAAGTTCTGGACCCCAGTTCACTTAAGCGTTCCTATTTATAATTTTGGTTAAAGCAGGCAGAAGTTTGGGTGTGTTTCAAAAGGTTTTATGCTGAATTGTTGATGAAGATCCAATTCCTTTGTTCTGGACTTTTACGGTAGTTTACAGTGACTTGTGATGACAAATAATTTTCTTACACTGGACAATTAAGTTTAAGTTTTAAATGCAAATTCACACTTCAGTCACTATCTCTGAATATTTCATGTACCATATATTGTGAAACATTAATTTTGTAATACATTCATTCTGTAATAAGTCCATTCTTTTATCAACAATCAAACATTAATCGTCATATTACTGCTTCTCAGGGTCTAGACATCCAACCTTCATTGATTCAACTTTCTAAAACCTGTGGCTCAAGAGGTAGAGTTCCAATTCCACTAATTGGAAGATTGGTGCTTCCAGTCTGCATGTAGATGTATCCTTGGGCAAGATATGTAACCCCGAATGGTGGGTGAATGTGATTTGTAGTGTAAAAGAGCTTTGAGTGGTTGCAAGACTAGAAAGGTGCTATACAAGTACAGTCCATTTACACACCATTTACTCTGAAATAAAAGTTAACAACTATAGTGAAATGAATTAAAGTTAAGCACAACTTATGTGGTTAGATTACTTTCAGAAACACATTCTAATGTAAATTCAACACAACTCAACTGTTGTTTAATAATATAAGAAAATTTCAATCTGAAATTCTTCACTTACTGATTTTAAAATACAATTGCATAGTTACTAAACATTCATTAACTCTGAACAAAAAGAAATTAAAAATTTTAACATTTGAGGGCAGTATTGTCACATGTAGTAAAAAGGTAATAAAATCAAAGTTTTATATATATAGTTAGTTGTATATATACAACTATCAAAGTTATACCATTATTTGTGTATTTACATGACAAATAATATTTCGTAACTTGCATAATGATTAGACATTTAATTTACATGAAATATAGGTTTGGCAGGAAGACTCCATGAAAGTCCTCAAGAACATTAGTTCTCATGGCCCTGCACATGTTCACTGAGTTGTTGATCCCTTCTCCTGGTTCAAATGATCCCAGAGGTCATTATTCTTTTAGTTCAGGACATTACTCTGTTAATTTGTGTTTAAGTTCTGGGTAATGTCCTGCTAACCAAGTCAACAGCGCCAGATGCAGATGCAGCAGCCAGCCAATTTTATTTATACAGCGCCAAATCACAACACAAAGTCATCTCAGTGCACTTTTACATGGAGCAGGTCTAGAACATTCTCTTTAAATTTGACTTGACTAATTTGATTTAACCATAGTGTGAATGCTGAAATAAGACATCTTTACAGAGACCTATTGCAACTTTTTAATGTTACGATGTTGACCATATTATCTGCCCAGGTAATTCACCACTGTGTTTGTTGTTGCACTACAGGAACTGTATGAGGTCATCAGCATTCACAACAAAACAGCCGCATAGTATTTTTATTGTAGCTGGTGATTTTAAATCAAATAGACCTCAGGACTGTTTTACCTAAATTCCACCAACATATCCACATCCCCCCCAGGGGAAGTAATACCCTGGACCATGTTTATACAAATATTCCTGGCAACTACAAAACCCTCCCTTATTCCCATTTTGGTCTATCAGACCATATTTCCCCTTGTTCTCTTGTCTACTTACTCAGCTGATAAAAAAGGTCAAACCATCAATAGAAACTGTTAATGTGTGTAGCAGCTCTACAGAACTGTTTTGAGTGCACAGTATGGCACATGATCACAAATGCCACCATCCAAGAGAGCCAAATCAACCTTGAAGAATATACATCAACAGTGACATCATACAACAGCAAATGTGTTGCTAATGTGGTGATCACAAAGACAATAAAATCATTCCCCAATCAACTCTATCCAGAGCCAAAAAAACTGCCTTTCAGTCAGGTGACAAGGAAGAATACAACAAAGAAAGACTGAAAGTTGGCATCAAGGAAGCAAAGTGGAGAAATCAGCAGAGGATGGAGAGAGACTTCAACACCAACAACACCAAAGATATGTGGCAGGCAATCCAGAACATCACAGGCTACCTACAAAAGCCTCCCCTTAATGTGTGATTAAGGTCATTGCCAGATGAACTTTACACATTCTATTCTCACTTTGATATTCTCAACAAAGTCAGCTTTAAAATCCATTACACCTCCAGAGGACCTGCCAATGTCAGTGTCCACAGTGGATGTGAGAATAATCCTGCTGAGAATGAATATGAATAAAGTTACTGGGCCTGATACATCCCTGGCCATGTACTAAGAACATGTGCCAGCCAGCTAGTTGATGTTATTACTGACATTTTTAACATCACTGTCACAGTAGAGTGTTCCTACCTGCTTTAAGACAGCCACCATCCCTGTCCACCACTCAGTTTTTGCACACCTTGAAAATAACAACACCTACATCAGAATGCTGTTTGGTTATTGTGGCTCAGCATTTAATACAATCTCCCCCATGAAACTGATTGGAAAACATAGCACTCTGGAATTGAACACTACATTTTGCAGCTGAACATTGGACTTGGTCACACATCCTTCACTCTAGTTCTCAACACTGGAGCCCCCTATGGTTGTGTGCTCAGTCCCCTCCTATTCATACTGTACACATGACTGCAACCAACGACATGGAGAGAACTCTATTGTGAAGTGTACGGATGACACCACCATAATCAGTCGGATTTCAAACAATAATGAGAGTTCACATCGGGAGGAAATCAGCAATCTTGCAAAATGGTGCACAGAGAACAACCTACTGCTCAACGTCAACAAAACCAAGGAGCTGATTGTTAGTTTCAGAAAAAAAGAAGGCAAAGACACACACCCATGTCTACATCAGTGGAGCGGAGATGGAACAGGTGAACAGTTTTAAATTCCTGAGTATCAACATCACAGAGAACATGGACATTACACTTCTCCATCCAAGTAGAAAAAGCTCAGAAATTACTGTACTGAATTCCCATCCCAAGTTCTTGTTAAGTTTTACAGAGGAGCAATAGAAAGCATATTGACAGGAAGCATCAGAAATTGGCATGGGATATGCACAGCCATCATCAATAGCCTCCTCCAAGTATCAGTGAGATCAGTGAGGTGAGGAGCCTGCACAGAGCCCAAAGGATGCTAAAATACCCATCCGAACCACAGCCTGTTTCACCCCGCTGCTGACTGGCAAGAGATACAGAAGTGTGTCATGTGATAGCAAATATTACTGGGACCACAGAAAATACAGAAAATTGCAGAGAAACATTTAATATCCAGGAATTCACATTAAAGACACTACCACTGACTATCCCTGTAACAAAACTGGCACACACCATACACAGTCCAGTCATATAATAGGTTTTGGCCTAGTCTTGTGGTGTTTTGTTCTTACCATAGCTGCTTTCCATTTGGCTAGCGTGTATCCTTGCTTCCCTCACTCACCTCGTTTCCTCACATTGTAGCTCCTCCCAATGAGAGGGATGTGAGAGAATGATGCAAAAAAAAAAATTTAATTAACCAAACAAGACCTCACTCACTCCAGCAGAATTTTGAGGAGACGGTGACAGCTCATGAAGCACAGCATCTAACATGAAGAAATAATTAAGTATAAGTAACAGTTTAAAAGGAAAAAATGCTTTCTCATGGAGTGGAACTTTCCAAAGGTTCAGGAACTTTAGGGATGGGTTTACTGGGATGATCATCGCTGATTGGTCAAATATAGATCCGCAGCTGCTTCAGTTTTCTGTACCGTACTCTAGTACCAATATTAGGCTGAATGGTGGACATTTTTTTGTATATTAACATTAAAAATGAAGTTATGCTTTGTTGTCAGCTTCCTGACTTGTTATAAAAAAAGAGAGAGCATGAACAAGCAGAGAGCATGAGCAAGAAAGTGAATACGAGAGGGAGCAGTGGTAGAGAGAACAAAAAGAGAGAGAGAATGAAAGATATAAAACATTGCTTGCAGATATGGTTCCACAGTTCTTGGAATATTTTGGTCGAAATTAGGTTTATGTTTATTACTAAAAGAACAATTAAAAAAACCTATAAATGTTCCAAATAACCAAAAACCAAATTAGTTTACAGTGAGTCTGATGTCCTTTTCAGATATTATAGAAGTAAATGGACTGTACTTGTATCGCACTTTTCAAGTCTTCTGGCTACTCAAAGCGCTTTTTACATTACAAATCACATTCACCCATTCACACACAACCTGCCCATCAGAGGAAACTAAGCATTCATACACATTCACACTCTGATGGCACAGCCATCAGGAGCAATTTGGGGTTAAGTGTCTTGCCTTGCCCAAGGACACATCGACATGCGGACAGGAAGAGCAGGGAATCGAACCACCAATCTTCCGATGAGAGAACAACCCGCTCTACCTCCTGAGCCACAGTCGCCACTACTACTACTACTACTACTACTACTACTACTAATAATAATAATAATAATAATAATAATAATAATAATAATAATAATAATAATAATAATAATAATAATAATAATAATAACAACTGCGACTGCTGAGGTTTAATACTGTAACTTATATTTCCCTGGATGAGCCCTGGAGATGACATATCGGAAATTGTGTATACATTTGATGATCTAGGCGTCATTTAGAATTCATTTTCTGTTGTCCATAAACAATACTATATAAGAGAAATATCAATGCGGCAATACATTTAGGGACTGTTGGGCCCCTGGCACTTTCGTGCTCAGGCCCTAATGATACCACAATAATTGGTTTTATTTCCACAGAAGGAGTCATTTTCATTGTCTCAGTGCTTGACTAGACACATCTTCACCTGCAACCCACAAAGCAGACACACACACACACACAAGCATGCAAACCTCAGCTCACCTGGATGTCTCCCAGTTGTTTTGTCAGCTCCTACAGATAAAAAAAAAAAATCAGTGATACTCGGTAATACCTGAGGTACTGATAAATTTACATGTATGTATGTATGTATGTATGTATGTATGTATGTATGTATGTGTGTGTGTGTGTGTGTGTGTGTGTGTGTGTGTGTGTGTGTGTTACCTGTGATCGTGGCCCAGGGACTTGAGTTTTCATGGAGGGCCCATCATAGTCAAACTCCACCTGAGTCTTTGTTGCTGCCTTGCTGACATATCTGCATCCTGGTGGAGACAACATAGCAAAATAATCCATACATTTACATAACACTCAGGGATATTAGTGAGTGTCCTTACACATTACCAAACAATGCTTGCATTGTTTTAACACAGGGCTGTTCAGTCAGAATGCCTGCAAAGTCAGAGGCGCAATGTGTGAGGAGAAATGGTGGCAAAACATTTCCTTAAAAGTGCAGGGAATTGGGCTATAGGACAGCGCACAAGGTCTTCCATGGCTTATGTGAGCTTGTGCTTTTCATGCTATTTAAAATTTTTAAAAAGTTTTCAGTTTCAATCTTGACAATGCAATGAGAATGAATTTTAATGATAATGTTGAAGAGTGACATGTTTTTATTGCTTCATAGGTCTGCCAAGGCATAAACAAGCAAAAATAAGACTTATTCCTGTTCATGTCATTCAACTTCACCAGAGATGTTCACTGATTTACTAACTGTTCATCATTGTGGTTAATAGTGTCTACTACACAGTTAAACTAGAACAATAAATCTGATCCAAATAGATTAGCCCATTGATGATTGACAGAAGAGAGCACCTTTGAGACATCACTCAGTCACCAGCTTCTGTACACATGTTTTTATAACAAAGTCGTCCTTGAGGTCAGTCAAACATTTACACCGATTAGATAATGCTGGTCTATGTTCTCTGAAACATGTTATATCACGTCTATCCCTGAGCACATCAGAAGAAATGTAATTACATATTTAATGGTGATGTTTGAGTGCAAAATTCTCAAAAATGACAAATACTGAAGTTCCCTTGGAAATTGAGTTTGAAATCTTTTTTTTCAAAATCTGATTATGTAGAATTTGCTGATGACCTGCTTTCTCAAACTATTGTCATTTAATTACCAATTACAACCCAGAATTTAACACCAATTCAAAAAGGAGGAAGGAGAAAGGAGAACACAAAGGTGGAATGAAACCTTTTCTTAAAAACTACTTGTAGTAAGAGTTGTAAAATAGCTGAAGGAGCAAAACAGACAATTGATGAGAACCAAAGTAGTCTTTAACAATTAACAAAGGAACTAGATGCACACTGTGCTAACACTTCTAGGTCAATCTAGAAAAAGATATATGTAACAAGGCAACATTTCACATATTGACTGGTTTTAAAAGGATATGATTTTAATTGTAGAGTGTTGGGTTTACCTGGAGCACTGAGGCGCAAGTTTTTCTGCAGGGAGAGCACAAGTTGACGACTGATCAAGGAGGACGCCATGACAAAACTGTCAACAGACAGAAAGAAGTGTGAGAGAGATGCAGCAACAATGCCCTCAGAGTCTGACTGACCAAGTCACCTAGACAGAGAGAGAGAGAGAGCAAGAGAGAGTGAGAGAGAGCAAGAGAGAGTGAGAGAGAGCGAGAGAGAGTGAGAGAGAGCGAGAGAGAGCGAGAGCGAGAGCGAGAGAGAGCGAGAGCGAGAGAGAGCGAGAGAGAGCGAGAGCGAGAGAGAGCGAGAGAGAGCGAGAGCAAGAGAGAGTGAGAGAGAGCAAGAGAGAGTGAGAGAGAGCGAGAGAGTGAGAGAGAGCGAGAGAGAGTGAGAGAGCGAGAGAGAGCGAGAGAGAGCGAGAGAGAGCGAGAGCGTGAGAGAGCGTGAGAGAGCGTGAGAGAGCGAATTGGGGATTAATGTTACTACACTAAACTAATGGGCTGATACGGTGACCCTGAAAACTCAACACACAGTTCTTTCTATATTGATGTAAACCTACCGAAATGAATTTCAATTTAGTATCCATTATTTTACTTGTAATTGACTGTGTTTAAGTACAGAGCCTGGAGAACAAAAAATGTCTATTCAGCCACACATGTGCATACATGCATGTTATGTTAAAATAACCACAGGCTATGGGGGGTGAGAATATAAAGTACAAAAGACTGCACCACAACAATGAAAACATCATGGCATATGGAACTGACAACAGAAAGCTGCAACATGCACACATGTATGTTCATCTGGTATATACTGCGCAAAGGTTTTAGGCACTAAAGGTAAAGAGAGGACTCCTTGTTCTTCTTATTGCTGAAGATAGTTCTTTACGACTCTTGTTTTGGGGTCATTGCTGCAGAATAAATTTGGGGCAGATCAGAGGCCTCCACATTTGAGGAAGCCATTTATATGGTCAGATTAAGCCAATACTTTTTCAGTCTTTATTTTTCTGTATTTCATGTTGTAGGCCAAATTATCACATCACAACACAAATGTGACATAGTAGTGTTTAGATCATGCATTTCAAGAATAAAATATAAACCACTGAAAAAATGCAAAAGTTGGAAAGGAGATTATAATGCACAGGAATAATGAGCTCCTGTAATACAACATCTCCCACATAAGAGACAATCAAATTATAACTGACCAGGCTGATGTGTGCATTGTTATTTGTAGCAGCCTAGTGGATGACAAATGAATACTAATGAAGGCAAACGCAGTGAATGACCATGTATAATAAATCATAATCATTATAGATAAATGCAGACTGTGTGATATGTGCTGGGATGAATGAATTTACTTCATTCACTTCAGCACAATATTTTCAGGACCATTTTGGGAAGGCTTAGCCCTTTATAGTGCCGCCTATTGATACATGTTGATTTTAATAGTCCACCTAAAATTTATAACCAATAGATTTTTTATTGTATGCATTTTGTCGACAGACAAAGTCATGGCTGTCCTCTCTCTCTCTCCCCTCTCATTTCCCAAGTTCTTATGTAATACTGGCAGCAGGAACAGGAAAATTCCAGTTATCTGCTTTCACACAGCCAAGGAAACCCTGGCCCATCTCACACACACGCACAAACACACACACACACGCACACACAAACAAACAAACAGAAACACACGCGCACACACACACGCACGCACGCACGCACACACACACACAAACAGAAACACACGCGCACACACACACACACACACACACACACACACACACACACACACAGTCGGTTTCTTGGCAACACCTCATGAACTGGATGAAACTGGTTTAGAGAGAGTTACACAAGACTGCATCTTCATATGCCCAGGAGGGTTAGGGTGGGTTATGTGAGGGGGGTGTATAATAAAGTGATGGAGGCTGGAGGCTGAAGGCACACAGCAAGTTTGAACTGGGATAAACTGGAAACCGAACACAAATCAAGTGCAACAGCAACAATGCCTAATAGAATCCTTGAGTTTGGAATCTGAAATTGAGGTGGATTTCTGATGTGTTGGAGGTTTCAGATGTCCTAAACATTGATGCCATGAATTAATTCATACTCAGGGACAGGATCTTGCACATCGATTATCATAGCACCACAAATGCTGGAATGTGATTTACATTATCTGTAATCTTTGTTGTTGTGCATTGATTTTTTTTACATTCACCTGATACAGAGTAATGATGGGGAGGTTTGCAAACAACACATGTATATTACAGTGATAACACTATAACGTCTCCCACTGCCGCACTTTTGCTACGGTTATACAATATGATGCAATTGAGTAGCACCACATAGCATGTCACTAGGGGATGGTCAGCTTTCAGCTTGCACAGGCAATGTGATGTCACATCTCGATGCATTGAGATTACAGTACACTTCACTCCAAAATTTAAATATTCGGTGAACAACCAAAGAGCTATATATATATACATACATATGATAAGATACAAATGATACAAATGATAAAAGATGATTTACTGCCATTACTAATGTTTTTTTCCCCTTAGCATAAAATATTTCTTTTCAAGTACTGTGAAGCACAGAAAAAGATCATGGTTTAACATGCTTTTACATCACCAATCTATAAAAAATATACTGTACAGCACATAAAATACACAAGCTGTTAAAATATCCAGGTTACACGCACAAAGTAAAGTATTTTTATTTTTACCGACACCATGTCACTGTGATGCCAAATTTTAATATACGTTACAAACTGAACACAAACACTGACAAATAAAGCAGCGGGCAGGACAGAGAAGCTAGCATGACCATAAATAACATCAAAACCCAGTACAGACTCGGCATAGTTTCCCCATGTCTACACAGAGAGCATAGCACGTTTAGCAGAGCAGCATCAGCAAGTGTTCTGTGTGTTTACACAGGAGGTGTTCAGGTACATTATTGAGCAATGCAACACCCACATTTTGGAAGTGTTCAGAGTCCAATACACAAATTTCACTGTAGTTACGCGCACAAAGCAGAGGAAAATAGACTTGACAGCACTGTGAAAAAACAGGAAAACCTAATGAGAAGTCTAATGATAAAACTGTGACAATATAGACTAAAATGGACTACTGAATGTAGGACTAAACTGGCATTGAAAAAAGACAAACAAATGCATCCCAAACACTTCAATGCCCCCCTTTCAAAAATATTGCATCCAAGGCCCCCTAACATTTTCTGAATGACACCTGGGAGGTGGTACCACCCCTGTTAACAAACACTAAGCTAGAGTAACTATGTTAACCAGCGCAGCTTCAAAAGGAAACCTTAAACTTTAAAATGCAAGGCTAAATGTTACAAAACAAAGATAAGCTGAAATTGTTTCAATAAAAGATTAAAATGTTCTTTGTTATGAGGCAGAGATTATTATCTGACTGACTGGAAAAGCAATAAGAAAAGAGCTGGCTAACAGTATGCTTAGTTAAGTAACAGTTTGGTAGTTAAGTAACTATCTATTTCACAGTACCCAAAACAATTTTGTTGCAAGACATGCAAACAACTTTTAAAATACTTGTCTTCTGAATGGAGTTCAGATCAATACCTGCTCCATCCACACGCAAAATAAGGTATAAATATGTCAGTGATGTTATTTTTTATACATAGATTTCTGTCAAAAAGGCATATCATACATTTTATACATAGATATCTACATACTGTTCAACTTATATAACTTCACCAGCATTTAAGATGTTTATAATTGATGACAGCAGCTAAGGTGGTGTGTGACTCCAGTGTTAAATTAGGTCCAGCTGGAAATTGGTGCAATTTCAATGGAGCCCCAAGTGATGCAAGAATGGGCATCAAATCTGAATGGCTTGTTGAATCAAGATAGTACAGAGCAAGCCAAACTGACTGAGGTGTTTTGTTAGGGCCAAGTCCTGAACGGTGCGAAGGCCCTCTTCTAATTGAAGCGATTATTATTAGGGCCCGAGCACTGAATGGTGTGAAGACCCTATTGGATCTGAAGGAATTATTAGGGCCCGAGCGCTGACCAGCATGAAGCCCTCTTGTATCCAAAGGAATTATTATTATTATCATCATCATCATCATCATCATTATTATTAGGGCCCTCTCTCAACCCAACCGGTCAAGGCAGATGGCCGCCCACCCAGAGCCGGGGTCTGCCTTAGGTTTCTTCCCGTTAAAGGGGAGTTTTTCCTTTCCGCTGTCGCCAAGTGCTTGCTCATGGGGGGAACTGTTGGGTTTCTCTTTCTGTAAATTAAAGAGCGTGGTCTAGACCTGCTTCATGTAAAAGTACCCTGAGATGACTTTATGTTGTGATTTGACGCTATATAAATAAAATTGAATTGAATTGAATTGAAGAGGAAGTCGGCCATTTTGTGTCAAAGTTGCAATTTTTACGGTGATTTTGCTATTTCCAGCCCGCATACTTTAACAAACTCCTCCTAGACATTTGACCTCAGGAACTTCAAATTCAGTCAGTATCAACTACAGACATAGGAGATGAAAAGTTATTAAAACAGTGTGCGTGTGACATTCCAAGGGGGTGTGGCTGGGTGGCGAATTTTGATCCTTCACCATGAAAATTGAAACGGCCATAACTCCAGCATACATGATCCCAAGAGACCCAAACCTTTTGTGCTTGATAAGAGTCCTGCCCTGAACACATCCATGTGTCAATATTGGAACAGAGTCACCAGCGCCACCTACTGGCAACAGGAAGTAACATGTTTTACACTTTGACGCCCTGTAGGGAGCACTGTGATCGGATCCACCTCAAATTTACTCAGAATAGCCTCAAGACCTTGGAGATTATATGTTGTGAAGCTTTTCATCAAAAGCTGTTGCCATGGCGATGCAGCGAATTTCAATGTCTCACCATGAAAATTCAAAGCCTTATAACTTGACTGCATGTGGTCTGATCTTTTCCAAATTTCATATGCTTGTTAAGAGTCCCGTTCTGAAAATATGTTCAGGCCCATATTTAGCAAAAGTCATAGCGCCACCTACTGGCAACAGGAAGCAACCTGCGTCGTGCTTTGTCTAATTACTCCTAGGAAATTTGGCACCTTAAATTAAATCAGCTAATAAACCTTGGTGATGCTACATTTGGCAGTTCATGACCCAAAACCAAACACTGTTACCATGGCAACACATCCTTCGCCATGAAATACAATGCTGTTCTCCAGGGACTAGAGATGGCTCAACAGTCACGATAACAGTCCAGACCTGAGCATGTCTACATTACAATATTTAATCAGTGCTGCAAACTGGCTCCATAGCACCCCCATAACACATTTCAGGAAAGCAGCCCCAACAGCAGGCAAACAAGTGGACAAAGGAAGTGATGTTTCGACTGCGCTGCGCTCCGACGTACGCCGGGGCGCGAGGGCCCGATCATTGCTGCATGCAGCTTTAATCAGGGCCCGAGCGCTGACCAGCGCGAAGCCCTCTTATATTCGTAGTGATTATGATTAGGGCCCGAGTACCTACCAGTGCGAAGCCCTATTGGATCTGAAGGAGTAATTAGGGCCTATTGTAATTCAAAGACTTTTTCTCTATTATTATTATTATTCTGAAGCAAACGCATTTTTGAGGACCTAAACATGCACAAAAAGTTGTTAAACTTTACACATACATCAGAAGTGGTAAAAATTTTTATATTTTATGCATCTCGTAAAAAGGCGGGGCAAAATGGCTTGATAGTGCCCCCTAGAAAAAAAGGTCATTTCCAGCCCGCATACTTTAACAAACTCCTCCTACAGATTTGACCTCAGCCACTTCAAATTCGGTCAGTATCGTCTACAGACTTAGGAGATGAAAAGTTATCAAAACAATGACTTTTCGACATTGCCAAGGGGGCATGGCTAGGGGTGAATTTCGATCCTTCGCCATGAAAGTCACGGCCATAACTCCAGCATATAAGAGTCCCGCCCTGAACACGCTATGACATGAGTCATAGCGCTATCTAAGAAAGTAACATGTTTTACGCTCCAACGCCCTGTGGGTAGCATGGTGATCGAATCCAGCTCAAATTTACTCAGAATAGCCTCAAGACATTGGACTTTGTATATACTGAAGTTGGTGAGTTTTCAGAGAAGGGTGTTGCCGTGGCGACGCAGCAAATTTCCATGTCTCGCCATGAAATTTCAAATCCTTATAATTTGACTCCACATGGAAATTTGGCTAATGCACCTGAAATTAACTCAGCTAATAAACAAGACCTTGGTGATGCTACTTTCAACAGGTCATGACCCAAAACCAAATGCTGTTACCATGGCGACAAATCCTTCGCCATGAAATACAATACTGTTTTTCAGGGAGAAGGGATGGTTCTATGGTCACGAAACTTGACACACATATCTGGAGGGACACCCGCTAAAATCGGAAGTCGGCCATTTTGGAAAAACTGGTCAATTTTTTTGAGTTTTTTTTGTGGCCATTTTTCTTACCTTGTATTTTCACGAACTCCTCCTACAGAATTCATCGTAACAACTTCAAAATCAGTGTGTGTCATCCAGACTAGTGTATGATCAAAAGTTATTAAAAGATTTAGTTCATGTTGAAGCGTTTGGCCGTGGCGTGGTGTTGAGTTTTGAGGTACCGCCATTACAGAGGAAACTGATATAACTTGAGTGTACATGGTCGGATCTGCCTGAAACTTTACAGGTTTGATAACAATCCAGGCCTGAGCATGTCTACATTACAATATTCAATCAGTGATGCAAACTGGTTCCATAGCGCCCCCTATGGCATTTCAACGCAGCAGTCTCAGCAGAAGGCAAAATAGTGGGCAAAGGAAGTGATGTTTCTCTCCTTGCTCTGTCTGAAAACTTCGACAAGTCCCTGACAAAAGCTCTTCGGCTGCACGGCACTCCGACATGCGCTGGGGTGCGAGGGCCGAATCATCGCTGCTTGCAGCTTTAATTATTAGGGCCTGAGCGCTGACCAGCGCGAAGCCCTCTTGTATTTGTAGTGATTATTATTCTCTATTATTATTATTATTATTATTAGTGACACGGGCACTGCACGAGTCACTATGCTCCATAGCTATGCAATAGCTATGGAGTGTAGTGAGTCACTATTTTTATTCGTCATGTTTCTTCCACTTCTTATTATTCCTCTTCCGTACAAAATTTCAGCGCGTAACTAGTCCCGCAGCTTTGAGAAAAACCATGTGAATTATACATCAAAACGTGCGCCTCGTTCAGAAATGGTGTGCTATGACTTTTGGTGAAGACATTGAAATTTTTTGCGACTTAAGTTGCGAAAAACTGCGAAAAATTTCCCATAGGAAATGAATGGGGAGGGGTCAAAAAATGTCCACATTTTAGGGGCAATTTCAAGCTTCAACTACTTCGCCATACTTTGAGCTACAGACTTCATTCAAACTTTAAAATGTTCACAAAGTTGTAAGCTATTAAAATTGTATTCAACTTTTTAATATCTTTTATACTTTTTGTTCTGTGACTTTTAAAGTTTCATGCCCAATTTTGGATACATTTTGAGTTTAACATTAGTGTGTATTGCTGGAATGTTCAGAGCTAGAGTGCGTGATGTCATAGCTAGAGTGGAAGAGGCTGTTTAAATTTTTCTGAAAAATTTCTGGATAAATCTTTCTGTCAGCCACATATTTTGGTCTACACAAATAATTTTTTCAACACTAGTAGGCACACTTGTGCTCTGTCATTTAAATCACCAACCGTATCTCAGACACAAACAGAATTTGACCTGTCAGCCCTTTTTTGAAGGGGTTACCAGCCAACTGTCCCATAGACTCCCATATTAATTCAGGAGGAGATTTCAGGAGGAGAGCTGAACCAACACCCTTTTTTCTCTCGCTCTCCTGTCCACATTTTTGGGTCTAGGGACTTGAAGATCACCAATATTGTGCAGAAAGATCTTGCGGTGGTCCTGGTCTGCTCAGATTTCTGATAGGACTTATGGTTCTTTTACAAAAATGCCTTTTTGACAGGCTCACGGAGCTAACATTTTCACTTTGCTTTGACAAATTTACACACCAACATACACACGCACGTATACACTCGCGTGCCCACGCACGGGTTGCCATGGGGAGAATAGCACTAGCTAATCTGCTTGAATCAGAGGCGCTGCACCAACCACAAAGTCATCAGTCATCTGACTGAGGTAAGTGAATATTTTTTCTCTTCAACTTTGTTATCTTAGTAGCATTAGCCTACATTGTTCTTGAATTTAGACATTCTCTCATATTTTTGGGAATAAATGATTAATATGGACAAAAAATATACAGTCCGTAAGAACAGTGTACATATGGCTCTAAACTGTGACTCAGTGGAATTAAACGGTACAGCTGTCAACGTCCATTAAAGTGCTGTGTTTGCTTCTGTCACGTTCAGAGTGATGTTAAAAGTGTTTGAGGATTGAGATAGACTGTCGAAAAGTAAGGTCCGTTTTGTTTACGTTAACCAGAAATAGCCACGCTATATAGCAGCACCAGACTCCATTGAAAAAAATACACATTTAAGATGGTAAGGTAACAGGAGGTGCTGCTGTAGCGCTGCAAGCTGCTTAGTCTGTGTGTGTGACTGGGTGAGTTTCGGCGGTTGAAGAAGTAATCAGATCCCTTCGTAAAGCTAAGTACCTCACAGTAACGCCAAAAAAGAGACTGTGTGAGGTTATGGTAGATCTGTGCACTGCTAAGTAAATTTAGTCTTTCTGTCAAAGGAGTCTGGTGTATTTGAACGGCAGTGAGGCTCACTGGCCAAACTGGTAGATGCGATATCACAGATTAAAACTGACCTTCGTGCTGAAAATATTGTTATTGAGATAAAAAAAACCTTTTACTGTTCATATAAACACCCGACAGTAAGTTACACACCCGGAGAACTACGTATATATTGTTTTATATTTATATTCTACTATCTATTGGACTATATACATACAGTCAAGACTGAAATGATTCATACCCCTTGCGCTAATTTTGTCTTAAAGTTACTTATATTCAAACTTTTTTTTTTTGAATGGAAAATAAAAGCTGAGAAATATTTATATCCACAATGATGCCTCTTTTACATCATCTTATTATCTTCTGATAGAAGCCTGTGTCATTTCACATCAAGAAAAAAAATAGCTGGTTGAAATTTTATATATATATATATATATATATATATATATATATATATATATATATATATATATATATATATATATATATATATTTGTATATATATATGTGTGTGTGTGTGTGTGTATGTTTGTGTGTGTTGTGTGTGTGATGTCTTTGTTATTGTAGGAAGGATGACAACAGATCCTGGAATAAGACCTCCAGAGGACATTATTAACATAGAAATGTGTCCATGTGGATGAGTTTAATTTGAGTTAATTCATGCTACCATAATGTTGTCTGTCTTACTGATTTCTTTGTTTTTGTGTATTTTCATAGAACATGCAAAACGATCACCCTGCAGCCAAATTTCCCCTCTGTCTGTCCTGTAAGAGACATCCCACTTCTGTTGCTCCTCCCAAAGTTTCTGTCTTTTTTTGGGGGGGGGGGGGCAGTTTCTCTTAACACATTTGAGGGTGAAAGGGCAGATTGTCATATAAATAAACACATGAAAAACAACTGTTCGTTTAAGGTGTTCTTTCAATATTTGAAATGTATTAAGATAGGTATTCATAACGTACTGGTGTGCTCATTTCCAGCCCGCATACTTTAACAAACTCCTCAGAGATTTGACCTCAGGAACTTCAAATTCGGTCAGTATCAACTACAGACATAGGAGACAAAAAATTATTAAAACGATGAGCGTGCAACATTCCAAGGGGGCATGGCTAGGTGGCGAATTTTGATCCTTCGCCATGAAAATTGAAAGGGCCATAACTCCATCATATATGATCCCAAGAGACCCAAAACTTTTGTGCCTGATAAGAGTCCTGCCCTGAACACATCGATGTGTCAATACTGGATCTGAGTCATAGCACCACCTACTGGCAACAGGAAGTAACATGTCTTACACTTTGACGCCCTGTGGGTAGCACGGTGAATGGATCCACTTCAAATTTACGCAGAATAGTCTCAAGACCTGGGAGATCGTATATCTTGAATTTGGTGACTATTCGTCGAAAGGTGTTGCCATGGTTACATGGCGAATTTCGATGTCTCGCCATGAAATTTCATAACTTGAGTCCACATGATCTGATCTTTTCCAAATTTCATATGCTTGTTAAGAGTCCCGGTCTGAACACAAGTACAAGTCCATACTTATTGACAGTCATAGCGCCACCTACTGGCAACATGAAGTAACACGCGTCGTACTTTGTGTAATTACTCCTAGGAAATTTGGCTGATGCACCTGAAATTAAGTCAACAGGAAGTCCACCATCTTGGAAAAACTGGTCAATTTTTGCCTTTTTTTGGCCATTTCACATACCTTGTATTTTAACAAACTCCTCCGACAGAATTCATCGTGAGGACTTTAAAATCAGTGTGTGTCATCTATACTAGTGTATGATCAAAAGTTATCAAAAGATTTAGTTTACATCGAAGCGTTTTGCCGTGGTGTGGCGTTGAGTTTTGATGTTTCGCTATGACAGAGGAAATTGGTATAACTTTAATGTACCTGGTCGAATCTGCCTGAAACTTTACAAGTTTGATTACAGTCCAGGCCTGAGCGCGTCTATATTACAATATTCAATCAGTGACGCAAACTGGATCCATAGCGCCCACATAACTCATTTCAGGAAATTTTCAAAGTAGCAGCCCCAACGGCAGGCAAAATAGTGGACAAAAGAAGTGATGTTTATCTCCATCTTGCACTGTTTGAAAACAGCCTGGATCTGGAGAAAGCTACGTGCCTGTGACTTGAGCACTTCGACTGAGTCCGACCTGGATGTACGCAAGGGTGTGAGGGCCCGATCATCACTGCTTGCAGCTTTAATTAGGGCCCGAGCACCTACCGGTGTGAAACCCTATTGTAATTCAAGGTATTTTTCTCTATCATTATTATTAGGGCCCGAGCACCGACTGGTGCGAAGGCCCTATTGGATCTGAAGGAATTATTATTATTATTATTATTCCGAAACAAACGCATTTTTGAGGGCCTAAACATGCACCAAAAGTTGTGAAACTTTGCACAGACGTCAGAAGCGGTGAAAAATTTTATGTTTTATGCGTCTCGCAAAAAGGCGGGGCAGGGTATTTTCACAAACTCCTCCTACAGAATTCATCGTAACAACTTCAAAATCAGTGTGTGTCATCTAGGCTAGTGTATGATCAAAAGTTATTAAAAGATTTAGTTCATGTTGAAGCGTTTGGCCATGGCGTGGCGTTGAGTTTTGATGTTTTGCCATGACAGAGGAAATTGATTTAACTTGAGTGTACATGGTTGGATCTGCCTGAAACTTTACAGGTTTGCTAACAGTCCAGGCCAGAGCACGTCTACATTACAATATTAAATCAGTGATGCAAACTGGCTCCATTGCGCCCCCTACAGCATTTCAACGTAGCAGCCCCAGCAGCTGGGCAAAATAGTGGACAAAGGATGTGATGTTTTTCTCCTTGCTCTGTCTGCAAACAGCCTGAGTTTGGAAACATCTACAAGTCACTGACAAAAGCCCTTCGACTGTGCGGCCTTCGACTGCGCGACACTCCGACATGCGCTGGCGTGCGTATTCTTTTCCGAAACAAATGTATTTTGAGGGCCTAAACGTGCACGAAAAATTGTTAAACTTTGCAGAAACATCAGAAGTGGTGAAAAATGTGATATATTATGAGTCTCGTAAAAAGGCGGGGCAAAGTGGCTTGATGGCGCCCCCTAGGAAATTGGGAAAATTGAGCCCCTCGATACAGTTTGTCGTAGGAGAATGAAATTCGGTATGCATATGTATCATGACCAAATGCACCAAAAAGCCGGACACATACCCTAACTCCAACAGGAAGTCGGCCATTTTGTGTCAAAGTTGCAATTTTGACACCGATATGGTAATTTCCAGCCTGCATACTTTAACAAACTCCGCCTAGAGATTTGACCTCAGCCACTTCAAATTTGGTCCATGTCATCTACAGGCATAGGAGATGAAAAGTTATCAAAACAGTGAGTTTTCAACATTGCCAAGGGGGCGGGGGTGAATTTTGATCCTTCACCATGAAAATTGAAAGGGCCATAACTCCATCATATATGATCCCAAGAGACCCAAACCTTTTGTGCTTGATAAGAGTCCTGCCCTGAACGTCTCCATGTGTCAATACTGGATCTGAGTCATGGCACCACCTACTCGCAACAGGAAGTAACATATTTTACACTTTGACGCCCTGTAGGGAGAGCGGTGATCGGATCCACCTCAAATTTATTCAAACTGATGGTTCACTGGTTCACTCTAATGTCACCATAGACTTCCTTTTGGGTCTCTTGAGGAATACTACCAGCACAAGTTGATATGTCAAAGTCCTCCAGGGCGATACAGGGGGATACATCTGCCAACTTTGAGTTATGCCGCAAGGTAAGTGGCTCATCCAAGGGGTTAAGGACCTTGACTGGGACCCAGCCATCCCCCCAAAGAAGTGCCACAACTCTGCCTACTATCACTATCACATTTTGGTTGAGGGTTCTTGATGTTGGAGGCTCCACAATAACTGCACTGCCAATGGAGAAGTCAGACCGCATTGGGAGTTTGCCACATAGTATGTCCTCTGTGCGAGGCTGCAGTGTTCCAGACTTTAATTTCACTGTGCCTATCTTGTCTGGAATTTGGGGGCCTCTCCAATGCTCGAGGTTTGCCATCAGCCCCAGAAACTTGGCACTTTCTCCCACATTTCCTGTTGTACGGGCTGTTTCTCACTGACACTCTGATAATTTCTTTAGCTTTGCCTACAAGTCTTTCCATTATTTCCCCAAAACATTGCTCTGTTTCGATGTGTCTCTTTCTTAGATATGCCGTCATCACCTCTATCCACTCATATACTGCGCAATGTGATCTCCTCTAAATGGGGGGGCTCTTTGAAATCTGGTTTCACCATGAGATTCACTTTGGACATATCAAATGCATTGGAACTGGTTGTACCACCACTGGACCCATGGGATGGAGTTTGGGGTGCTTTGATATGAGTGGCCCACTGTTCCCTAACCCACTGTTCCAGTGCTCAGGCCCTAATAATGGCTACAAATACAAGAGGGCTTCACAGCGTTCGGAGCTCGGGCCCTAATAATAATAATAATAATAATAATAATAATAGAGAATAATAATCGCTACAAATATAAGAGGGCTTTGCACCATTCAGTGCCCGGGCCCTAACAATAATAATAATAATAATAATAATAATCACTACAAATACAAGAGGGCTTCACACCATTCGGTGCTTGGGCCCTAATAATCAACAATAGCTTCCTTGCACCATTGCGCCCCTGGCACTCTTGTGCTGAGGCCCTAATAATCTCTACAAAAACCTGTATTTCCTGTGCCACATCACCAACATAAAATAAAAATGGTCTATCATCATAAAATTATATCTAGCGTAAGAGGCCTCTCTGGCTGATGTGGCTTCTGGAATACTTTGTCAGATTGTACTAGACACTAGATGTGCTCCATAACATTATATTTACATTATATCTTACCTGAAATTAAACGTGTTATATAAAGTTTCAATCCATGCTTTTGCCTTAAAACTGGTCTGGGGTGGTCAAATCAGCAGTCTGTCCTCTAGTGACCTGAAATTGTATTGACAAATGGACTGTTGTGTAACTACAGCTGCTGTGTGCTGTTATCAAACACTAGAGTCGTTTGACTCCATAGTCTGGCTAATTGGTCTGCTACAAAGGTTTATGACGCAGGCCCTGATTGTACCTAGCATTAAAATGCATCTTTGGTACCCAGGCCACACTAAGGATGGATCTGATCTGATCGCTCAGACCACATTTGGAGATGGCCTGAATGCAACACACCGAAGGTGGCCCAGGATACACTGACACTAAAGTAACATCCTCTATTTTCTGGCAGACAAGGCAGAGGAATTGTATTGCTGCCTCCCAATCCATGAACACTCCATCCAAAGCTGTTTTCAACTTGTCTGATAACAAATAACCGTTCCCCTAACCTAATCAGGATATGGAATAGAAATTATACCAAAACCAGAAAATAACTTGTTTTTCCCTTGTCTATCTAAAAAGTACATTTCATAAGCCAAACGTTTAATTTTGTTTCCCCAGGATAGTTTCCTCTGTCCTGTCAAGTGGATACATATACATATACATATATATACATATATATATATACATATACATATACATACATATATACATATACATACATACATACATATACATACATACATATATATATATATATATATATATATACACATACATACATACATACATACATACATATATATATATATATATATATATATATATATATATATATATATATATATATATATATATATATATATACACACACACATACATATACACACACACACACATATATATATTATATATATATATATACCTCCACCAAGCCAAGGAATGTTTTTTAAATGCCAAAAACAACACATATATATATATATATATATATATATATATATATATATATATATATATATATATACACACACACACACACACACACACACACACACACACACACACACACACAGGCCAACAAGAACCTCCACCAAGCCAAGGAATGTTTTTTAAATGCCAAAAACAACACCAAATATCTATTCATTGGGAAATCAATAGTATTTGGGGGCCTCTGGGCAGCACTGTTTTGAACGTGGGTCAAGATCTGTGTCATTCCTTGGGAAAGTGCAGGTAGCATAGCTCTTTTTAAGGAATAGGACAGTGCATAAGTGAGTGAGTGGTTAAGTGAGAGAGCGAGTGTCATCACTCATGCTTCCAGCTCAGCAGTAACACTCTGTGAAATTAGCTAGTAGTTAAATCTGACATAAATCAACTCTTCTCATTTTAAGAATTATGTTTTTAGACATGGTCCTTGTTTAATATGGACTTCTACTCCTAATAATAATAATAACTAGAAAATTCCTGCAGCAGAAAATTTGAGAGTGATACGGGCCGGTGCCGGTGGGTCATGTCAGCCCCAGCAGCTGATGGGGAACACTTATCAGGGAGGAGCTGATGGTATTTGTGTCATTGATGCTCTGTAATGATTTCAGTGGTATGGCCGTTAATTATTAGTGCTGATCAATAATTACACTTAGTTTGAAACATGAAAATAATAATAATAATAATATTATATATATATATATATATATATATATATATATATATATATAAATAATTCTAATAATACTATATGATATGGAGTCACAACATGTACATAATAAATATAATTTATGGGTTTTATACATCATCAGGAGCACACCTGTACATTATGAACACATTTCAAATATTGAAACAGAACACACCTTAGACCAACAGTTGTTTTTCATGTGTTTATTTATATGACAATCTGCCCTTTCACCCTCAAATGCGATTAGAGAAGCTGCCCCATAAAAACCTTTTACATGGACAAAATGAAAGAAACTTGAGGAGGAGCAGCAGAAGTGGGATGTCTCTTATGGGACAGACAGACGGAGGGAAATTTGGCTGCAGGGTGATCGTCTTGCATGTTCTCTGAAAATACACAAAAACAAACAAATCAGTAAGACAGACAACATGAATGAAGCAATATATACGTAGTTCTCCGGGTGTGTAATTTTAAGTCGGGTGTTTATATGAACAGTAAAAGAAGGTTTTTTTCCTCATAGCGTACTTTTATTTATAATAAAATAATCTGAATACTTCTTCAACCAACAGCATTACATTACTACACTAACAGTATTTACAGCACGAAGGTCAGTTTTAATCTGTGATATCATCTACCTGTTTGGTCAGTGAGCCTCACTGCCGTTCAAATACACCAGACTCCTTTGACAGAAAGACTAAATTTACTTAGCAGAGCACAGATCTACCACACAGTCTCTTTTTTGGCGTTAATGTGAGGTACTTTGCTTCACGAAGGGATCCGATAACTTCTTCAACCGCTGAAACTCACCCAGTCACACACACAGACTAATCAGCTAGCTGCGCTACAGCAGCACCTCCCGTTACCTTACCATCTTAAATGTGGGTTTTTTTCAAAGGAGTCTGGCGCTGCTATATAGCGTGGCTATTTTCGGTTAACGTAAATAAAACGTGCCTTACTTTTCAACAGAGACGGTCTATCTCGATACAAATCATATTAATGATGTCCTCAAACACTTTTCACATCACTCTGAAAGTGACAGAAGCAAACTCAGCACTTTAATGGATGTTGACAGCACACTGAGTCACAGTTTAGCTATATGTATAGTGTTCTTGCTCAGCACCGACTGTAAACTTTTTGTACATACTAATAATTTATTCCCAAAAATATGAGAGAATAATGTCTAGATTCAAGAATAAAGTAGCCTAATGCTACTAAGATAACAAAGTTGAAGAGAAAAATATTCACTTACCTCAATCAGATGACCTTTGACTTTATGGTTGGCAGCGCCCTCTGATTCAGGCAGATTAGCTAGCGCACTTAGCTCCGTGCACAAAGCTTCGCACACACCGGGACACTCACACGCACGCCCGCAGGCACGCCCACATGCAACCCCACACACATACACAGAGATTTACTCTGCTCCCCATGGCAACCCGTGCATGTGTGCGTCCTCGTACACGTGCGTGTGTGTGTTGGTGTGTAAATTTGTCAAAGTAGCTAAAAATGTTAGCTCCGTGAGCCTGTCAAAAAAGGCATTTTTGTAAAAGAACCATAAGTCCTATCAGAAATCTGAGCAGACCAGGACCACCACAAGATCTTTCTGCACAATATTCAGGGATGCAAACGGGGAAAGCTGAAAAAAGAGAGAAATTTGGCGGTGGCGGCGGGTGGCATGCATAGCACCGAGTCTAACAAGATTAACTTCAGTGGGTTACTCAAAAGGAGACAAAGGTTAACATATAAACATGTAAATTGTTATCCAAGTCTTCAAATGTGCAATATTCTCTCCTCAGTCTTCATCATCATTCATTGCACTTTTCAATATACTTGCACTCATCCTATAGCGACGCATGGGAGAGCAAGGCAACACTTGAACATCATCACACTCACTAATGCATAGTATGCAGAGTATGCATCTTGAGACAGGTTATGTGTTTAACAGCCCACTTCTAGGGTAGGCTAAAAATTTTAGCAAAATTTCAATATAAAATATTCTACACTTAAAAAAAACTGTTGGTCATTATGAACATTATGGGGGGTCAATAATATAAAATATAAAAATATTGTTTAATTTTATTACCAACTGAAGGCTCCTATCACCTGTTCCACAGTCCACTGATTCAACTCCTTTACTGGAGTAATAGTATAGGCTCTGATATGGACCTAAATGCAAGATAGCTTCTTTAGTTGAAACCCCCCCTCCCCCCTCCCAAACTCTAGGACCGCCCCTGCTGTTTTTTTTACTGACTCACTCACTGTCACAAATTAGCCTGCTGTTATAAATGTATACACTATAGCTTACATATGTTCCTGCTCTGTCTCCATGTTGTTGGACTTTACTAAAGAAGAGGATTTTAATATGAGCAGACATTCACAACATCTGACCAGGAGTGACGCTCTGTCACCTATGACTGTCACACACCAAAAGGAAAAAAGATGGTTTTTCTATCGCTTAGCGCGTCATGTCTTTCTATAATGTCACAAAGGTTGAAACAGTAACCACTCTGTTTAACAACGTAAGGATGGGGCTATTTGGTTTAATTTCCGAATCCAGCCGCGGGATTTGGCCCGTGGTCAGCCGGTCGGACGTAGTCAAGGCGGAGGGGTGCGGGGCTGTCCGAAAAGTTGCCTCTCCGAAAATCGGTGCAGTCTTCTGCTACGCTGCGCGTCTCACCGCGACACGGTTGGCATAGCAACAGTAAACTGTTACTTTCTCACTCTCACGCGCTCTCTCTTTAGAGAGACAGAGAGAGAGAGAGAGTTAGCCTAAACTGTGCAGTTGTCAGGACCGACCCCCCCCCCCCTCCCTCCCAAATTAAAAACTCTTCGGATCTGAGCGATTCACACAAGTCACCTATTTGGAAAAGAAAAAAGCGAGTAGCGCTTTTCGGCGCCATGTTTGCGTCTCTGAATATTAGTGATCTTCAAGTCCCTAGACGCAAAAATGTTGACAGGAGAGCGAGAGAAAAAAGGGTGTCAGTTCAGCTCTTCTCCTGAAATCTCCTCCTTAATTAATATGGGAGTCTATGGGACAGTTGGCCGGTAAACCCTTCATAAAAGGGCTGACAGTTCAAATTCTGTTTGTGTCTGAGCTACAGTTGACGATTTAAATGACAGAGCACAAGTGTGCCTACTACTGTGGAAAAAATTATTTGTGTAGACCAAAATATGTGGCTGAAAGGACGATTTATCAAGAAATTTTTCAGAAAAATTTTAATAGCTTCTTCCACTCTAAGCGATGACATCACACACTCTAGCACTGAACATTCCAGCAATACACACTAATGTTCTCAAAATTTATCTAAATTGCACATGAAACTTTAAAAGTCACAGATCAAAAAGTATAAAATATACTCAAAAATTGAATACAAGTTTAATAGCTGACAACTTTGTGAACATTTTTAAGTTTGAATGAAGCTGTAGCTCAAAGTATGGCGAAGTAGTTGAAGCTTGAAATTGCCCCTAAAATGTGGATGTTTTTTGACCCCTCCCCATTCATTTCCTATGGGAAATTTCTCACAGTTTTTTGCGACTTACGTTGCGAAAAATTTCAATGTCTTCACCAAAAGTCATAGCACACCATTCCCGAACGAGCCGCACGTTTTGATCTATAATTCGCATGGGTTTTCTCAAAGCTGCGGGACAAGTTACGCGCCGAAATTTTGTACGGAAGAGGAATAATAAGAAGTGGAAGAAACATGACGAATAACAATAGTGACTCGGGCTTTGTCCGAGTCACTACACTCCATTGCTATTGCATAGCTATGGAGCGTAGTGACTCGTGCATTACCCCGTGTCACTAATAATGCCAGGTGTGAACAGACATGCTCAGAGCTGTCCACTTGTGATTGGATCACCCAAGACACATGTTAATATCAAGTGTAAACAGGGCCATAGAGGTGAAGATTGTTTTGTGATCTAGCTGTGTAATGTAGGCACTCTGATAGACAGACAAAACAAGTCATTTGGAGACATTATCTTGGGCTCTAGGAAATTACTTTTCGCAATTAAAATCTTGACAATTAATCAACAATAAATAATGCAGCCTGAACGCATAACAAATACAGAGGTGGTTGTAGTCAATATGTGTCAATCTGGAAAGTAAATGTGATAAGAATTTCAGTCAACATGCATCAACACTCTGCACTAATCACATCAGTGCAATATTTTCATTCAAAATTTTGAATTTCACAAGGTGACACGTTTTCCTCCTATGTAAATGAAATATGTCATGTCAGAAAACAATTCCTATGCAATAACCCTAACACCAAAATTATAAAAATTTACCATGTATTAACAGCTTTTTTAAAATCACTGTTATTTCTCAGCCTATGCTGGATGTTGAATCATAACTGCAATTCAGAATGTAATCTATAAAATAAATTTTAAAAAACTAAAAATATTTATAATATATTTAATAGATAGACCGATGGCACCGACTACACGCAACTTCTGCTCCTCTGGTCTTACAAGAAAGAAAAGAAAGAGAACTGCCGTCTATGCTCACATATTTCAGGCATAAGAGAGGGTGTGTGCATTCACTAAGATTAAGATTGATTAAAATATTTTTCAACTTGTTTATACGGGTGTTATTTGGCTTTTAGCTTTTCTTGTCTTCTGAAACAAAAAATCTGGTTCCGACTGGATCTGGCTGGCTCTCACACAAGATATTATGATTGAGTATAGGTTGGTAACTATGCTAACCAATCCTTATTATTACTAATGTGGATACATATAATATGGAGGTATTAGGCTGAGACAGATGTTTGGTCAACTGTTGTCCCGACAGAGACGCTGTAGACCCAACAGCATCCCGATACTTGGACGGTTCAAAAGCACAAACACTCTCCGACGTAACTGGCTCACTGTCGATGCGACAAGACCGCGCACTGGTCTAGACATAGCTCGATGCAGACCCGGTTGTTCATGAGACATATATTGTATGTGATTAAGTCTCGAGAACACTTACCGATGATCAAGCGACGGCGTGAGAATGTGCGTGTTTATCCGCTAACCGCAGACCGACACCGCGACGGCGATAACGTTGCTGGCTGTGCTCTGTCCTTTCTACGGGAGGAGGGGCTTTCGCTCTCGCTTTAAAAAAACACACACGAATCTTTATCAGTAAGAATGCTGACAAACATTCATTTTTTTATTCCTGAAAGCGGTAGTTGTTAATGTGAGTGCTGATAAGTGTTCAGACTTAATTTTGTTCTTCAAAGCTTTATTAGGGCACCGACTGGTGCGAAGACTATTGTATTTGACGGAATTGTGTGATTGCTGAAAGCTGAAAGCAATAACACCAGTGGCGGCAGGTGACTAAAAAATTGGGGAGGACATGAGGAAAACCAACATGGAATCTTAGAACAAACCGCATCAAACTATATGATTGTCCCACCTGATAAAACAATTTACTTTCAAGAACAAAAAACCTTGAGTGGTGTAAAACGCTATATATATATATATATATATATATATATATATATATATATATATATATATATATATATTTATTTATTTATATATATACACACACACACACACACACATATATATATATATATAGAGAGAGAGAGAGAGAGTCTCTAAACAAAAAAAGAGCTCATTTTAGTCATGCAGTGGCTCAGATTGTGTCATTTTACCAAAGTGAAATTCAAATTTATAGTATTGTTCTATTGTGACAACAAATTTATGTTCTCATCAAAAACAGGCAACATATCACATGATTTACATGTGTTTCCTGTCTATTTTCTTAGTATACAGAAATACAGGAAGTACCACAAAGCTTGTAATGTGATAGAGGAACAGATCAGTGCTGAACACTAGAAACATTCACAGATCTAAAAGTGAAGGTTCACATCAGAAAATATTAATGCATGTATCAAATACATGAGTTACACACTCTTATCTATATGTACAATATACAAAATATAGTCTACGAAGCTGAGACATTAACACTAGGGGTGATAACATGAACACATAACTCAAGATTTGGATCGTATCAGAATTTGAGTCACTGATAAGATCATTTATAGGATCAGCGTAGAAAAGGGGGAGACCAATAAAACTTTGTTTTCCATTTATTCTGTAACACATTTACAGCCAGAAACAGCAAGGAACTTTTGCTCATTGTCTTAAATTAAAACATTTAAGATGTCCAATGTTTAAATAAAATAAATTAAACATATAAAACAGTGAGTGGTTGAAAAACAGTGAAACAGTCTCTGTCCACATCATCAAAACATAACAAACATACAATGCTAACGTCAGTTAGCAGCTAGATGCTAATTAACATTAAACAGCACGTAACCCTAACTCAAATGTCACCTCGGACCGTTAGATGCTGGTTTTATCGCTGCTGTTAGCTACACGCTGTCTGCCCATGACTTGTACTTACAGCAGTTTGTTTACTTTGTCTTAAATGAGACATTACATTTTGCAGTTAAACGCACAATATGTAATTTCAGCCGCTAGGGGTCTCTCAATAAAAACAATAACAAAAGACGGAGTGTGATGACTGTGTGAAGTATCAAGGGATCATGGGAGTTGTCGTCTTCATTGTTAAATAATCAGCTTCATCGCGGACACATAACTCCGGTGTTCATGGTTCAGGATGTTTATACCGGCAGCCGAATTATCCGCAGAGGTCTCCTCCTCTCCAGAACAAACGGACCCGCTGATTACAGGTGAAAACACTGAATAAAGCAATTTCATCTAAAAGATCGGTGTTTCTCCGACGATGTACGGCGACCCACGGACGTCAGATACGGGCTGTTAACTGAGCTACTGCTAACACTTGTTTGGTTTATCAATCTTATAACTTTACATCCAGACGTTCGTCCGGTTTCTCCTGGGAGCCGAATTATATGCAGAAGTCTCCTCTTCTCCAAAGTCAAACGTACACGCAGATTAAAGTCGTTAAAATACTAATTAAAATTGTTTTACCTAGAAATTCAGTGTTTCTCCTACAAAGTTTGGTGATGGATGGACGTCAGATACGGGCTGTGAGCTGAGCTGCTGCTAACACTTGTTTGTCTTATTAATCTTAATAACTTTACATCCAGACGTTCCTCCGTTTTCTCCCAGGAGCCGAATTATCCGCAGAGGTCTCCACTTCTCCAAAAACAAAAGTATACGCAGATTAAAATCGTTAAAACATGAATTAAAGCTGTTTTACCTTAAAAATCAGTGTTTCTCCGCCGATGTTTAGTGACCACCGGACGGCTGTTAGCTGAGCTGCTGCCAACACTTGTTTATTAATCTTAATAACTTTACATTCAGACATTCTTACGGTTCCTCCCAGGACCCAAATTATCCGCAGAGGTCTCCACTTCTCCACAGACACACATACACGCAAACTGAAATCGTTAAAAAAAAACAACATATTATTTAAAGCTGTTTCACCTAAAAATCTATATTTCTCTGGCTATGTTTGGTGATCATGGACTTCCTGGAAGGGCTGTTAGCCGAGCTGCTGCTAACGTTTGCCCAGTTGCGTCTTGATAACGTCCAGAGACTAAAATCCTTTTTCCAGCTAAAAGATATAGTTAAAAACGACCTAAGTTATCATGAAAATGTGGCTTAAAACTGAAGAAAAGTCCATTTATAACAGTTTATGTGGAACAAACACAATGCTGATGTAATATCTTGTAGTGTGTATGTTACTCTTTGGTAGACGCCATTGCAGCGGACAAACACAGCGGGACTCATGCATCTTGTGCTAAGGTTAGTTTACTCGTGTTGACGTATGACGCTATTGACATGCGACCAAATGAAACAGTCCGTTACTTTTATTAAATTACAGATTTCTCTGGGTTTGAAAATTGTTGGTAACAATAGGGATGACAATAGGGAACTCAACAACATATATAACATAGGTCTAGTTGTTTTTAGACGTTTTAATGTGGAATAATTACATATTATACCTTTAATCCACAGTTCATATGCCTGCTGAACCATGGGATATGATCAGTATGGATTAGGATCAACTATGATCCGTTACACCACTAGTTAATACTTGTTATTCTACTTACTCTAAACCTATTACTCAATATAGGACTCAGCTTAAAAACGAACTAAACTGTGAGAAGCAGCCAGACCTGCTGCACACTAATCACACATCAACTGGTGACTGAACAACCACTCAATTAAAACGAATGAATGAGTCCAGACAGCTCATTGTAACTTCAGCAAGCAAACTAACGTTACCCACAACACATTATATGATCTCTGCTGCATTATTGTTAAGGAGATGAATTCACAAAAAAGCTAAATTTAACCATCAGATTTGAAATTAGCGACTACAGAGACAGAGAGAGAGAATAATAATAATAATAATAATAAATTAAATTTTTATAGCGCCTTTCATAGCACCCAAGGACGCTTTACATGGACAGAAAAAACAAACAACAGAAGAGAAAACAGATTCATTTTGCTAGCAGTGGACTAAAAGCTTGAGTAAACAGGTATGTTTTAAGGGTGGATTTGAAGGAGTCGAGGGTGGGAGCATTGCGTATAGCTGCAGGGAGTGAGTTCCAGAGGGTGGGGGCTGCCACGCTGAAAGCTCTGTCTCCAAAAGTGCGCCAAAAAGTGCGGGGGACAGATAGCAGGCCAGAATCAGTTGAGCGCAGGGTCCGGGAAGGTGTGGGTTGGTGGAGGAGGTCGGAGAGGTACTAGGGTGCCAGGGAGTGGAGGGATTTGTAGGTGAGGAGTAGGAGTTTATAGGAGATCCGGTGTTTTACAGGCAGCCAGTGTAGGTGGATGAGAGTTGGGGTGATGTGCTGCCAGGGTTTAGTGTGGGTGAGAACCCTGGCAGCAGAGTTCTGTACATATTGGAGCCTGTCCAGGGTTTTGCTAGGAACCCCGAACAGGACACCATTGCAGTAGTCCAGGCGGTTTGTAATGAAGCTATGGATGAGAGTCTCTGCAACAGTGTGGGAGAGTGATGGCCGGAGTCGGGCGATGTTACGGAGGTGGAAGAAGGCAGATTTGGTGACGGATTTGATGTGTGACTGAAAAGAGAGTGTAGAGTCCAGGATGACCCCGAGGTTGCGGACTTCAGGAGATGGGGAGATGGAGCAGCCGTCAACCTTCAGGAGAATGTCCCTTGTTTTGTGTAAGAGTGCTTTTGGTGCCACAACCAGGAGTTCAGATTTTTTGCTGTTGAGTTGGAGTAGGTTTGATGTCATCCAGGATTTTATTTCCAGTAGGCAGTTGATTAGAGACTGGGGGGGGAGTTGTGTGGATGGTGTGGTGCTAAGATAAAGCTGAGTGTCGTCGGCATAACAATGAAAATTGAGTCCGTGATGGCGAATGATCCGACCAAGGGGGAGCATGTAGGTGGTGAAGAGGATCGGGCCGAGGACAGAGCCTTGCGGCACGCCCTGATTGACTGGGGCAGATGGAGAATGAGAGCTGCTTAAGGAGACAAAGTGTGTCCTGTTTGTGAGGTATGAGTGGAACCAGGAGAGAACAGTACCGGAAATGGCCAGGTCAGAAAGACGGTTGAGGAGAATGGCGTGGGAGATGGTGTCGAAAGCAGCTGAGAGGTCGAGGAGGATGAGCAGACTGATGTGGCCGGAGTCAGCAGCAATGAGGAGATCATTTGTGATCCTGATGAGGGCGGTCTCGGTGCTGTGATGTTTCTTGTATGCAGACTGTAGGACCTCGAAGAGCAAATTATTAAACATGTGTTGATGAAGTTGGTCGGCAACCACTTTTTCCAGGAGCTTACTGAGGAAGGGGAGGTTTGAGATTGGCCGGAAGTTGCTGAGGTCATCAGGATCGAGACCAGGCTTTTTGAGGACAGGGGTGACAGAGGCAGTTTTGAGGCAGGTGGGTACATGGCCAGATTCCAGGGAGAGATTAACAATATCAACCATGAGGGCCAAGAGGGGGCGGCATGTGGGCAAACAGGCTTTAACAAGAGGTGTGGGCATGGGGTCAAGGCAGCAGGTGGAAGCTTTGGCTTTCATGATCAGTTTGGTGACGAAGGTGACATCCACCGGGGAGAAGGAGGAGAAGGAGGATTTAGGTGGTGGGGGAGGGGTGGCGGCGTGTGACTGGGTTGGGTGTGAGGGAGGAGGCACAGATGTTTGGAGCAGCGTGTGGATAGAATCCACTTTTTCCTGGAAGTAATCCAGAAACCTGGGGCAGAGGTCACCAGCGTCCGCGGGTAGGGGATCCACAGGGGGGCGTAGTAGTCGGTTGATGGTGGTAAACAGAGTTCTCGGGTGGTTTTCGTGAGAGCTGATCAGGGTGGAGAAATAGTGTGTCTTTGTCTGGGAGAGTGCTACCTTGTAGGCAGCAACATGATCTTTGAAAGCCAGCTGGTGGACTTTGAGGCCGGTCCGTTTGTAGAGCCTCTCAAGTTGACGACCCCGAGCCTTCATAGTCCGGAGTTCACAGGTGTACCGGGGGCGGGGCGAGTAAATGAAACAGACTTGGTTTTGAGGGGGGCGACAGTGTCCAGGCTGATGGAGAGGACTGAATTGTAGAGAGCCACCAGACCATCCACTGTGATGTCAGAACGGTCTGGGGTCAGGTGGGCCGCTATCAGGTCGGATAGGGCAGGTGTGCAGATGGATTTGGTGTTCCTGAACGTAATTGTTCGTTTAGGCCGGAGTCTGGCTGGGGAGACTGGAATGGTGAAGAAAATGGCATGATGATCAGAGACGGCAAGATCAACACACTGCAGAAGAGAGGGTGGTGAGCCAGTGGAGCAAACTAGGTCCAGAGTGTGACCGCCGGTGTGGGTGGGACCGTGATGTTGAGGCAGTCCAATAGTGACAGGAATTCAGCGGCGAACTTGCAGCAGGCGTGCCTGCGGGCGTGCGTGTGAGTGTCCCGGTGTGTGCGAAGCTATGTGCACGAGCTAAATGCGCTAGCTAACCTGCCTGAATCAGAGGGCACTGCACCAACCACAAAGTCATCAGTCATTTGATTGAGGTAAGTGAATATTTTTCTCTTCAACTTTGTTATCTTAGGAGCATTAGCCTACATTATTCTTGAATCTAGACATTATTCTCTCATATTTTTGGGAATAAATTATTAATATGTACAAAAAGTATACAGTCGGTGCTGAGCAAGAACACTATACATATAGCTAAACTGTGACTCAGTGTGCTGTCAAAGTCCATTAAAGTGCTGAGTTTGCTTCTGTCACTTTCAGAGTGATGTGAAAAGTGTTTGAGGACATCATTAATATGATTTGTATCGAGATAGACCGTCTCTGTTGAAAAGTAAGGTCCGTTTTATTTACGTTAACCGAAAATAGCCACGCTATATAGCAGCGCCAGACTCCTTTAAAAAAAACCACACATTTAAGATGGTAAGGTAACGGGAGGTGCTGCTGTAGTGCAGCTAGCTGCTTAGTCTGTATCAGCGGCGCCGGATTCATTTCAGAAGTGGGGGGGCCAAAAAGTAAAAATTATAAATGATATCTTTGACTTCTAGCAGCCAACTCCCCTCTCATCTACAGCTGCTATTTAACACGTTACTATCGCTGGAGAAACTCAGCAGGCTGGCTAAGCTGTAGGCTACTGTTTATTGGACGCTCCGCTGTAAAGGTCGCGCTAATGGGAGAGAATCAGAGAAAACTTCCTGGGATTCTCGTAAAATAAAAGCTGATTTACATCTGATGAAGAGGTTAAAACGCTGAATTACAACCGCAGCATACTTTCTGAGTGATGTCCTGCCTCCTGCTTCCCTCGTCTAAACCCAACGGAGTATTTCCAGCAGGTGAGAACGCGTCTGACGTGGAATCTCCTGCTGTGTGCTACATATGTGAAAGGGCAACTCCGGAAATACTCCGGGTGTTTTCGGAGTTCATATATGAAAACGGCGTATAGCGTGTTTGCACCACAGGGTGGCAGTATAATATTTCTAAAGAGAGAGAGGAATGATTTTTTTTTTCAGTTGCCCGCCACCATTGTCCATTTCAGCACCGCGGACAGCCCCGAGACACAGCGCTGCTGTGTCGCTGTCCACCTGAAGAAATTTAATGCCCATCCACGAATTTGTGGAATAAAGTTGCAGCAGCACGTCGTGAAGGTGATGGCGAAGAAAGAAAAAGATTCAGGTAACGTGTTTAACAACAAACTTTATCTTTGAAAAAAAAACAAGCTAACAGTGTACTAGCATGAAACATGGAAATTACATTAATTAATGACACAATATTTTAGGGAAAAAGTAGCCTAACGGCATCTGTAAAAGTGCCACTGAACTGAGGCATATCACCGACACGAACTGTTAAGTAGGCCTGACAAGGTTAATCTTTCTTCCCCTCAGACTTTGCCGAAGTAAGCCTCCCTTCGCTCACTGGCAAAGCAGAAGCTGCGGAGCACTTTTTGGAGGTCCAGGCCATCGGTCAAATCTTTGTGGATGTGGAGGAAGAGGAGGTGATTTAGGCGTCGTTCAGACATTGTTGAGCGAAGGTACGTCTTCAAACGACGCAGGCTGGAGAAGCTGCGCTCAGCTGTCGCATTTGACATGGGCACGGTCAAATATAGCCGAAGAAGCTTGTCGAGCTCACTAAAGAGGGATTGTGTGCCTCGTCCCTGTGCTGCCAGAATGTCAGCAATCGTGGCCACCTTCGTCACCTGAGTGATAGGTCTTACAGCGGAACTGTTGTGTGCCTGCAAAACTGCTGGAAACATGGACAGCTGAGTGGAAAGACGTTCCATATCAACATCGCCCCTGTACATGTCGGCCACATTTTGGGGGATGCTGATGCAGCTGAATCCCGGGGGACTGTTTATTGCTGTGAGGAGTAACTGTTCCACGCTCATCAGCAGATGCAGAGTGGGTTGGTTAAACCTGCGAGTCAGCTCAGAGGTTAGCAGGTCGACTACCTCAAAGAACTGGCTCCTGTAGTAGTCCTCTGGATTTTCCCACTGATGCATCTCCATCATCATAACGGCGTGGAGCGCACCGCCTTGGAGGCAGAGTCGGTGCCTGAACCAGGTCGTTAATGACCGTTTTTTGTGCATCTTCAAAGATGCTATGGAATGCCTCAGTGGACCTCAGGTTTGTGTAATGTGTCTTGAGCATGTGTACTGCTGAATGAACTGTCTCTGGAGAGACATCTGTGGACTGGAGCACTCGAGCAACTTCCTCCGCAGAAGAGAAGAGTTTGAGAGACACTTTCAACCCAAATAAAACACTGAATTGTGTCATTAATGCCTGCAGCCCTGGTGCTTTTTTGCATGCGTCTGTGTTTCCTCCCTTTCCTATTATCTCATCCAAAGTGTCGTACACTGCTTCGTAATTATCCAGCAAGGATTTTATTGCACTGGTTCTGGCTGTCCAGCGAGTTGGGCAGAGAGGTTTGAGGCCACTGGGTGTGACAGGAGAAGAGGCGGTGCTGATGGTGTCAAAAATGGCAAGTCGTTTTGGTGAGTTATTTATTATGTCATGTATGTCGTGAACTAAACTGAAGGCACTACGTACAATGTTGCACTTTGAAGCAGCCTCTTGGAGTATCAGGTTCAAACTGTGATTAGTGCAATGCACTGAGACTGCTTTTGGATTAATGTCTTTAATACGTTTTGCCACACCTGACATTTGTCCCTGTAAAACAGATGCGCCATCATAGGTTTGCCCTCTCATGTCACCAATGTCAAGGCAGCATCTAAGTAAAATGTCTTTGATCGTAAGGGTTATTGATCCTGCATCAGTATTAGGACAGTCATACATTCCTATGAAGTCTTCGTGGACAACATAGTCAGTTGATACCCACCGTACAGACAGAGACAACTGTTCATGCCCGGCACAATCGCGGATTTCATCCACAGTGATGGCATAGTGTTTTGCCTGGCTTTTTATTTCAGTTAAGAGAGTGGTGAGAGACTCCCGATACATCTCATGTATAAGTTCATTGATTGTCTCATGTGATGCATATTTCCCGGTGAGCATAAAGCTTTTCAGCGTGGGGTTTTTCTCAGCTACAAGTTCGACTAGCTTTCGAAAATTGCTCTCCTTATCTGTATGTCCTCTGATCGCCAGACCCTGTCAGGTTAGAAACTGCAGACAGCGCAGTTGCTCCATCACCCCATCCCTTCTTTTCTCCTGCTCAATGCGCTCTTGTTTGACAAGCTGAATATTGACTGGTGCCTGACTGAAGTAAGCGCACTTTTTTTGGACACACTCTTTGTGAAAGTGAGACTTTTCATGGCTGTCTAGGAGGCTTGGGCACTTTTTCCAATTATTAATGCCTGATTTTATAAAGCCGTCATCTCCACATTTTGAGAAAGTTATGAGCTGTTTGACAGCAGCAAAACGGCATATTTCACAGAAAGCTCGCTTCCTGGTTTTACAGAGAATTAGCCATTCTCTATTTTTGTACCATTCTGCATTAAAGTATCTTTCTCTTTGGCCAAATGATCTAGCGGTTTCCTTTTTGTCTATAATTAGCTGTGCAGCTGTACCTGTCTCTATGTCCCGACAACAACTCTCCACGCAAACGGAGCCAGCACCAGCCTGTTTGGGTTCAATGCCGGTGGCTTCAACAGTGTCAGCAGGCACAGAACTGCTGCTTTGGGAATCTTCTGGCTGTTGCTGCGCTGGTTCTGAGGTTGAAGGGCCAGGCTCCAACGGAGTTGTGGAGATCAGAGATGAAACGTTGAAGTTCAGTTTTGTTTGACTGTATTTTCCTTTCTTATGCACCGGCTCTTTTGACATGTTTACAGAAGAATGCAATATATATGCAATATTAAGTTAAGGTTAGCTAGCGCTACGGTTCAAACAGATTTACTGTAAACAAAGTATAGGCTAAAACACGTCACAGCATTGAAACAATTTTATTGGTTGCAATGTACACTGTATACATTTGATTTTGTCCTCTTTGATTGGATTACAATGTAAATATTCTTCCCGCTTTATGTTTGTCTGCTTGTATAGGCGGGAATGATTGAAACATCTTTTTACCGTAAGTGTTGTAATATTGGGGCGTTTGAGGGGAATGATCGGAACGTCATTTTACCGTAAGTGTTGCAATATTGGCGCATTTGAGGGGACAGTGATACGATTTAAAAAGAATGAGAGGAGGGAAAAGTGGGGGGGCCAATGGCCCCTTGGCCCCCCTACTTCCGGCGCCAGTGGTCTGTATGAGTGACTGGGTGAGTTTCAGCGGTTGAAGAAGTTATCAGATCCCTTCGTGAAGCAAAGTACCTCACATTAACGCCAAAAAAGAGACTGTGTGGTAGATCTGTGCTCTGCTAAGTCAATGTAGTCTTTCTGTCAAAGGAGTCTGGTGTATTTGAACGGCAGTGAGACTCACCGGCCAAACAGGTAGATGATATCACAGATTAAAACTGACCTTCGTGCTGTAAATACTGTTAGTGTAGTAACGTAATACTGCTGGTTGAAGTTTTTAGACTATTTTCTTACAAGTTACAAGGTTTTTATGGGGCAGTTTCTCTAATCACATCTGAGGGTGAAAGGGCAGATTGTCATATAAATAAACACATGAAAAACAACTGTTGGTCTAAGGTGTGGTCTGTTTCAATATTTAAAATGTATTAAGAAATGTATTCATAATGTACAGGTGTGCTCCTGGTGATGTAGAAAACCCATAAATTATATTTATTATGTACATGTTGTGACTCCACATCATGACTTAAAAGTCAATGTAATATATATTATTATTAGAATTATATATATGTTTATATATATTTTCATGTTTCAAACACACTAAGTGTAATTATTGATCAGCACTAATAATTAACGGCCATACCGCTGCCTGAAATCATAACAGAGCATCAATGACACAAATACCATCAGCTCCTCCCTGATAAGTGTTCCCCATCAGCTGCTGGGGCTCTCTCACACATGACCCACTGGCACCGGCCCGTGTCACTCAAAATTTCTGCTGCAGAAATTTTCTAGTTATTATGATTATTATTATTATTATTATTATTATTCCGAAACAAACACATTTTTGAGGGACTAAATGTGCACGAAAAGCTGTTAAACTTTGCACAAACATCAGAAGTGGTGAAAAATTTGATATTTTAAGGGTCTCACAAAAAGGCAGGGCAAAATGGCCTGATAGCGCCCCCTAGAAAATTAGAAAAATTGAGAATTGAAATTCGTCATGCATATGTATCATGACCAGATGCACCAAAAAGTCTCTTGGACACATACCCTAACTGCAACAGGAAGTCGGCCATTTTGGGTCAAAGTTGCAATTTTGACACTGATTTGGTCATTTCCAGCCCGCATACTTTAACAAACTCCTCCCAGGGATTTGACCTCAGCCACTTAAAATTTGGTCCATATCATCTGCAGGCATAGGAGATGAAAAGTTATCAAAATGGTGAGTTTTGACATTTGACATTGCCAAGGGGGCGTGGCTGGGGGGGTGAATTTCGATCCTTCACCATGAAAGTTGAAACGGCGATAACCTTTTGTGCTTGATAAGAGTCCTGTGCTGAACACATCCATGTGTCAATACAGGATAGAAGTCATAGCGCCACCTACTGGCAACAGGAAGTTACATGTTCTACACTCTGATGCTCTGTGGGTAGCATGGTGATCGAATCCAGCTCAAATTTACTCAGAATAGCCTCAAGACATTTGACTTTGTATATACTGAAGTTGGTGAGTTTTCAGAGAAAGGTGTTGCCGTGGCGACACAGCAAATTTAAGTTAAGATAAGATATTCCTTTATTCGTCCCACAGCGAGGAAATTTCTTTGTTACAGCAGTAAAGGGATAGAAGTAAGGAAACACAGTATAAAAAAACACACCATTATAAATAAACATAATATAGAATAAACATAATAATAAATATGTCCATGTCTCACCATGAAATTTCAAAGCCTTATAACTCTGAACACATGTAAAAGCTCATATTTAGTGACAGACATAACGCCACCTACTGGAAACAGGAAGCAACATGTGTTGTACTTTACTCCTAGGAAATTTGGCTGATGCACCTGAAATTAACTTAGCTAATAAACAAGACCTTGGTGATGCTACATTTGGCAGGACATGACCCAAAACCAAAAGCTGTTTCCATGGCGACAAATCCTTCGCCATGAAATACAATATTGTTTTTCAGCTTGATAGCTTGAACTTGATAAACATGTCTATATTTGTTGTTTTCTTTAAGCATGGTAGAGCAAATAATAATTTTTCTTTCTTTTAGCATAGTTTGGTGTATGTTCACTGTTATTTTATTCGATATGATTTTGAGATAATTGCATATAACATTTACACTTAACAGTGTTAATATGGAGGCAACACCAGCATACTGTTGTTGGGAACAGGTAGGAGTGTGTTTGGTTATTAGCAGTAATTATGAATTGTGACAACAAAAGATTGTCAATGTTAATCAATAATTCAGGCACCAACTGGTAAAGCATCTCACACTTGGGACAGAACTGTCGGAAATGTGAAGAGCACAGTTGAGTAGGGGCAATAACTAATAATTATCAGGGATAATTAAATTAATTATTAAAAATGGATATAATTATTTACTTGAATTAACAATTAAAATTTTTTTTAAAAAATCACGGGGCACCACCCCAATAACCAAACAACATGGTCTCATAAAAAGAGCTCACTTTTGATATTAATATCTGAAAGATATTAATATTCAGAGAAACAAAGAAGGGTGAAATTGAGCTCTGACTCCTTCATTCAGCCACCTTTAACAAAATGTTTAACACAATAATCACAGAAGGACTTTAAAGATAAAACAGTGTTTATTATTGAGAGAGAGAGAGGGGGGAGGGGTAGAGGTGGAGGTAGAGAGAGAGAGCGGAGAGAGAGAGAGAGAGAGAGGAGTGTCACTACCCGATTTGCATCACGCATGCGCATCACTACCGATAATCTTTGACATCTACGTACGGCAACTCCATTTGGGCAAACATTAGACTTGAGTGTTTCTTATCATTTATGTGTCAGTGTGATGATATGAAAGATGTGTCTTTGTACAATGAACTATGCAGATCAGGCAGCAACAAACTCAACTCTGCTGTTGTTTGTCCAAGTGATGTTGCCGTATTTAGCTGTCCAAGATGGTGGACCTGCTCGCTCATGCGTGATGCAAATCGGGTAGCAACACGTGTCTAATGGCGGATAAGGAAGGACAAGCAACATTTTGCCAAACGTTATCTGACCATCAGATGTGCCAATGAGAATATCATCATTAGGAAGTTGTACTATAGTCTTAGAGAAAAACATACCCTTTTTCTTATTTTACATTTAGACTCATACATGATTGATGAAGCCAATGTGTGATCTTTTCCAATGCAATTGTTAGCTTTGCAGCAGCTATATTAGCTGTTTTTGCACGTGTGTACGCAATGGTGTCATCTGCATACATTTGTAGCTCTGCATCATGACACTGTTAAGGGAAATCATTAACATAGAGGCTAAATAATAGGGGACCTAACACTGACCTTGTGGAACACCCATTGTGCACTTCATGTTACTGGATAGTATGCCACCAACTTTAATACATTGTCTCTTATTAGATAAATATGAAAACATTCATGGCAGTGCTCTAGATGAGAACTTAAATTTAGTTAGTATCGATATTAAAAGATCATAATTGACTGTGTCAAATGCTTTATGCAGATATAAAAATACAGCACCAACTACTCCTCCTTTATCAAGTCTTGATTTAATTTTCTTCATTAAGTGCAAGGTAACAGTTTCAGTGGAATGATTTGCTCTAAAGCCAAATTGCATACAATTGTTGACCAAAACTGCTTGTATTAAGAAATGTTTTCAGTTGTTTAATGACAACTTTCTCAGCAACGTTTGAGAGTACTGGCAGTAAACTTTCTGGTCTGTAGTTACTGCCTTCAAAGCAGTCTCTAGATTTAAAAATAGGCTTGACTGGCACAGTTCCAGTAATCAGGAATGGAGATGTTAATGACAAGTTAATTAAATGAGCAGTAGGGGGAGTTAAAATATCTTTGTGTGGTTTGACAAATGGTGTCAAATTGGAACGCTTTGTTCTCCATTAATAGAATGGTTGAAATGAGTGGTTTTTTATGTGACACTGCATTGCCGACAAGCATTGCATTGTACTACAACACACATAAAAGACAGTTTTGTATGTATATACTATGTTCCAGTTTGCTTTTCTAGCATATGCACAATTGGCACGCTTGTTGTTTGGGCAGATGATCAACCCACGCAGTTGATATGAATTGGCCTTACTAGAGACAGATATACACCCCCAGCAGATGCAGACATATCAGTGTAAACCATCTACAGGCAAGGAAAGTAATAGCTCCTGCTTTATTGACACTTACAATCAGGCAATGAGTTTTACAACTGCTGTGTGTGTGTGGGCATATATATGTGTGTGTATGTTTAAGACTTTATATTTAACCATAAACTGGAGCACATTGTATGATGAATACTTGGATGAGCAGCGTGCCTGGATGTGTCTTCTGTCTTCCCGGACTGATTTGTTTCTTTGGAGAGGATAATTATCCAAGATGGTGGATACTAGATGAAGATGGGAATCCAGGCCAAGATGAAAACATCTCAGAGCTTAGACTGGGCTTGGTCAGATGAGAGTAGAATGGTGGATACCTTCCACAGCTCCTAGAGAAATTATGTGCAGTATATTAATAAAAAAACCTTACTGGGGAAATTAATCCCCTGACAATTCCTAATAACTAACATAGACAAGTGCAGTCAGAATAATGTTGAACTCATTATATTGAGAAAATGTTATACATCAGAAAGTGCAGTACAGTCGTAGCATCAAGAAACATCCCAACTACTGGTGGCAGGTTTTTATGTTGCCTCTTTATACTTGGGACTGAACCTCTAAATATATTAAACTGAGTTTTTTGAAGATTACATGCACCACAAGATTCTATTGCTCACTTACCACAAAGCGTAGACAATCAATATACAAAACATTTGTTAACACTTGCTATTAACAGGCACTAAATATAGTCTAATAATCAACCAAACTGCAGCAGTGAGTCTTATTAAACTCCACTGGCAACCAGGAATAAATATGGATGAATCTGGAAAGCCCCAAAGCCTTGAAGCTGTCTCTCATGGGGCGGCTGTGGCTCAGGAGGTAGTGTTATGGATATTCCATAACTGACCAGGACAACAAAATGTCAAGCTGTACTCTCCTGCTCTCTCAAACAGAAGATAACACATGCGTTGTTTGATAAACCAGGAGCCTCACGGCGAACCAAGGCCAGAATGCAGGTCATTGCCAGACAAAACAAGACAAAACCCAAGATACAAATTGAGGTCAAAGATTTGTGATTTGGAACTGATGAACTAATTTCTCTGATTTGCTTAAAGGCTGGTTTCGGACTGTCAGGTGTCAGATGAGTTGAGACATTGTACCACAAAGACGTGTTTCTCGAGTAGTTCTACCTTGCAAGGTTCATTAAAGCATTCCCACAATTTTCAGCAAACTCCTCTTCTTCAAACTGAAAACTGCCAACATCAGCTCAGAAAAATCCACAACAATTTGGCGTCTACGAACAGGATTTCAACACAACAAAGACGTGGTAAGTGCATAATTAGGGCCCGAGCACCGAACGGTGCGAAGCCCTCTTGTGTTTGTAGTGATTCTTCTTCTTCTTCTCTATTATTATTATTCTTCCAAAACAAAAACATTTTTGACAGTCTAAACATGCAGAAAATTTTGCACAGTTGTCAGGACTGGTGAAAAATTTGATATTTTATGGGTCGGCGGGGCAAAATGGCTCGACAGCGCCCCCTACAAAATTAGGAAAATTGAGCCCCTTGACCCAGATTGTCGTAGAACAATGAAATTTGGTATGCTTATGTATCATGAGGAGAAAAAGTCTCTTGGACTCATACCCTAAGTCCAACAGGAAGTCGGCCATTTTGGATCAAAGTTGATTTTGCCATTTCCAGCCTGCATACTTTAACAAACTCCTCCTACAGATTTGACCTCAGCAAGTTATCAAAACAGTGAGTTTTCACCATTGGTAAGGGGGTGTGGCCAGGCGGCGGGTGTCAATCCTTTGCCATGAAATTTCAAATGGCCACAGTTGCGGCATGCATGATCCTAAGAGAACCAAACCTTTCGCAATTGATAAGAGTCCCGCTCTGAACAAAACCATATGTCAATATTTGATATGAATCACAGTGCAACAGGAAGTTACATGTTTTATGTTCTGACGCCCTGTGGGTAGCACAGTGATTGGATCCAGCTCAAATTTACTCAGAATAGCCTCAAGACATTGGACTATGTATATACTGAAGGTGGTGAGTTTTTGGATAAAGCCATGGCGACGCGGCAAATTTCTTTGTCTCGCCATGAAATTTAAAAGCCTTATAACTTGACTCAAGGAGGTCTGATCTTTTCCAAATTTCAAATGCTTGTTAAGAGTCCTGGCCTGAACACATGTAAAGGCTCATATTTAGTGACAGTCATAGCGCCACCTACTGGCAACAGGAAGTAACGTGTTGTCTAATTACTCCTAGGAAATTTGGCTGAGGCACCTGAAATTAACTTAACAAGACCTTGGTGATGCTGCATTTGGCAGGTCATGACCCAAAACCAAACACTGTTACCATGGTGACAAATCCTTCGCCATGAAATACGATGCTGAGATTTAGTTCATGTTGAAATGTTTGGCCGTGGCGTGGCATTGAGTCTTGATGTTTCGCCATTACACAAGAAATTGCTATAACTTTAGTGTACATGGTGGGATCTGCCTGAAACAACAGTCCAGACCAGAGCATGTCTACATTACAGTATTCAATCAATGATGAAAACTGGCTCCATAGCTACCCCATAATACATTTCAGGAAAGCAGCCCCAGCAGCAGGCAAACAAAAGGAAAAAGGAAGCGATGTTTCTCTCCTTGCTCTGTCTGAAAATAGCCTGTCTGGGAAAAAAAATGCCTGTGACAGAGGCTCTTCAACGGTGGAGGGCCCGATCATCGCTGCTTGCAGTTTTAATTTTATTATTCTTGTGCCTCACCATGTCTGCATTTGACGAAATCACAAAGAAACTGTGTATCAATTTCACTTAAAACATGGTCAGAAAGTGAACAAAAAGTTAAAAAGCTGATGGTTGAAAAAGAATCTAAACACATGAAAGAAATGTTGAAACTGTGCAGTGGTAAGCAGGTGCAGAGAATGTGGTTGTGAAGAGGAAAAAAGGCAGAGTTGAGTGTGTCTTAACTCCTGCAGTGCAACAAAAGTGGCTGGGATTTTTGGGCTAGCTTCAGGCTACTTTTGGCACAGGGGGACCCACCTGAGGTTTAAACTATAAAAAAAAGACGTTTTCGGGGTAGGATTTGGCCTACTTCGTTTAAGCCAAGATCGAGGATCATTCACTCTGTGTCCTGTGAGAAATGTTTTGTGACTTGGGATTCTAAATCCGAGTCCGGCGCCAGTAAAAATTTTAAACAATAAACAGTGTGTACACAAGACGAAGAGTTGCTTCATCGGTTTTGGCTTCAAACCACTGCTATTGTGTCAAGGAGAGAAGTATAAAGAGAACTTTGATGATGCTGGGGAAGTTTTGATGTGTGTGTTTTGTGTTTGGTGTATTAGTTTGTGTGATGTTTTAATGTAAATGTGTTAAAATGGGCAACAACACATCTAAAGTAGAAGGTAGAACACAATCTACTACAAAATGAATACATTCACCAAAACACAAGAGAAAGAATACATCTGTTTCAGCAGGAAACAAATGCACCAATTTGGAACTGAAAGGTCAATCTGCCATTGATAAGCTTTCCGAAGCAAACCCCCACACACTAACTGATGCACAATACAGAGCAATGTTTTCTCCACAATCTCTGGCGGGAGTTGTTGGTAGACTGAAAGGATGGATTTTTGTGTTCCCATTTTCTTCCCTTATGAATCAGTGGACAGTGTGGCCATATGAAGGAGTGTTTGACAGAGATAAGCTTCGGATTGCTGAGTACAATGTTAATCCTTGTTTTGCGAATCCATCTTGGGATAGTGTGTATATGAAAGATTGTGTAAATGCATGGTTAACTGTTGCTTGTTAGAAGTATGGAGTGATTCTGGATGAAAAAAGAGTTGATCTTTTTTCTGATGAGTTCAAGGCAGCAGTGGAAAACTGTTATGTCATTTGCTGATGTTGGAAGCAGAATTGCAAACCAGAGCTACAGAAATGATGAAAATAAAAAAGAGACATGGTGAGAATGTGAAGACCATTTCAAAAGCTATTATATACAGTTGGGCAAAACGGCAAACAGATGCTCCCTCTCCACAAACTTTGTTGACCATTGTATCCAAAGCTGGAGTGGCTTTCCAAGAATCACACACAAAACAGCGATTTCAACTTATCCACAACTTTCATCTTCAAACCCCTTTTTAGCTACTAATATGACTGACCAAACCATTTCACAACAAGCAAAGACTGACTGTATAAAAGGCCAGGACATTTAAGGGTGCTTATCACTTTAAGACTGTCATTATCAGGCTCTAAGAGATGACGTTTGTTTACTGCGCCAGTTTTGTTATTGCATGCATGTGGGAAAGAGCGAGTGCAAAGCTAATTGCTAATGCTACCACAAGTCATAGTCAAGTCAGTTACCTGTGACAACACCCGTTTGAGCATCATTATCTGCCTGTGTGGTCCAGTGTTATCCTCAGTATTGAGTTAATGATGAAGAAGTAAGTGTCTGTTATTCTTTGTTAGATTTATACATTGTAGGTTTAACTACATGTTACACGTGTTCAGTGTGATTAGCGATATCACGGGGGTTGTTATGATGCTCACGCTGTAATTTACTGGAGGAAGTATTAAGTTAGTAACTTTCATGTGTTTAAGTTAAAGTGATATTGTTTACACTGTTGTGACGAATTATGTTAATAACACCTCTGTGAAGGAGAAATGTCCGTGGTGTGTGATAGCCATTATGGGGTAGCCGTTATGCGGTACTTTATTTGAGCAATGGGTGTCGCTGTTACACTTTGCATAATTTGTCAATATATATTTACTATACATAGGAAGTTGTATATATATATATATATATATATATATATATATATATATATATTATATACTATATACATATTTTATTCATGCTTAACAGTGACAATATCCTGTTACAGTCAATATTATAGAGTCTAATTGTGATTTATTTGTTATTCCAGACTGAAGACAATACTAGGTTAAACTGCAAATAAATACAGCTGGACCACAGCCTAGTTCATAAAGAAAGACGTCTCTGCCTCCTCAATACTGTATCCTGACCGATACACCAGCTTGTTTACTGTGTCCACCTAAAAGAGCTAGCCCTACCTCCTGAGCTCATTAACACTGACGATGAGTTTCTCTTACTAGCTGCAGCTGTTGAGGGACAAAGACTACAGACTGAAGTAGAAAATAGAGACGGTCAGACTGCGAAAAAAAAAAGCTAGGAAAGCTGCAGAAAAAGAAAAGAAAGCTAATTTGTCACTCAAACACATGAAAAGCCAGAAAAGAAAAGAAAAAAAGGAAGGACTGCTGTTGCTGAAGAAACAGAGACAGACACTCAGGACAGCTCAGGAGAAAGTGAGGTAGAACTTGAGTTACAAGAAGCAAGGAGGAGGAGTCTGACACAGACCATAGTGACGACATAGAACCTGCAGTCAAGCCAAAGACAACACAGAGACGACCCCACACTGCAAGTAGCAAAATTCAGAGACGAGGTGCCACTAGAGTGACACATTCAGATCTGAGAAGACATACGAGATCGAAAACTGACATTTTAGAGCCCCCTCCAAACATTACATCCACTTCAATAAATGCTCTAAAAATCATGGTTGGCAACACAGCTTTCTGCAAAACATGGACTCCTGCTGAGATGGTTTGAATGACACAAAATCCCCCCAATCCAACCACAAACCCAGATGAATACTGGGGATGGTTAAGACATGTATGCACTGTGTATAACTGTCTAATACCTAATGTTCAACAATTAATTGCTGGCTCATACAAAAATGAGAGTGGGATTTGTGCAAAGATGAGTTTCTTTTCCCTGCTCTGACAGAGGATGGTCAGTGGCCTCCTCATAAAACCATGACTGACTGGTTAAATGAAGAAGCAAAAACAGCAATAAGAAAGTGTGCACGACAGTGCACTGACTTTACAAAAGTAATTCACTGTGTCCAAGAAGCAAATGAAACTGTACCTGAGTTTGTTCAGATTTACATGAACTTGGGATAGCAATGCAGGAATAGTACGAGAAGGAAATTAATGTTTTGTTGTCTCAACTTTTGTGCAAAATGATGGTGCTAAATAAGTGTGAAGTTTTTGCTGAAGACAAATCTGCCTCCTACCCAAAACAAATGTTACAGCATGTGCGACAGGGAGGTGGACAACAGCATTACAAAAACAATACAAGCGAAAACCGGGATATTGTCACAAATATGGGAAAACGGGACATTGGGCTAAAGAGTGTAGAAGTGGTAGTCGTCAGAACAAACGAAATAATCCGAACCAAGATCGCCAAACAGGGGATTTACAACAAACAGCTCCCCTTGCTTTATCACAACAACAACCACCACCTCCTCCTCAACATGTTGCCAATGTGAATCATGCACAATATTACAATCAAGCATAGGGAGGCCATATAGGGGCAGGATCAGAACAACCATTTCCCATTCAAGCAGACTTTCAAAAGATCCTTTGGAAGATCCAACACTGCCTGTTGAAGTAAATGGTAGTAGAGTTGACATTTTGGTAGATAGTGGGGCCACAATTTCCACTGTTAAAGCTGATGAGACAACACCTAATTTTGTCACCACTGTAGGTGTTTCTGGTGTTCCTATTGTTGAGCCACTAACACAGAGAGCTAAAATAACTGTTGAAGGCTAAGATGTGCAACATTCTATCCTGATTTCTGAGAAAAGCCCAATTAATCTCATGGAACGAGATTTACTTTGCAAGTTACATGCCACCATTCAGTGCACACCTGATGGATTGTTTTTAAGCCTACCTGATGTGAAGGCTGCTCATGCATTTCAATTTTTGCTGATTGTTTGTATTGTTGGACATTGACTGATTTTAACAGGGTTTCCAGTTTCAAAGTATCCAGCATTCAAAAAATTGCTTAAATTTCACCAGCATGTGCAACACAGATTCCTGCCATGAGACCTGTACAACAGTGTCACTGTACAGCAGCATTTAACCCTTCAGAGGTGTACAAACAATTAGCTGATGTGTTTTGAATACAGAGGGGTTGGAGTGTGAACGATAACCAACAGCTCCAATTGTGCCAGACACAAATTCGATTTTAGCTTCACTAGCATCCATCTCAACACACTACACAGTCATTGATTTGTGTTCAGCTTTTTTCTCAATTCCGTTGCATCCAGATAGCCAGTATCTCTTTGCATTCACGTTCAAAGGAAAACAGTACACCTGGAGGCATTTGCCTCAGGGTTTTGTCGAGAGTCCTACTGTTAACGCAGCAGCAGCGAAACAGGACTTGGATGACCTCCACTTTCCAGGGGGCTCCACTCTCCTGCAGTATGCAGATGACCTCTTGATAACTTCACCATCACAGGAAGCTTGTCGAACGGACTCCATCTTGCTCCTACGGAGACTAGCTGAGTGTGGTCATAGAGCATCACTTGCCAAACTGCAATTTTGTCGGTCTGAGGTAACATACTTGGGTCATGTTTTGAAAGATGGACAGCGCCTGTTGTCACCAGAGAGGTTAAAACTGCTGGTTAACATGCCTTCTCCCACAACCAAGAAACAAATGCTCTTGTTCTTGGGGATGGCAAATTATTGCAGATATTGGATCTTTGATCATGCTGCTATGGACTCTGTTTTGCGAAACGCCACAATGCAATCAGCTCCTCCCAAGGTGCAGTGATTGAGAAATCTTCTCCTATTGTACTGGCTCATGACTGTGTTGTGCACATTCCACATGCAGTACTTCACATCTTGAACACATCTGCTACTCAACCCATGACAGCTGCACGTCGTTCAGGCTATGAAGCGATCATTCTTCATAGTCCACACATCACTTTAAAGCGCTCACCTCCATTGAATCCAGCTACTCTCCTTCCACTGATTAACACAGATGATGAGCATGATTGCATCACAACTATTAACCTGTGTACATCCCCAAGGCCAGACTTGTTGCAAACACCAATACCCAATTCTGATATGACTCTTTACACTGACGGTTCAGCTAGCAGACCATCTCATAGCACACGTCTAGCGGGCTATGCAGTAGTAAACGACTGGGGGGTAGTAGAGGCAAAAGCACTGCCTCCAGGTACTTTAGTTCAAGCAGCAGAACTGTATGCTCTAACTAGGGCTTGTGTTCTTGCTTCTGGTAAGGTGGCCACTATCTACACTGACTCACAATATGCATTTGGCGCTGCTCATAGTTTGGCCGGTTTTTGAAGATGAGAGGTTTTGTGTCATCTTCTGGAAAACCGCTACAGCATCACACTTTGGTTAATGACCTGTTAGATGCTATTTTGCGCCCATCTCAGCTTGCAAACATCAGATGTGCTGCTCACACGAATGGAACTGATCCTGTTTCACAAGGAAATGCAATGGCTGATGCTGCAGCCAAACAAGAGGCACTTTCCTTTCCCTCCATGGTACTTCAGTGTGCCTCCACACAACCCACCAATCCAATTCCAGTACCTTCTGCTAATGATGTTGTGACAATGCAAAATCACGCTGATGACAGGGAGCGAAGTCTTTGGTTGCGTAAAGGTTGTAATGGTCGACTGGTTTGTCCTTGAGCTCTCCTACATGTACTGGCATGTGTGACGTATGGTCCAGCGCATATTGGAAGAGGGGTGAGGAATGATGTTATTCGCTCACAGTGGTTTGCACCAGGCATTATTCAAGTATCACAAACACTTGTGAATAGTTGTATGATATGTCAACAGACCAGAAAGAAGAATAGCACAGTGAAACATGACCATTTGGAACCCCCATCAGGTCCTTTTGTAAATATGCAAATAGATTTTGTACATATGCCAAGCTCTCAAGGCTTCAAATACTTGCTAGTCATAACCAACAGGTTCTCGAAGTGGGTGGAAGCTTTTGCAATTAAAAAAGAAGATACAAGAACAGTTGTAAAGTGTCTGCTAAAGAGGTAATCCCTAGGTACAGAGTGCCACAGAGAATAGATAACGACAGAGGTCCAGCTTTTGTGTCAAAAATCACTCAGGGACTGTCAGAAATTTTAGGATTTAAGTGGTAGTTACATGTTCCTTATCATCCACAGAGTTCAGGTCAAGTTGAGAGAATGAATGCAACTATCTAAGACAGACTGACCAAAACTGTACTAGCCACAGGCCTGAAATGGCCTGATGCACTGCCAATTGTGCTAGACTCCATTCGGAGTGCACCAAGTGCAACAACAGGACTGAGTCCTCACGAGGTGCTGATGGGAAGACCAATGTCCACAGGGACAAGTCCCCCACTGACACAACACAAAACTACTCTGCTTTGGACGGATGAGTTCATGACTGAGTATGTGAAAAGACTCACAGAGATTTTGAGAAAGTATCATTTACAGGTGGCTGACAGACTCCCCAAACCATTGGAAGAACCAATTCATTCTTTTCAAGAAGGTGATCTGATATTAATCAAATCTCTGGAAAAAGTGTCTTTGTCTCCTGGATGGAAAGGTCCATACCAGGTGCTGCTGACTACTAGGACGGCTCTGAAGTTCAAAGGCAGAGCAGAGTGGATCCATGCCACAAGGTGCAGACTGGTCCCCCCAACCACTGGTGGAGGAGAGCAGAGCCCTGGCAGGTAACTGGATGGTTACTCCTTTTTCTCTCCTGTTTAGTAGATTTGGGCAGGGGGCAGATCAAGGCCGTCTAAATGAGGGAGAGACAGGAGTCTCTCTGATTCCAGGCAAAAGAGAGCAGAAAGGCTTTCCTTCTCATGACACGGCTGGTGTCATGAACCCAGTGCCCCATGATAAAGGGCACCCTTTGCAGAATGGTCCAGAAAATGCAGACTGAGAACTAGATCTTGGAGGTACGGACAGATCAACGAGCCCATTGGGACTCAACAACACCGTAAGTCCTCACAAAACAGAGAGATATATTGACAATGTTGCAAGAGAGTCTGAAGAAAAAGAGTCAGAAAAGACTGATGGACATATTTTACCAGCTTAAACGAATTGTTGATTTTTATTGTATTTGAATGTCCTATTGACAGATGTAGAATGAATGATTGTAACATTGCATATACAGTTACTTTTTCTCGAGGTAGATGGTGGTGGTCTACATATGATAAAGCACTGTTCGAGACGAAGCAGAGTTCATCCAAGTCCATGAAGGTAACATTTGCACTTGTTAAACCTCTGACCAGACCTCTAGAATTGTGGTGCTTCACCAGACAGCAGCTGAGAGGTCCTCCTGATTGTAGATCTTGGGGTACAAATTTCCAACTCCATTCACCAAAGCTGAATATAAGATATTCAATTGGAATGATCTTGCTTCAAGATTTAGAGACGAAGCAGACGATTGCTATACTCCAACATATCATGTAGACTTTATTAAGTCATCACAAAATACAGATATTGCTCTATACATTGCAAGAACGGTAAATGACATATATTTGGATTTAATCACACCACTCTTTTCTGTGTCTTTCACATACAAAGATATGTGAAACTAGGCTTTGAGTATAAGTTCAGGTTGCTCTTGCTCAAACTAACTGTTCAAAATCTCCTGAAAATCAAGTGTGTGTTCCCCAACCATATACAACCACTGTTATGGCTGAAGCTCTAGTTTATGTGCAACCATGGGCTGGCACCTTATCCATAGGGTCAGTCAAAATTCAGTTATGCAACTGTTCTGTGCCACAGCAAAGCGAGCAAAGACCTCAGCATGACTGCTCGACTTATCTTCCCACTGTCTTCACTCATGAGCTACAAAATGTTTCTTCTTGTTTCAGAGGGATAGGACAGGGACATGATAAAATAGGACAAAATAGCTGTAACACTGTGGTAGACATCACTCTTAAACAGTCCCCAACTGCTTGAGAGAGTGTATCTAGTTTGTGCTGACAGGGCCTATCGGTGCATGCCGTATGAAAACTCACATGGTGTCTGTTATTTGATGTACTTAATTCCCCTGATCAGAGAAGTAGAATCTGCCAAGATAGCTTCACTGTATCCACCGTTGCATATATACAAGAGAGAAATCTCACCAACTCAGAAAGTAGCCAGTTTCCTTCTCCCTTGGTATGGTGTGTATGTGTTCCAGCAAGAGCTCTTGTCTCTCTCCAAAGTCCTAGAAAATCATCTTAATGCCTCAAGCAGAGCTATGTTAGCCGAACACAAAGAGTTGCAGGAACTCAAAACAGTAGCTCTATTGAATCTTGACCTCCTGTTAGCTGCTCAAGGAGGAATTTGTAAGCTCATAGGCTCTGAATGTTATTCTTACATCTCTGAGACAACTGCTGACGTCATGGACATGGCACATGACACTGCACTGGGTATCAAAGAATTGCATGATAGTCATGGTTATAGCCTAGGTGAGTTTTTCAGGTTCCTTTGGGTCATGGTGGTCCAGGCTGGTCAGGTTCCTGACCACTCTTGGTGTTGCTGTTCTCCTTTTCATCCTCCTCTGCTCATGTGTAGGTTTGATAATCAAGCTGGTAGTGAAGAAGACCACAGGGTCTGTACTTCAAGCAGCCCAGGTGCATGTCACTGGGAACGCTGTAGATCATAATCAACACAGATTTGAGGTATTATGATTTTGATACTTTCCAGGACTGGATGAGACATTTTCAGCTGGGTAACATTTCAGATGAGGAGGAAGAAACTCAAGACCTGTAGGTTGAATGTTTCTAAAAGGTTTCTAGGTGTAAATCACGCACAGTGGTAAACTGAATAGAGTTATGTTTATTTGTACTTAATAAAGTTGAAGAAACATATCATTCTCTATTTGCAGGTGACATCTTACAATAATTTTTGATGATCCTTTAATGGTGTAATTATTAATCTTATTATGGAGTACTAATCTGAAAAAGTTTAGGAATCGAGTACTGTTAATGATTTTAATAATCTGTTTAAAATCTAGTTATCTCATATGTTTTTCATAAATGTGATTGAATGTTTATTTTGAAATGCGTGTTTGAAAATTGATGAAAATGAAGAGGGTCGCTCCAGGAGGATGGATTCCACATCACCATGCATCGTATGTGCAAAGTGCATGGGTTGAAGACTTCACTTTGTGATTGATTAAAATATGATTGTTATGAATGATTGTTCTTGGTTGAATTTGTTAATCCACATTGTGATTGATTTGTTTAATTGTTATATTGTAATCAAATGTTTGTATGACTCCCCTTTAAATTGCTATGATTTCATCTAGTAACAGGTAGAAAGTTTCTTGTCTTGGTTTGTATGGTTAGGTGACTGGTGACCTCTGTCAATGATATCATTTAATGCCTTGGTGTTCTAGGAGATGATGTTTGAGGATTTGCCTCATGACCGCCCCTGGTGGTTGGAAAACAGAACTCATGGGTCACATGACAGTTGTGTTAAAGTGGTACATAAGAGGGGTTTTTATCTGACTTACTGATTGTATGTTTTTATTGTTAGTGCATTATGAGTTTAAATGATTTTGTTCTTGATGATTTTTACTTTTGATTTTGTTCAGTGTAATTGTTGATTCTTGTATTACTCTTGTTTTTGTGTGAGAACTGTTATCTGTTGTGTGGACATAGTTTCTACTCTGTTTGTGTCCTTACAGTCATTAATTGGTAATTTGTATTGATCTTATGATTCATAAAAGGGGATTGTTATGGATATTCCATAACTGACCAGGACAACAAAATTTAAAGTGTACTCTCCTGTTCTCTCAAAAAGAAGATAACACATGCGTTGTTTGATAAACCAGGAGTCTATTATTATTATTATTATTATTATTAATAATAATAATATTAATAATAATATAATAATAATAATAATAATAATAATAATAATAATAAGTAGTAATGTTTGTATAAAGGGAAAATAGCCACTAATGAGCACTCGTCCACCAATATAATGTTATAAGGTCTTTCTAATAATTCTAAGGCAGATGGGGTGGACGGTTCAGAAACAGCTGAGACAGCCGGGCAGGGCTGGGCTGGGGGCAACCTGTCCAGTTCTGGTCCAAAGCCACAAGGGAGCAGAGGAAGACCATGGTGGTGGAAGAGGTCTCACAAGTGGAGAAGGACCGCTACCTCGTCAAGGCCGTGTCCCAGGGTAAACAGGGAGCATGGACTCGCTGGGACGACACCATCAACAGAGTAATAACCTGGGCTGACATCTGGCGAACTCCACAGTCACGACTCAGCTTCCTCGTGAGGGCAGCCTATGACACTCTTCCATGCCCCCAAAACCTTGTCCAGTGGTTCGGAAGCGAGGGCAAGTGCTCCCTGTGCAGCAAAGACAATGCAGGTCTCCAGCACATCCTGTCAGGGTGCAACTCCGCTCTAACGCAGGGGCGCTTCCGGTGGCGGCACAATCAGGTGCTGAGGAAGTTGGCAGAGCAGTTACAGAGATGCAGAGTCGGGGCAAACAACTCCTCTGATCCCCATCGGCAAAACTTTGCCTTCATCAAACCAGGAGAGGTAGGACAGAAGACAGTGACCGGGAGGTCGGGATGTCTGCTTACCCCTGGAAAGAGATGGGAAATGCGCGGCGACCTGGACAAGCAGCTGGTCTTTCCATCTGAGATCACACAGACAACGCTAAGGCCAGACGTGGTGATGTGGTCCACAGCTGCCAAGAAAGTCCTTATCATTGAGTTGACTGTGCCCTGGGAGGAGGGGATACCAGTAGCACATGAGCTCAAGCGGTCGAAGTACAGCGATCTGGCGGAGGAGTGCAGAGGAGGAGGCTGGTCCGCTACTATTCACCCGGTGGAGGTCGGATGCAGGGGCTTCGTGGGGGGGTCTGTGATCCGGCTCCTCCGTGCTGCAGGAATGACCGGTCACAACCTGAAGAAGGCCATCAGGGAATTGGCAGAGGAGGCAGAGAAAGAAAGTTTCTGGATGTGGTTACGGAGGAGGGACAGCAGTTGGGGCTCAACACCCCATTGAGGTCAGTTGCAGGGAGTGGCGTGGGGAGACGTCCTCACAAAGCCACTGCCCCCCCCACCGGGAGGTGTCCTGGTTTGGGGGCGAAACATCAGTGAACGGTGGCACCAGCTGACGACCCTGCGGCTGACCTCAAAGTGCACTGGAGGAGGTGCGGCAGGCAGAGATGCCAAGCAGTTAACCTGTACTATCTAAATTACTAAAATAATAATTACACCATAGGTACTAACCAAATGCTAAGTGAACTAAACTTAACTAAAAATTGTTTCAGATCAAAAGAATGTGCTGTTTTAAGAAACTCAGCGGCAAATGTGTTGGTGTTAATATTAAAATCACCAGCTACAATAAGGATAGGGTGTGTACATTTGATTTGGAAGGTAAGCACCTCAAAATTAGTAACACCATCATGGGGTATCATTTAAAACACCCATTAAAAAGTGGCTACCCCTCCAACCTGATATTTAATCTAAGCTAAATAAAACAATCACAAGAAGCAGGGCACAGATTTGAAAGTAATCATTTGATTGCTACCATGTCTCCATTAAAACAATGAATCCATAAAAAACAGTGGAAAAGGCTTCTAAAGTGGGTCAGTGAAAACACTCAGAAAAGGAGAGGAGCCGTGAAATGCAAAAAAGCGAGAGGATTTAATATGCTCAATATGTGCATGAATATAGGCTGTGGCTCAGGAGGTAGAGCGGGTCGTCCTCTAATCGGAAGATTGGCAGTTCGATTCCCGGCTCTTCCTGTCTGCATGTCGATGTGTCCTTGGGCAAGACACTTAACCCCAAATTGCTCCTGATGGCTGCGCCATCAGTGTGTGAATGAGTGTGAATGCTTAGTTTCCTCTGATGGGCAGGTTGGGACCTTGCATGGTATCCCCTGTACCCATTCAGCGCATGAATGTGTGTGAATGGGTGAATGTGATTCATAGTGTGAAAGCGCTTTGAGTAGTCTGAAGACTAGAAAAGCGCTATACAAGTATGGTCCATTTACCATTTACCATAAATGGCATGAAGAATAGAGAAGGCTTGGATCAGCTGCTACTCTGCTCTCTACTCAAGACCATCAGTCATCTTGATGCTGCCTGAGGAAGTGTGCCAAGCTATGCAACATGTTGCAATCCAGAGTAGCAAGACACAACCATAAACCCCAGTAGAGACCATAAGTCTCTCTCTCACTCCTGTGTGAGTCCAACTTCAGCTCATCCCTCCTCCCTCCCCCGCCGTGATTGCCAATGTTATTTCAATGACTTGTGATACCTACAAACATTCTTTTTGCAGACTACCAAGAGCTCCAATGAAATGCCAAGCTTCATGCTGCCAGCATGACCGACCCCTGCCTCAGCTTCAGGTGACTGCCTATAGACCGCGGTATATATAAATATTTCTATTCGAGTACTCCTCACCATTTATTTTATCTCTGCATTCATTGTGTGTAAATATTGTAAATAAATGATCTTATAGCTGAGAGAAGTTGCCTTGATTCTGTTTGTACATCTACATCAAGTTCCCTAGATCTAGATTCTAGAACTATAGGAGCAACTTAAATGTTTGGAAATATTTTCATATATTTCCAACCCAGATGCCTGTTTCAGAAAGCAGGTTCAGCAAACTCTGAGTCAAACCCTGAACTCTGACTTGATGAACTTCAAGATGGGAAACTGAGTTTTCGGTTTCAGAACAGCTGATCAGAGTCAGTTCAATCATCTGTGAGTATGTTCACTTTGAGTCAAGCTTGTGCGTGATGAATAAAACAAGCTGTTATCAATGGAGCTCTGATATGAGTCACCATGGCAACAGGTAAATAAAAGGCAGCGCCTCCATTTTAATTCAGTGGACGTAGAGGTATGAATGCATGTGCGTGTGGATGTTGCACATCTTTTATCTTTAAAAAAAGAGGCTGAGTCAAAGTGGGAAAAGTGTCGATAAATTAACACAATAACGTTTTACTGAGTGTTGTCCATTAATCCATCATTTAGCAGACTAACGTTTCCTTGATGATGATATGTTAAAATGGAATTTTACTGTGTGTCAGGATGCAGCTACATTACATTTTAAATATATTTGTTCCGATTTAATCTGACGGACAAAACATAGCAAGTAGCAACTGAAGATGAAAAATATAGATTTAAAACAGAGACATGACTGTAAGCTCTCCAGTAATAATGTGTTTGATAATTTGTACTTTGTACAAGGTTAAAATACAGAATATTTAAAATTTTTAGACATCTATTTGTATATCGGCTCAACAGCATTCAGTTACTTTATTTCAGCTGCTTCAACAAATGTAGTAAATTTAAACACTGTCACACTGAAATGCTGTTAAAACGTGTTCAGATTCTGCTCCCTATTTAAAAATCTCCACACCACAATCCAAAATATTTAAATATTTCAAATTTAAACTGAGATTACACATTATGTGCTAATAATCATTAACACAATGTAATAAAGATTTCAGTGGATAAGCTGCTCTTACAAACTAACAGCTGTCAGTTTTATTCTGAGCTGACGCTGAATTCACTCTATTTAATATCTGAAGGAGAGAGAAAAACACTTTAAATGACTGATGCACATAAAAGTGGTAACTTTAGAAAGTCCAGAGTAACTAAATTAATATCCAACCAGGATTTAGATAGTAAACTTCCGCTAATGAATGCTTTGATACTGACTGAATGAATGAGAAAATGAATGTGTGTTTTAAGAGGGAGGAGACAGAGAGAAACTCAGGGTTTGTTGAAGAAAACCTGCCAGAAAGCAGGTTAGGTTCACAGAGTCAGTTGCTGCAGTAACTGACCCTGAGTTTAAGTTAACTCTCTTTCTGAAACTGAAAACCCAGAGTTTCCCTCATCTCAGGGTGAACGAACTCAGAGTTTTCACTAAACCTGCTTTCTGAAACAGGCCCCAGGTTCACTGTGAATATTATGTACACATGACGTTTTGTTGCTGACAAACCCAGGAATACTATACTTTATTCAAAGGAAGCCACAAAGAAATTCTTTGTGTGGGACAGGCTTTGGCAAGAGCTCATTCACAACCTCCACCACTGCCATGTAGTAGAATGAACACAACATTAACAAATACAGTAACACACTCAATCTCAATGACAGGCAGCTCAGGATAAATAAGTTTTAATTTTCTCATGTAACCCCAGTACGTAACAAGCAAAGTTCTTGCACTCAAAAAAATCTTGTGGGCCGGTGCTTTCAAGCATAAACTGTGACTGTGAAGGGACCATAGAATAATAATAAATATGGTTTTATTATAGGATATTTATATATCCCATCAAAATCAAAGAGAGCTGGATTCAGATTTTATAATTACAAGAAGTTAGGCTTTAAATTACGATACATGTTAAGGTTAATATACAGCAACCGATAAATGTTGTCTCCATTAGAATATAATGATGAATGTTTCTCTTACCAGTTGCTCTATGCGTTCATATGGAAGAAACTGTGGGAAGTTAGAAGGGAGTTGTTCTACTCTGAAGCTGCACTGTCCATCCACCAGGTCCTGGAGTTGCGCCAGACAATGGCTGAAATGGTCGTAGGCCTTGCAGGAAACGTCCAGGTGTCGCAGGGTGAAATTGATCCTTGTAAGATATTCAGAGACAACAGGAAACCTGATGACTGCTCGATCTTTGGTTACATTTTCATTGTATATCTTCAATAACCAAAGACTAGGGACCCTATTGCTTCTGTTTTTGTTTGAGTTTTGAGTTATACATCTGTCTGTATAAATGGTTGTGCTGACATTGTAGAAGTTCAAAATAGGAATATGGCTGCATAAACTTGATCTCTAGATAGCCAGCTAAAGCTAACTCCCAATAATTTATAAATAATCTAACAGAAACATGTTTAAAAAAAACAGTTAAAACCATAAAGTAGAACTTAGCAAATTTCAGGCATATTGGAAACTGTCTCTCTTTGGACTCAGTCGAGAGCTTGATGCATGCTATGATTGTTTCCAATATGTTTGTGCCACATGTTGGGGGCAGGCTGGAGAAACACCCATAAAATCTCTTGACAAAAAGCCAATGCATTTCCAGCACTGCAGGGTACTGGAGAAATACAATTTACTGAGCTTTGAGAATTTTAGATTCTCACATTTGTGCCTAGTTTATAAAATTTTAAATGGTTCAGACCCTCCTCCACTATGTGACTTTGTGTATACTTGCTCAGTAAATTCTTTTAGACCCTACAGGATATCCTTTATGCAAGATTGTACCATACCATTTCATTGCACTGCATTTGGGTAGCCAGTTTTCTCTGTGCCACAACTCAGTGGAATGCCCTACCGGATCATATGAAGAGCTGCATTTCCATCAGTGTGTTCAAAATGAAATTTAAAAAATCTGCTAAAAACTACTCAGCTCTGTAACTACTGAATTTAAATTTCATCTCATGGTCTTCTCATAAAATCTCAAATAATATTAATTTGACAAGTTTACATTGTTAATTTATAGTTGACATTGTGGGTGTATGATAAATGAATTGTACTTGCATATGTATGAGTTAGTGATTCCACTTGCCATAACTAACTACCCATCTTGTCATGCTTTTATTATGGAATACACACTGAATCTAATTTATTAGTCACCCATCTCTTTTAATTTTAATTTTTACTTTGTTACTCTTACAGTCGCTAAAGAGTCCTCTTTCTGTGTGTGCACTTGAACGCCCCTTGAACCCTTGCAGACTTCACAGGTGAACCCTGTGCATGGTTACCAGTCTGCTATGCCCGGTACCTGTAGTAGGTTATGTACTATATGTACTATATGTACTAAGCTCCATTCATATATTTTATAACTTTGTTTATAATTTTGTTTTATGGGTAAAAGTGTGTTTTATTTGAATGACATGTCGAGATAAGTTCAGTAACCGCAGGTGTTGGTAATAATGTGGGTGTGTGTAATATATGTGTAGTAATTTATTAACCAAGTTATCAGTAATTTTGCTAGCTAATTTTGCATAATGTTAGCTTGTAGCTACTGCTAGTGAGGCAACTGGATATCAGCAGCAAGTAAGAGTTTGCTGTGGAGAGCTAATACATTTGAAATATTTTTTTGTTATTTTGTTTTACTGTGTGTGTCACTGTGTTTTACTGTGTGTGTGGCTACCAGCGCTATGTTCTATGCTCAGTGCCTGTGTGTATATTCTCTGCAACTGTTGCTGTGAGAATGGGCTGTGGAGAGCTAATGCCACTGTGTTGTTAACAGAATAAATTCAGGACCGAGCTAAGAGTGACTGTGTGAGTGTCGTCATTAAAATGGTGAATGGACTGCACTTGTATAGCGCTTTTTTCTAATCTTCTGACTACTCAAAGCTCTTTTTACATTACAAATCACATTCATCCATTCACCCATTCACACACATTCATACACTGAATGGGTACAGGGGCTACCATGCAAGGTCCCAGCCTGCCCATCAGAGGAAACTAAGCATTCATACACATTCACACTCTGATGGCACAGGATGGCCATCAGGAGCAATTTGGAGTTAAGTGTCTTGCCCAAGGACACATCGACATGCAGACAGGAAGAGTTGGGAATCGAACCGCCAATCTTCCGATTAGAGAACGACCCGCTCTACCTCTTGTGCCACAGCCGCCCCTGGTTGCACAACACAACACAAGAGAGAGTACACCACTGCTACATATAGCACCTTTCTAGTCTTCCGATCACTCAAAGCGCTTTTACATTACAAATCATATTCACCCACTCACACACATTCATACACTGAATGGGTGCAGGGGCTACCATGCAAGGTCTCAACCTGCCCATCAGAGGAAATCTAATTCATACACATTCACGCATAGCCATCAGGAGCAATTTGGGGTTATTTAGTCTTGCCCAAGGACACATGGACATGTGGACTCTCAAGCCAAGAGGTTCTACAGAGACCTGAACTTTCTGATACAGAATACAGTCTGATATTACTTTTTGAGGTAAAGCTGAGCCTTGCCTGGATGAACAACAAATTAGATATGCTGGAAATGATGAGAGAAGAAATCAGGTGTGAGGAAAACTGTCAGCACAATGGAAGTTAAAATAGTGGAGCTCACAAACAATTACAATAAATTCAAAGTCTCATTGTTAGATCAAATATGCAAATATGATCAGTGAGGGACAACTTAATCTTTACCCGAACAGCAGAGACACCTAATGAATATACAGAACAGAAACTTAAAGACTTTCTCTATAAAGAGGTGGACTTAACCAAGGATAGTGTTGAAGCTATATCCTTCAGCCCAGATCTACAGGCTTAGGAAAAAGAAAACCTTCACTGAAGCAACTTCATCTAACACAAAATCTCAACCAAGACCCACTATCATCAAGTTTGACTTTTTCAAACAATGGGAGGTGATACAGCATCTTGGTGTTGACATGCTACGGTAAGTGTATTCTGTCATTTCTGGTTGCCTACTGTGTCTGCTGATAGCGTTGTTGCTGCTCTCAACTCAGTTGATTTTACTGTATTACTGTGGATAAACAACCGCTGTGTTTTTGAACTTTTGCTAGTTCTACATAAGCACTCAGCAATTTTTCTCTTAGCGACTTTTATTGCTAATCGCTCATAATCGTTGGTTATTTGAGCTCTGCAGCTACCATAAACAGCTAAACTTAAGATAAGCAGTTAGCGATGGCTTCTCTCTCTCCCTCTAGCTCTCCTGCGCTCTCTTTCTCAGTGTGTCTTATTCATAATAATTTAAAACAAATTAACACAACATCTGAAACTGTTCAACAAAATAAGAGAATTAAATGTGGTCTCCCAAACATCAGATCACTATCATCTAAAGCTGTATTAGTGAACGATTTAATTTCAGATCAGCATATTGATTTATTTTGCCTCACTGAAACCTGGCTATGTCATGAAGAATATGTTAGCCTTAATGAATCCACTCCTTCCAGTCATATTAACACTCAAATTCCTCGAGATACTGGCCAAATCCTTGAGAAAGCAGTCCCCAATCAGTTATGTGACTTTCTAGATAACAATAATTTATTTGCGGCTTTTCAGTCAGGATTTAGAGTGCATCATAGCACAGAGACAGCTTTGCTGAAAGTCACAAATGACCTCCTGACTGCATCAGACTTAAAACTTGTCTCTGTGTTTGTCTTATTAGATCTTAGTGCCGCATTTGACACAATTGATCATCAAATCCTGTTGGAGACTGGAACATTTCATCGGCACTAAAGGAACTACATTAAGCTGGTTCAAGTCCTATTTATCAGATTGATTTCAGTTTATACATGGTTAATGATGAATAAAAGCAAAAGTGACATGAAGCCTGATGACTCCAATCAGTTGACTAGACTCCAAGCATGCCTTAAGGAAATAAAGACCTGGATGAGCTGCAGTTTTCTGCTACTAAAAGAAGTTATTGTGCTTGGCCCTAAACACCTTGGAAACACATTATCTAATGATTTAGCTACTCTAGATGGCATTAACCTGGCCTCCAGCACCACCGTAAGGAATCTGGGAGTTACCTTTGATCAGGATATGTCCTTTAACTCCCACATGAAACAAATTTTAAGGACTGCCTTTTTTCACTTACATAATATTGCTAAAATCAGATACGCCCTGTCTAAACAAGACGCAGAAAAAAATAGTCCATGCATTTGTTACTTCTAGGCTGAACTATTGCAACTCATTATTATCAGGCTGCCCTAACAAGTCTATAAAGACTCTCCAGCTGGTCCAGAATGCAGCTGCTTGTCTATTGACCAAAACTAGGAAAAGAGATCACAATAGCTTTGCTATATATAGCTTTGCTCTTAGCTTTGCTGCATTGGCTTCCATAATCCTTCTCCTCACTCTAATGGTCAGGCACCATCATATCTTAAAGAGCTCATAGTACCGTATTATCCCACTTAAGCACTGCGCTCCCAGAATGTAGGCTTACTGGTGGTTCCTACAGTCTTTACTGTAGGAACAGTCTACAGTCTACAGACTCCATGATTCAGTCTGAGGGGCAGACACCCTCTCTGTGTTTAAGAGTAGACTTAAAACTTTCCTTTTTGATAAAGCGTATAGTTAGGGCCGACCAGGCTCGCCTTGGACCAGCCCTTAGTTATGCTGCTATAGGCCTAGACTGCTGGGGGACTTCCCATGATGCACTGAGCTCCTCTCTCCTCTTCTCTTTCTGTATGTATTCTTTTACTATTAATGCAAATTACTAACTTGACTTCTTACCCGGTGTTCTTTGTGCTTTCTCATCCGCAGGAAGCCCCATAAATCATAAACCATGCTGACATGTTGGCGTCCTTCTGTCCTTTGCTGACTGGTCCTGCTGTTGCTGTTGTTGCTGGTTGTTGCTGTTCTCTTTCTCTGTGTCCCCTCCCCCTCACCCCCTTCTCTCTCACTTTCAACCCAACCGGTCAAGGCAGATGGCTGCTCACCTAGAGCCAGGTTCTGCCTTAAGTTTCTTCCTGTTAAAGGGGAGTTTTTTCTTACCGCTGTTGCCAAGTGCTTGCTCATGGGGGGGAACTGTTGGGTCTCTCTGTGTAAATTAAAGAGTATTGTCTAGACCTGCTCCATGTAAAAGTGCCTTGAGATTACTTTTTGTTGTGATTTGGTGCTACAGAAATAAAATTGAATTGAACTGAATTGAAAAAAGGGAAACCTTATGGGATTAGTGAGCAGTTCTAAGAGCGAGAGTGGCAGCACCAGAGATGGGGTCCTGATTACATCTCAAACTTGGATATAATAAAAATGGGACATTTTGCAAAAAAACCTTCAAATAATCTTCAGAAAAGACTAAAGAAGAGGTAACAGCATTAATCAGCAAGAACAAAAGAGGAAATATCATCTTTGGATATATTTTTAAAATCACAACAACTACAAGCTGTCAACTACTAACTGCTACCTGCCAGTGTTACCAGCATTCCAAAGGAGAAATAGAAGAGTTATTTTGTCTCTCCCATGAACTGGTGTGATGGAGGTGCAACTAACATTTGCAGCGGCCTCTCCTAGTTCCGACTATGCACCATCTTTGTCAACATCTCCATCTATGTCTATGTCATTGTGTAAAATGCAAGGGAAATGTGTCTATGATAGTCAGTGTCTTTTGGACATTCGAAATAAATACTTTTGATATGAGAAATAGCTGGGCTGGGGGCTTAATCAACTGAGTGTGCCTGGTCTGCTACACCCAGTGGACCCAAAGGAGACCACGGCCTTGCCTGGAGCTGTGCAGGAGAGGAAACATCAAAAGTGGTGTGACAGTACACCGGCAATGCCAAAAATCAGGTTGCCTGATGGTCTGTGGACAGCAAATGGATTATATAGCTCCCCCATCAGTGCTGGTCACTCTTTGAACTGAGATGCACTTTTCTCTCTAAATGCACTGTGCTGCTAACTGCTCATTCTTTTTGTTTTTCTCTTGAGATTTATGTTTTTATAATTTTTTAAAAGGAATTTTGAGACATACGGTATATCTTAATCCTTTATGTTATTGTTGCACTGCTGTGTTTGATAATATTTTTCAACAAATTAGATACATTTTTTGTGTTTGAAAATACACAAGAAAACAATAAATGAAACAATAAACTAAATCTTGAATCTTTCCACCAATTATTGTGGATAGGTGAGGAGTTCTACTGCCAATTCTCCACTCCAGGCACAGTGCTGGATCTGACCAGTGTGCGTTTGGTTATAAATAATTATCAGAGATAATTCTGAACTATAAAATCAAGAAATTATTAAAATTCATTAATAATATGGGGCACTACCCGGAAATCGTGACCAATAACCACACAACAAGGTAGTCTCGTAAACAATTAATTCACTTGGAAGAGGTAATATCTGGGATGTCAGCACCACCAACAGTGAAGGTTCAAGTTGAAGCTCTGACTCTCTCAGTAATCAGCCACTTATCACAATAAATATGAACAATGACAAAAAGGCTTCTCTTTAAAGCTATAACAGTATTTATTAATCTCCACAAGAATCAGCACCGTCAACAAATGTTCCAATTAACAAACATCATACTACCAACTAATACTAATCAAACAACAGACATAAAAACAGCAGCTGTGTATGGTTCAAACAAATCGATGTGACGTTTGGGTTAAACAATAACAAGATGGCGCCAACCGGTGGTCAGTGGGGTCTCTGCATTTACTCAATTCACTTTATCAAACACACATGTCTGATGGCAGATGACGAGGGGAAGAGTGGCACTGTGTCCCACACTATCTGACTGTCAGATGTGTAGAAAATGTGCATGATTATGTAGGTATGTGTGTGTGTGTGTGTGTGTGTGTGTGTGTGTGTGTGTGTGTGTGTGTGTGTATTAGTAACAAGAGAGGGAAGGAGAAGGAGGAAAAGCTGACTCGGTCCGACAACCAAGTGGGGAGAGCTAAGTAGCTCATGGAACAAGTGTACAGATAGTAGTCTGTACGCACATTGTATGGTTAACTGACAAAGCAATTTACTTTTTCCTTGTGGTGGCCCAAACACAGCAGTCCTGAGTGGAACAACACAAACAGTCTAGTGTGGTGAACACAAACTAAACAAGCAGCAACTTCAAATACTCCTCAAAGTGTAGCAGAAGAAAGGACTCGGCGATCTGTTAAATCATGCAACAAAAATACGTAAGTACTAAGCTTATAAAACACAAGAAATGTGTAATGAATAATGCTGGGCATTATTGGACAGTGATAACATGAGTACAAATCACTCATCAGGACAGGGCAGTGTTCAACTCACCCTACTGCCGACTCTGCCAGCTGAGGTTTTCAAATGTAAACATCAGACTAAACATCAAGGAAGAAGTGGAGAGGATTAACACCACAAGCAAGACCACCGCAACATCAAAAAGTAAACGTGGAGGGATTAAACACTGGCTGCAGTCTTTCCCAAATGGATCTTCTGGGGATCCTAACCACCTGGATAGTGTCCTTTTTTCTCAGCTGTGGTCAAGAGGAGGTTCTGGGTGCACAAGGCTGGTGCTGAAGGGCTTAAGAGGAGCTTCTTCCCTTGGGCCACTGGGACCCTGGATGGGATTTCTGCCTAGGATTGTCCTGTGAGACCATTTATTGTACTATAGGGCATGCCTGCCTATCAAAAACTGTCACGTTTAAAGCAGTTTTTCTATCAGCAAAAAGACCTGGGCTGTGTTTCATGGAGTGCTTTTTGGACTACTGTTGGCATCCTCATCCTCCTCACTGACCAGACCATCAAAACCAGGGGTTTAGGTGGTCTGAATTACCTATGGTAATTCAAGGCCCATTTCTGATTGTAAAAAAAAAAAAAAAAAAAAAAAAAAAAAAAAAATCAGAAATGAAATAAAAACTGGGCTGTAAATATGTGTTATGCCACCTGTCAGCAGGATTGAACAAAATAAATATTCTGTTTACCTTCAGTGAGACAGTTGGGCTTGCTTCTTGGAAAATGAGATTGTCATGGTCATAGTGACATGTGTAAGAGGCGGACATGCAGAGTTGCATTCCAAGTTACTTTTAGTTTGTTCCTTGCCTTTCATTCTGTGACAGTCACATAACTAGGTGGTGTTGAGAGGCAACAGAAATCTTACTGCCTGTTTTGACTGATAGGGATATTGACTGGCAGCCAGTGTCCAGAATGAAGCATGGTCAACTTGTGTGAGCTGAGGCTTCAGCCTGCTGTCTTCTGATAGTTCCATCAGTTAATTTTCCAACACAATGGATAGAAATGTCCTCTGAAGCAGGATCCACAGAGAAAGCTAGAGAATGGAAGTGGTTATTTAAATTATTCATTTTAATTTGATGTCATTTATTTAGATATAAAAATAACTAGCTTTGTAAATTTTGTAAACTATCAGAAAAAAATCATAACCATTTGACAGTACCACTGCCTCCACTGCCACTAGATGGTGCTCTGAGGCCCACCTGTGAACTGTGGCCCACTGGATGGGAATGAGTGATCTAAACAACCTCTTGCAAACAGAAAGGATCAGATAAGGAACCCCCATCTCCTGCATGGTCACCAAACCAGACCAATGACCCAAACCACCTTTGATCCTTTGACAAGAGCCAATACGATGAGAAGACCCATTCACACCCCAGTGTGAACTGATAGTTGTTAGTTTGGACAATTGTTATCATAACTCACCTCTAAGAGCCATTCACACACCGAAATGAACTGGCACCAACTTTAATCCCACTGTGGATTTTGACTTTCAGGACATGAATGACCAACACAAGAACTGATCACTGACCAGCATAAGGCATAAGACACGCTGCACAATATGCTCCTGTGACATACAGACACTCACAGACATTTACCAGAGCACAGATACACTCAAATGGCATGGACCCCTGCCTTTTGCAATCAGATCAAGGAAAACAGAGGACTGTAAAACCCAAATGTAGTTCTAGATTTTGTTTAAGGACAATTAATATTAAATGTTAATAGGTTTACATTACATTTTTTTTCTTTTTCCAATATTCTTTTTTTAATTCCACTCCAGCAGAATGAGCTTTTTTGCAACAATCATCCCCAGCATCAGGGATTGCCGCATCGCTGCAAGAAGGCTTGTTGTAGTCTGTGAGCAGCCAAAGATGGCAAGTTCAGCCTCTGGAGGAAAGAGTAATTTATAGGCCTTAGAAAACCAGTCAAATATTTAATTCCAGAATCCAGTCAGTAAGGGGCAGAACTAGAAGGCGTGTGACAGTGTGCCCTCTGACACTCCACACCTGTCACATTGTGGCGAAACATAAGGAGCAATCTTGTGCAGTTTGAGCTTGCAGTAATGGAGGCAGTGGACAACTTTGAATTTGAATAATGGATCAGTTATTGTTTGCTGTTAATCGAGCATGATTGTATTGTAGTTAAACACCTGTCCTTTGGCTCCTCAGAATGGCTGGCTTATCTATTTTACAGAATAGCAAGGCAGACAAGGAGGATCTAACTACAGAGTCGGCCACCATATTCAGCCAGGAGGGGGCATCGGGGACCAAATCGCCTGGAGATTCTTCCTGCCAAAACATCAATGCCCTTATGTTAGCAGCCCAGTAGTAATGTCTAAATATAGGTAGACCTAGCCCTCCCTTCGATTTGGCCTTTTGTAAATGAACTTTTGTGATCCTGTGGTTCATATAGTTCCAAATGTACGACAAAATTATGGAGTCTAATTCTTTAAAAAAAAAAGCTAACGTGAGGAAAATAGGGAGGTTCTGACAAAGGTAAAGAAACCTGGGAAGAGAAACCATTTTAATCGAGTTAATACGGGCGATCATAGACAGAGGCAAGATCTTCCAGGCCTCTATATTTCCCTTAAGCTTAGTCACGAATGCTGAGAAATTTAATTTGAATGTGAGTCTGGGATCCTTGGATATTGTCAGGCAAAGATATGTAAAGTGATCTTTAACTAATCTAAAAGGGATGTCATTTAAGAAACCAGGTGTGTAAGCATTTGAAAGGGGCATAAATTCACTTTTGGCCCAGTTAATGGTATATCCAGACAGCTTTCCGAAAGAGGTAATCAGGTCTAACAAAAGGGGAACAGATCTTTCTGGCTGGTTTAGGCCTAATATGACATCATCCGCGTACAGACTGATGAGCATTTCGGTACTGCCTACTTCCAAACCCACGATATCTGAGTGGACTCTTATTGCTAAGGCAAGGGGCTCTAGTGCGACAGGAAAGAGGGCAGGCGAGAGGGGGCAACCCCACTGTACCAAGCGACGCAAAGGAAGCGCTGTCGACCTATTACCATTTGTCAAAATGCAGCATGTCGGGTCAGCATATATCAGTTTTACCCAAGATATAAACAAGTCGCCAAATCCACATCAGCATGGATTCATGCATATATGGCCATTCGACCTGGTCAAAGGCCTTGCGTGTGTCCAAAGATAAGATCGCCGCCCCACTGGTCTCCACACGATCAACATACATAACATTAAGAAGACGTCAAACACTGGGAAAAGAAAATCAACCCGGGATGAACCCCATCTGGTCAGGGTGGATTATGGACAACAAATACTTATTTAACCGGACAGCTAGTATTTTAGTTAATATCTTCCTGTCAGAATTCTTAAGTGCAATAGGTCTGTTGCTGGCTGGGTCAGTTTCCTCGCTGCCCTTCTTCTATATGAGGGAGATATTAGCTTCATAGAGTGTTTTTGGCAATATTTTGTCTCTCTTAGAACTCACCATCATCCTGAGCAAAAGCGGCACAAGAATGTCACAGAACAGTGGACTATGATCTGAGATTAGTATATTGTGGTATTTAGTACAAGTGACAGAGAGGATTAGACGTGAGTCAATCAAAAAATAGTCTATTCTGCTGTAAGATTTATGGACATGTGAATAAAATGAGTAGTCTGTCTGTAGGATGTTGAATCCTCCAGATATATACTACATTCTTGGACTTAACCAAATTATTTAGTACCTGTGCTGACATGATATTTGGAGGTGGATGCATCGACATTCTGTCTAAATAGGGGTCCAAGTAACAATTCAAATCACCTCCAATTATTATATTAGAATCAGAGGTGTCCGGTAACAAATCAAATACTCTTAAAAATAAAAGCAAGGTCATCCCCATTCAGACCATAAATGTTCAGAAATGTTAATGGAAATTAATTAATGGTCCCAGAAACCATAATGTACCTGCCATGAGGATCTGTTTTGAGAGAGGTGAGTTGAAACGGAATATTTTTCTTGAAGAGAAGAGCCATACCACAGGCAAGAGAGGTAAACGACGACGATAAGCCTGCACCTCAATCTACGTTGGTCAGTTGCTCTAATATGAGTCTCTTGCAGGAATATTACATCCGCGGATAAAGATTTAAGGTGTCGGAGAACCTTTTCCCTCTTAGTAATGTGACCCAGCCCCTTAACATTCCATGAAACTAAGGTGACATCCCTGCCCCCTACTGTTACACTACTATGGGTTCCTTGCATAAACGAGTAATGAGAAAGATGACATAATTGAGCAAAAGAATATTGACCATTTTGGCATTACTGGCAGCTTTAGAGAAACATCATATAAAAAACAAACAACACTGACATGTCTGAGCCATACAAAAACATACCCACCCCCCCCCCCCCATCCCGCCTCGTGCCTTCCTGAACTTGGCACGTAACATCTCGCCTTCATCTTAAAGGAAGCTGCTGGGCAATACATAGTCAAAACTAGCTATACTGCTATCACTCCGCTCCGTGACAATGTAATTTTTTGTCTCCACACAACAAATTGTACCTTCACTCACACTCTCAATTTAAGTACAGGAGTATTTCTCTGTGTCTGCCTGTAGTTTCTCATTGTCTCTGCACACTTGATTTCACTATTTCAAACAAACTATTATCAGGTCATGTGGGTTACAAATCTTTACTTTTCCAAAAATGCACTTAGAAAATTGATTTCTTTTACACACAAACTTATCAGAAGCTTTCAATGTATTAATTTAAATGAGGGTACAGTGGCACAAAAAATATATAATGTTGATGACACTGGTGTGAGCCACACACACATCTCATTCTGCAAAAATTTGTCCCACTTACTGTTACTTCTTGTCTCTACACTAAAAATGGTGCCTTCACTCACACTCTCCATTCCAATACATGAGTACTTCTCTGTGTCTGCCTTCAGTTTCTCACTCTTGATGTGCAGAGGCAACAAATTGTCCATAAATCAGGTGACAGGCAACAAATTGTCCATAAATCAGGTGACTCTGACACATTTCACTCAAACTTTTATCAGGTCATGTGGGTTACAAGTCTTTACTTTTCTAAAAATGCACTTGACGAAAATTAGGAAATTGATTTCTTTTACACACAAAGTTCTCAGAAGCTTTCTATTCATTAATTTAAATGACAGTACAGAGGCACAATACATTTTTTGGTAACACTGCTGTGAGCCACACACATCTCATTCTGCAAAAAATTGTCATCCTCACACCATGAGATTTGACATTTCGCAGTGACAGGGGAAGTTGCTATAACTTTACTGTAAATGCTCCTATCTACACTGCAGTAGTAGTAGTAGTAGTAGTAGTAGTAGTAGTAGTAAGGAGTTACTTGTGCTTTAGCACCCAAAAACATGGCAGAAAAGCGAAAGAGGACATACTATTTTCACAGTGATTGGGAGGAAGAGTTTTTTTTTACGTCAGTCAAAGAAAAATGTGTGTGTCTTATTTGCGGGACAACTATTGCAAGCAGCACAACGTGGAGAGACACTTCTGTAATAACTGTTATGCTGGGAAGGAGTATGTGCACCAGTATGGGGTGTCGATCAAGACACGGAGGCTAATCTTCGTTTAAAGATGTTTACTTTCTCTTCAGGTAACGGGTACAAGGCTGGGAGGTACACATAAGGGTGTGCCTGTAGGTGTGTGTGGTCTAAACAGAAATATACAATCACAAAGAATGAATCTCTAATTGACAATATCACTTTACACTTAAATGAGTAATAAGTACGACAACCATACATAGCTTTATCAAACTAAAAAGGGACTCTCCATCAATATAATGAACTCTACTACCAATGAAAGGCAATAAACTAATAATAATAAACAATGGGTAATATTCTGAACAGTTGATTACTTACATTCTTTCATCTACGCACACATCAGAATAAACTGAAAATCCCTTTTTCCAACATCCTTGACCACTGAAGAGCAGGTACACTGAATATCACGAACCGGTAACTTCGAACAATCAGGGAGGGGCATATCTGGGCATGCCTGGGCGAGCCTTAACAAGCATCCGGTCCGTTAACCCTTTGATTACCAGAGCCTTTTCTACAACTTCAGTACGTGTCACGAAAGCTTCAATGCTAACTATCTGCCCGGCAGCACATTATGGGCAGAAAAAGCCTGTGTGTTAAAGGCAGCTTTGGAAAAACAACGGTCTTTTTTCACAAGGCCAGTGAAAAAAATCGCAAAAAGCAACCAAAGTTTTGTTTAGAGCTACATGTTTTTTGATAAAAAACAAGAAAGCGTTTTCAGATGTGGAGGTTTTTAAAGAAGCTATGATGATTGTTGCTAACACAGTCTCAAAGATGAGAAGCATGGTCCTGGTGTCATATCTGCCCTCTCCGATGTCCAACTTGTGGGCAAGTACGATAGCTAGACGAGTGTCACTTATGTCCGAGAACTTGGCAGAGCAACTGGACCGGGATCTCGCTATTTGCAGGTGGTTTAGCATCCAGTGTGAGGAGTTAGTCTACAGCACCAGCACAGCTCAGCTGATGATATTCATCCGAATGGTATTTGATGATTTCTCTACGACAGAACTGCTGACACTTCTGCCTCTGAAGACAACAACAAGGGGAACTGACATCTACAACGTGGTGAAAAGCTTCTTTGTGGAGAAAAAGGTGCCACTAGAGAAGCTGGTGTCGGTGACAACAGATGGGGCTCCCGCCATGACGGGCCGCCATTCAGGCTTCATTGCACATTTCAAAGGTGATCCAGACTTCCCAAAATTTCTACACTACCACTGCATCATTCACCAGCAGGCGATATGTGCAAAAGTGACCGGCTTTGATCACGTGGTGACTCCTGTCGTGAGGATCATAAATAGCATCCGCTCCAAAGCTAAACAACACCGGATGTTCAAGGTGCTATTGGAGGAATTGTCAGCTGAATATGGTGACCTGTTACTACACACAGAAATCCGATGGCACAGCAGGGGACGAATTCTGCAGCGTTTCTTGTCACTTCTGGGTGAAATCAAAGAGTTCCTGCAATTGAAAGGGGAAGACGCATCGCTACTTGAGGACATGGAGTGGATACTCGACCTCGCGTTTTTAACGGATGTGATTGAGAAACTGAACCATTTGAACTGTGAGCTGCAAGGTAAAGGCAAGACTGTTGCTCACATGATAAGTGCAGTAAACACATTTAAAGCTAAAATGAGCATGTTCTCTGTGCATTTACAGAGTAAAAACCGCTGCACTTTCCCTCTGTGCAGGCAGTGTTGAATGCCAATGCTTCTGCATCTGCAGCTTTTGACAAAGCTGTAGAAAAGTACTCCCAAGTCATAAACAGACTAGGAAAGGAATTTGAAGACAGGTTTTGTGACTTTGATCAAATTGAGCCATGTGTGTCATTCGTTACAAATTCTTTCATGGAGTGGACATGACATACACTGCTGAGCAACTAAGTGCTCTGTTCAACTTGGACGCTGGACAGGTAGAGATGGAAATCCTAATGTTGAAAATTGACTCCACCTCAAAGCTCATCAGTCTGCACCAAACTTTTGGTGTCTTGTGGACAACACCTCAGACTTTGACTGACCTCAGAGCTCCAGTTCTTTCTGTTATTAGGGCCCGAGCGCCGACTGGTGCAGTTATTTACTTTTCACCTTTCTGTTAAAATATAGGAAGTGATCATTTGTGTGTGGCCCCTGACTTTCAAATGTTGGAGAAGATAAACATTAATAAATGTTGTGAGCAGTCTCTTCACATAGTATGACAATAATAATAACAATAACAATAACAATAATAATGATAATAATAATCTTATTATTATTACTAAAAAGTGATCTGTGCAGTTTTGATATTTAGGAAGTTTGTATCAAACAGGTCCTGTTAGCCCATTGTACTACTCAGTGTCACATTTCACTGGGCCATACCAACTGTGGTGGAAAAAGGGCTACGATTTGGTGATTATTGTTAGTATTTTGCTGGGTAAATATATTGACTAAAATTATGTTGGAGAAACATATTGATTTAAATTAATGATGGGTGATTAAAATTATAAGGAGTAAATTAATTGGATTATGTTATTGCCACATGAATTAAAGGTGGTATGGTCCAATGGGAGGGGCCTAGCCTTTATATGGTGAGGTTTTCACACTGCCCAGGGGTCAGAGAGGGGCTGTGGTGCAGTGTTGAGTGTCCCTGTACTATGTATTGTTTTTTTGTTCAAGTTAATTCAATAAATCACTGCATTTTTCTCGGCAAGTTGATCATGTTTTGAGTTTTCTTCATTTTAAAACTCGGCACATTACCCTCACTCGAGGTCAGAGTGTGACACCCCTGCTCTAGGGTGTTGTTCTTCCCTTAACTCTCTCCATCAGAGTTCCTGGCACTCAGCAGCTGCCTGTCCCTCTGCTCCATCCGGTGCATTTATTAACATCCCACACACTCAGAGTCAGCGTTGTGACATCGCTTGTGGTATATTTAGACAATTTTTCGTGCTCTAACCAGTGTTGTAGTACTCAAGTCTAGGACTTTGACTGGAGTCCAACTCCAATTTTGATTTTCAGGACTTGAGACTCAACTCAGACTCTAATGACAGACTTGGACTTGGACTCAAGTATTGACTGCATTTGGACTAGGAAGGTGGTGATAAGGACTCAGACTTGTTGACTGATAAAGAAGAAAAGTTGTTTTTGTTTTTATTAGTTTTTCCTAATAGGCCCTTCTAATTTGGCATAAGATATTAGCTATGTTTATCAGAGATGCACCGATCGATCATCCACTGATCTAAAATGGCTTTTCAGATGATCAGCCATCGGTGACTGACAAATCTGTCTCATATATATTTTCACCAGTCAGATATGGTTTATGTCACGCACACAGCGGCAGCTGCTGCACAGATGCACACATACAGCATGCATGTTGCACACACAGCACACAGACAGGACAGCTACACACAACATGCATGTCGCGAAAACAGCCACAGCCATATACCCACACAACATGCACTTTGTGCAAACAGGGCACAACCATGTTGTTGGCGTGGAAGTTCTTTAGCATGAGTGATGAAGACACAAAGCTCACAACTTGTATTACCCTTAAGTCCAAAATTAAATTATATATAAATAATATAATATATATAAATTTAATTATACATACATACATACACACACACACACACACACACACACACACAGACACACACACATATCAGAATGGCCAAAAATCGGAATCGGTAGGTCAGACTTTGACAAAACTGGAAATCAGAATTGGCCAAGAATACTGCAATCAGTGCATCATTAATATCAATATGAAATGGTGACAGCTGTGTCATTTTTGTTTAATGTGGACCTTTTTATTTGTATGTCAGCTGTTTGACTCTGAGACCATCTTGGAACTCGACTCAGTGCTCTAATACATGTCACTGCTTTTTGTTAATGGCTGAGTGGGTATTTTCAAATGAACAACCTAGAAAAAAATACAGATGGAGTTGTTCTTTAACTAAGTCCCAGAAGCCCTCTAGCAGCCATAGAAATTCTTACAGGAGCGAAGGAAGAAATTAAATGATGGTATTACATAGTAACAAAGTATGTGCAGGGAAGAGGTTGGGGTAGATGGATGGGTCAACAACACATTGGATTTTGACATGGAAGATCACTCTTCCTTTCCTGCAAGTCAACACTTAAACACTACTATGATTGTCCGCTAACCATAACCACTTGGTTATTACTGTAATTATGATGACAACGATCCCCATACATATTTTAATGCAAACCATAATGCAACCTTTCCCTAAATCTATCTAGTCATTAACCATCATGTTGTCACATCACATTGGTTTTCTGCTTACCTTTTCTCTATGGAGATGAAGATTGTGCAGTTGTGAGGAAAGTTATTGCAGAGTCTGTACAGGGTTTGGAAAAGGCCATCTGTCAGATCATCATCATAGCAAACTGGTGACACAAAAAAAAAATCTAAATATTTATTCCGCTTTTTTGTCAATTTCTGGATGTGCATCATATGATTCTATGTAAAAGGCTTAAAGAGCTGCAATATGCATTTATTTTAATAGGATAAATGAGAGTGGGTAGTTTATTCACTAGTAGTTTATGCACTAGTAAATGGGATTTAATGCTTTGTTTTAATATTAATGTGATTTTATTACATTTTTGAGGACAAAAGGAGTAAGTAGGTATTCTATAGGTTTACTCAAAATTTTGAGTCAATTTATAAATAGATTGTAACAAAAGAAAGTATTTTAATTTATTGATGAATGAATTCCTGCTTGAGGCATGGCATCACCACTATAAAAAAAACAGATGTTTCTATGTTTAGTTTGATGATAGAACTGAGCATGCACTCCTGGTCATACAGCAATCAGTAATATCATAAGGGTTAATTGATGGGTTAAATGCAGATTGAATTTCACTGTGCAATTGTATGTGTGACAAATAAAGTACCAATAATGTGTGAAAGAGTGAAACACATTGTAAGTTAACAATTTATTTTTCATGCAGCACCGAGCATTAGGCCTGCTTAGACATGTTATTTCCCTATGCTTGTCAGTTGTGTAAAAGATGAAAGAATGAATACAGTCCTTAATGACTCCAAGCTAATTTAACTTTTGCATCCTTCATTTCACATTGTCATGATTCTGTTTCAGCTCAATAACTTACCATCAGCAGCAATGATGAAGCTAGTGTTGTTATACATATCCACTACTTCTTCCCTTGTCCAGCCAAATTCCACATCAGCATCTACAAAGAGAAGACAAATGGATGAAGAATACACATTTGAGTACAGACTTGATAATACACATTTGGGTACAGACTTGATAATCAGTCAAAGTCTGGGAACAAGCCCTTGGTCTGAATGCAACACCCCCTCCTGTTTCTGCCCCTTGATTTCACCTACCTGAGAGTTTTCCCTCCCTTACTATGTTACCTGAGAAGTCCCCCCTTAATATGTTGACCCTTGATCTTGTATGCAAATGCCCTCCCTTCTTACCTTTTGTTTACCATTTGTTGATCACTGCCTTGACTTTACTGTATTAAGTCTTTCTATTTGTCAGTCTACTGTATCAGACCAGCTCTGTGTCTGTAAGCCCACTGCATTTCCTGAATGCTATTAAATCACTTCCACCACAGCAAATTTTGAACAAGGATTATGGTCAAGAGGTGGCTGTTGAAGCAGCAGCTCATACACACAAGCTGAAGGAGGCCTTGGAAGAAAGTCTTAAATATTTTCTTTTTCAGTTTGTGTACTTTACAATCTTTTGTTTTTAACCAAAAATGTAAATTTATATTTTATTTATATAAACCGAAACAATAAGAAATATGTTATTTGATTTTTATTTCAAATCCAAAGACAAAAAGTAAAAAGTAAGCCTTTTTTATTCCTTAAAAATGGCAGATGTAAATGTTTAATTAGGATTTTTTGTCCTCTGAAACCAGAAACACTTCTTCTGCGATTTGTGGTCATATGTGTATCAACATTACAATTGGCAGCAAAACATGGAGAAAATGTCATTTTTAGAAACAATAGTCTCATTATGGAGTAGGACAAAGCCACAGAAAAACTATGTTGGATCTTTTAGGAAAAAAAATACTCAAAAATTTGCTCCATTAATTAATATATATTTATATATATATATATATACACACACACACACATATATATATATATATACATATATATATATATATATATATATATATACACATATACATATATATATATATATACACATATACATATATATATATACACATATACATATATATATATACACATATACATATATATATATACACACATATACATATATATATATACACACATATACATATATATATATACACACATATACATATATATATATATATATATATATATATATATATATATATATATATATATATATATATATATATATATATATATATATATATATATATATATATATATTTATTAATATATATATATATATATATATTTATTAATATATATATATACATACATACATACATACATACATACATACATACATACATACATATAATATACTGCTACTCCGGTGAAATACTGACTTGAATTTAGAATTGGTTGTGTGCAAAAGTTAGGGGTGGCTGTGTCCAGGAGGTACTTCTTCTTTATCACTGGAAGAACGGCAATTCCATGCTCCTCCCGTCCTCACGCAAGATATTGAACCCCACCAGCACCCTGCATGGTAACTTGCCATAATCTGTGTGTGAATGTTTATGAATGTGGCTTGTAGTGAGCACTTTGCATGGTTGGAAGACTAGAAAGGCATTATATAAGTGCAGTCCCTTTACAATTTACCATAAAGCTGCTTAACTATTCAAGTAGCTAGCTGCCTTTTTTTTTAGCTGGTTTGTCACTTTGTAACATAAATTGTAAATTTATAATCTGTGTAATTAGTTTAATAAACTATGAGTTAACTAACTACTACTAACTTGCTTTTCAACTACTGTTGCTTCACATCAGTGTAATATTGCTTTGCTGTATGAAAACCCTTTAACAGATATAAAAAATAGAAGAAACCTCAGGAAAAGTAACAGAGGAGAGATCCCTCTCTTAGGACAGACATGGAATACAGACAGGTGACAAATTAAAGGAAAAAGTGGTACAGGTCGGAATGCTTGACCCCTACAGTGAGGGGATCTGCTGGTTCTGTTATGCTGTGAGGGTCATTTTGCTGGTATGGTTTGTCCACTTAGAGGGAAGGGTCACTGCAAATCAGCACGAAGTTCTGAGTCATCACCTTTATCCTTATCCTTTATCTACAAGTCTCTGGAACTCTTCTGGAGGGATGAACACCATTGTTCAAAAAGATATTCCCTCATTTGGTGTTTTGAGTCAGTCTAATACCACTACATTGCTATTCTTGCTACACTCTCAGTCAGCGTCCCCTGACATCCCATACCACATACTACACAGACCCGAGGCCATGCCTCCTTCAGTCATTGCCCTCCAGTGCTCTTTTGCATTTACTTAAATATGTTGGGAGGGAGGGAGCTAGCAGAATTTGAGTGTGTAGTTAACCTTTAATGAAGCTATGGCTCCTGTGCCTTGTGCCCAGGAGTCAAAGTCCCCACCTTTAAATTTAACATATATGTATCAAATGTGGTAGGCAGATGTGCCATCTCCAGACTATAAAATAGCCTCTTGGAGCCATACCCCAAGTCCAACAGGAAGTAAACCATTTTGAGTCTACTTTGCAATATTTTTGCAAAGAGAAGCCACTGACAGGTGTTGTATTTTAACAAACACCACCTAGAGGTTTAACCCGAGCAACTTCAAATTTGGTAGTTCACATCTAAAAAGACCTTTGCGTTGCTAAATTGCAAAGCTTTTTATATTTCATGGAATACCCTTGGCGTGGCATGCTAGTGAATTTTGCCCAAAACATGCAGTAAACAGGAAGCTGTTGTAACTCCACTTTACATAATCCAATCTGCCCCAAATTTCCAATGTTTGATATGAGTCCAGGCCTGTGTGCCACCTACTAACAACAAGAAATCATAAATATAGGTATATAGCAATATGACATATAATTAGTGGGTGTTCTGTAGCACCACATACTACTACATACCTACTGGCAATAGGAAGTTACAGATATTGTCAGAGACCTGGACAATATTATATTGTGAAGACTGAGTTTTCATTGAAAGCTGTTGCTATGGCAACACAGCAATGTTTTGCCATTGTAAAACAAACTATTTTAGCTCAATTCCACACTGCCATATCTTTCCCAGATTTCACATTTGATAACAGTTTTGGTTTGAAGACATGCACAGGTCAACAGTGAACCATAGTAATATCACCACCTACTGGCAACAAGAAGTTATAGGCCCCATACTTACTAACTACTCCAAGCAGATTAACCAGACCCATCTAAAATTTGGTCAGCTGAATGGTGACGCTTTTGAGTTTTCAACAGAAACTGTTGCCATGGCGACATATTTAGGTTAGGGATGCTTGAAAACTCACAATCATGGCACACCCATCAGAAGAGCAATTCAGTTGTCTTATATGGATCTTAGGCTTGAGTGTGGCAAAATGACTTGAGGGCATCCCTTAAAATATTTCAAAGTCAAAGCCCCCAACTTTGAGTTTGATGTAGATTTATCAAATTTGGTAGGCTGATGTAACATCTCCAGACTTAAAAAAAAACAAACCCTCCTGGAGCCATACTGTAAGTCCAACAGGGAGTAAACTATTTTGAAAGTGAAGCCACTGATTCTGACATATTGTTAATGCTTTCATTTTGACAGTCAGGCATGAGATCCAATAGGCTACAACATCATCTGATCAAATTAATCTTTATGCCTATTATTTGAAAGCTTAAGCCCCTCATGAGCCTCATAACTGGTGTCTGTGCCTATTTCACTAATTGAGCTACAGTGATAGTAACTGTTGTGATGTGTTCTTGCCATAAAATCCAACTCCAACATGCATAAGACCTTACCGGACCCAGAGTGAGAGCAATTTTGCACACATATTTGTCTATTTTGTGTGCATCAGTGAGGACCAGACTTTAACTTACTGATGTGATAAACATCTTCAACCAACCTGAGACTCGAGCATAATATAATTTGATTGTTAATGATAGACAGTCATCTTGATCTTATAAATACACTGCATGCAGAATTATAAAGCAAGTGAATATTCTGACCTTATCATTACTTCTATGCACATTTTCCAACGCCAAACCATATAAACTTGAACGCTTCCTGGATTTAAAAATTTTCAGGTGTGTACTTGTACATGGGAGGGGAGTGTGCGGCCTAAAGTGATTAACACCTTACAGTATGCAAAAATTTGGTGATTTTTTAGCCTTTCTAGGATATGGAACATAAAACACATATCTTCAGCAAAAAATAATGAATAGATTCTTATTATGTCATAAATTGAACAAAAATAAAACAAATAAAAACATCATTGTGGCATGAGCAAAAGTTTGAGTGCCCTAAGAGTTCCAAAGTCTCAGATTAATTTTACAAGGTTTCAAACCTTAATCAGCTCATCAGGCCTAAAGCTAGTCAACAACTGTCATTAGGAAACACCAGCTGGTGCCATTTTCAAAGCTTTGCAAGTACTCTGACTCTTCAAACCTTGTGTGAACACTAAGCAACCATGGATTCCTCTAAGCAGCTGTGTAAGACTCTGAAAATGAAAGTTACAGAAGCCCACAATGCAGGGGAAGACTGCAATAAGATAGCAAAACAGTGTCAACTTGCAGTTTCCACAGTGCAAAATGTAATTAAGAGATGGCAGTTTAGGGGAACTGTGGAGGTCAAGGTGAGATCTGGAAGACCAAGAAAACTCTTAAAGAGAACTGCTCATATGCTGGTCAGAGAGGCTAATCAGAACCCCCATTTGACTGCAAAAAACCTGCATAAAGATTTAGCAAACTCAGGAGTGGTGGTGCACCATTCCAAGTCAAAATACAACTTTGGCCACAACCAGCAAAGGAAAAAAAGGAACAGCATTTCATGAAAAGAGCACCTTGCCAACTCTAAGCATGGGGGTAGATCTACCATGCTTTGGGATTGAGAATATATCTGACAAATACGCAAGCTCACTGAGCCATACAGTGTCTTCAAAAAGGTGTGACAAGGGGAAGTTTTTGTCCTGCAAAAACACATGGACTTCTCTGTACAACTTGTAAAGTCTTGAGAGCACTTTACCTCTTGATAACCACCTTACTTCAGTGTGAAGCAGGAGCTGGACATGTTCACTGCCCATTTCATCACACGTACATGAAACAGACGAGAATGCATCGGGCGGGCCTTAATAAAGTTCACAGTTTTTACAGCGGAGTCAAGAACACACTTTAACTCATCGTGCATCTTTTTTACAGCAAGCACCTCGCATGGCATCCAGTCATTGCACTGGGTAACAGACACTGAGGCACTTGTTCCAATCAATCACATTTTCAGTAGCTGAAATATGTGCTCAGCTGTAGTTCTGGTCTCCAGGGGCTGACAGAACAGAAAATCCTCATGAACCTTCATATTCATATCTCACATACACCAGCAAATTTGCCAAATCTGCAACATCAGTCGTCTCATCTAGTTAAGGGGAATAGAATTGACAACTTTTAATGCGTTCAATTAGTGTCTTCAGAATGTCATTGGACATTGACCATATTCTTCGAGAGACAATATCATTCGAAAGCAGCAGTCCAACTTTTTGGCAGCCTTCTCCCCACACATGATGTGTGTGATTTTTTTAGCCAGCAGCAGACACAGCTGCGAACTGATCGTGTGTGGCTTACCTGATCTGGCTACGAGCAGGCTAGCACTGTAGGAAGCCTCTTGTGCTTTGGTTGATTGATTGATTGATTGATTGATAGATAATACTTTATTAATCCCCGAAGGGAAATTCAAAATGTCAGTAGCTCAACAAAAAACAAAAACAATCTGTGTCAATTCAAGTTAAAGCTGAAGAGTCTGATTGCTAGAAGAGTCTGATTGCTTGTTATCCAGGGTTTGTTAATGGGGAAACATTGTACAGTCTTTGTTGGTATGACTGTATCTCTACAGAAGTTGATATACTCAGTAAAACAGTCAACCTGACTGTCAATGTTCAAACTGTTCCAAGCACATTCCAATCTGTGCATTCAAAGCAGTCCCTTAGAGCCTCACTAGCTTCAGGTGTCCATTTCCTGACTGTGATGTTAGTTGGAGGCTGACTCATCACACAGGGCTTGTAGCAGGTCTGCAGAAAAACCAGGTTGTGATCTGACCAGCCCAGCAGTGGTAAGGCAGTAGCTCTATAAGCGTCTTTGACATTGGCATATAGCAGATCAAGTGTTTTACTTTCTCTGGTAGGACAATTAACAAACTGTAAATCCAGTCGGGTGGGAAGACTATCTCACATGATTGAAATCTCCAAATATTAATACAAGTGCTTCAGGATGTTTAGTCTGCATCCTGGCAACAGTTTCATGAAGAACTTCACATGGAACTTCAGCAGTTGCCTTGGGAGGAATGTACACAAGTATTGTTATGATAAGACTGAATTCTCTTGGTACATAGTATGGTCTCATACCAACTGCCAACAATTCAATATCTGGACAGCACATCCTCTCCTTGACAGTAATATGTGAGGAATTACAACATCTCTGATTCACAAATAAAGCCACCCCTCCTTCTTTCTTCTTTCCACTAGCTTTAGTGTCTCTGTCCATCCGTATCAGAGTGAAGCCAGGTAGTTCCACACAGGAATCAGAGATGTTTTGATTCAACCAGGTTTGAGTAAAACACATGAGGCTGCACTCACGGTATGTTTTCTGTGTCTTCACCAAAATCTCCAGCTCATCACTTTTGTTGGGCAGGGAGTGGACATTTCCCATAATGACCGATGGCAGAAAGGGCTTATATCTTCATTTCCTGGCCTTCAACTTTGCACCAGCACGGCAACCACGAAAACGCCTCTTTATCTCAGCTGGAATTGGATGGTATCCTCCAGACCTGCTCACTTCAAACGACAGAAGCTCCTCTCTAGAGTAAATAACTCTTCTCCCCACAGCAGTATTCATCCTCAATTGACAAAAAAAATACCAAAAAAAAAATACAACAAAAATGAATAAATAAATAAATAAATCAAATAAAAGTAACGAGCTATCTGACTATGCTTCACGTTTTCTTAGAAAAAAATCCACAGGCTTGTCTTTCAAAGCTGTGTGTTTGGTATGGAGGTGCCATTTGAGATGGGCTGGCTTCATGGAATTATTAATTATGGAGGTCTTCACCACACACAACACATTGTGGCCTTGGCTCCTCCTCGGTCCCGCTCCAAAAGAACCCGAGCTTGAGATAATTTGGGTCATATTTCCGTACTGCTTCGTGCCGATTTGTGTTCGCGGAGGCCTTGGGAATTTCAGTGGCAGTGCTGCCTATTTCGTGAGCACTTGTGCTTGGCTCTGCTTCCACATTGCTCGAAACATTATCCTCGGCATCCTGATCTGCAACCTTCCTTTTCTCCATCTTTTTTTCTCCTCTTTATAGCCACGCTTTTAAACTCATTTTGAAGTTACATGATACTACATTTATTTACCCTTTGTATTTACATGTCCCTTGCTCGCGCTGCGTTCAAGTGACCCCAAATTGCTGCACACAATGTGAAAATATGATGTTTCCTCGTGTACCACCAGAGGACGCTCGTAAGACTGCTGTAGATGAATAGAGATAACTACATTTTGCAGCTCAGTACTGCAGTTTTTCCTTTATTATGTCCCCAGCATCTAGCCCTTTGATCACTCTGAAATATATGACTCTACACAACAAATTGTGCCTTCACTCACACTCTCCATTCAAATACAAGAGTATTTCTCTGTCTACCTGCAGTTTCTCATTGTCTCTGTACACTTGATAGTACACATTTAAATCAAACTTTTATCAGGTCATGTAGCTTAAAAGTCTTTACTTTTTTAAAAATGCACTTGATGAAAAGATTTATTTTACACACAAACTTATTAGAAGCTTTCAATGTATTCATTTCAACGACAGTACAGGGGCACAACATTTGCATAATGTTGATGACACTGATATGAGCCAGACACAATTGCTGTTAGTTCTTGTCTCTACACAACAAATTGTGCCTTCACTCACACTCTCCATTCAAGTACATGAGTATTTCTCTGTATCTGCATGCAGTTTCTCATTGTCTCTGCACACTGCATAGTACACATTTCAATCAAAATTTTATCAGGTCAAGTGGGTTAAAAGTCTTTACTTTTCTAAAAATGGACTGAATGGATGAAATTTAGGAAAATTATTTCTTTTACACACAAACTTTTCAGAAGCTTTCAATGTATTAATTTCAATGACAGTATGGGGCACAAAACTTGCATAATGTTGATGACACTGGTGTGAGCCAGACACACGTCTCACTCTGCAGAAATTTGTCACTCTCACACTGTTGACATTTGATGTTTTGTTGTGACAGGGGAAGTTGCTATAACTTTGCTGTACATGCACTTCACATGGCTGCTGAATCACACCCCTCAACCCAGGTCCTGAGACATCTATGCGAGTGTGACGGACACCCTCAGATGGCGCCGCATCCCGGTGTGCACGCAGGGAAAAGGCCTGTCCAACGCTGCTTGCAGCTTTAATTATTATTCTGCCACTTCAACCCTGAATTGGACCCAAATTTGGCACCCACATAAGGTCGAGCGAAAAATTTGATAATTACCCCCTCCACTGCCCAGAAAGTACTCAATATCGCCACCTAGGTGCTATTTCAGCTGCTACGGCCTGTAGGAATGTCATGGAAGAGATGGAACCCACACTAAATTGTTCGTCCTCCAGACCTACAAATCATATGCAGACACCTCAAAAGGAAATGCGCAAAACACACACACAAGTCAGCTTTTTTTTTTTTTTTTTTTAACAATTTCCAGGTCCAAACAAAATCTATCTTCTCCTAGGGCATTCATGTTATTGGCTTCAGATTTTAATACATCACTCACAAGACTGTGCTGAACAAAAGTTGTTAAAAACTTTGTAATAACTTGTACTGTTTAGATTTTATTACAATTTAAAGTTGACACTTTAAACTTACAATGCAATCCAATGGGGAGGACATTTCTGAGTATGGCCAACGTCGCCTAATTAGTTGTCTGCCGTCTAAACTATAAATCTCACCACTTTCAAACCTGCATCATTGGATCTATGACAAAAATTCCTATGAAAATATGATATTTTGACTCCAATTTGGCCAAAGTCAAAGCTTTCTATAAGAAAAAATCTCTTCAGTCCTGCATCACCTCACAGGCAGAAGCAGGTAAGGAGGAGGGGGGGGGGGACTCCATCTTAAAGTCTTAAGGATCTTAGGAAGGATAGAGTTGGTCTTTTCTGTATTTTTCTTATTGTCAATAAATCCTGTTTTCATGGACACGTGATCATTTGTCCCAATGATTGATTGCTGAATGTCAAGGATTTGTTATCTAATTATTGTTACCTAATGTGAGTGGGTTAAGGTGGAGGATCCCAAAGTAGACAAAGAGAATGAGTAACAGGAATAAATAAACTCATAGTTTGGAGCTCTATGTCATGGAGGAATAAGATATATCAGGCTTTGGATACACAAACAAAGCTTGTTACTAGGATCATTCATTGTGATTGTAGTCTTTTCATGGAATGTGTAGACAGTAAGAAAAGTATACACTATTGCCAGCCTTATCCTTCAACAGTACTTTTTCAGGATTGTAATTCATAAATTTCAGGGACAAGTAGAATTCAGTATAAAAATCATAAAAAATAATTTAGTTATGTGAATTTTTTTTAGAACAATCCTGTTTTTGCAGGGCTTTATTGTCAATTCACTTTGGTCATGTCCAAGTTTGAATCAATTCTAGACTAAGGTATTTAAAGCTTTTCAGACATGTGCCATATTCATGTCATGTGTCAAGGTCATAGAGCCCAGAACAGTGTTTTGATATTTTTGATAGCTCTCAGACAACATGTTAGCTTTTGTGTATCTTTTTGTATGTTGGCCAGTACTGCAGAGTGAATGCAAAAAGTATGTTACCTGTACAAAGGTCATGCTGCAGCCAATCCAACTTTCTCACTCTCACCTCACCACCTGATGGTCAGAAAACAAAGTATTTAGCAAAACTTTTATATGCCCTTCTTGGGTTTAATTTTACGCTACAGTTTAAGTAAAAATATAACTTTTTTCCAGCTCATTAACAAATTCTCGTTTGATGAGAAAATAGATCTAAAAATAAAATGCAGATTAAGGTACAAGTTACAACAAAAACAAAGTCTGCAAAAGCCATTCAGTATGTAATGGGGCCTCAAATCATAGGGTCAATTGTTGGGAGTTTGGTGCAACAGACACATACAAGTGACCACATTTCCAAGGAAACTAAAGGGGGCTGGTACAGTAGGCCACCTGCCTGCCTTTAAGTCTACTGGTACACTGGTGGCCTCTGCAAACAACCACGGTGGGTCGGGTTATATTGACTGTCAGAAAGATGTCACTTAAACTTAGCTGTTTTGGGTGTTTTGTATTGAACAGCATTGTAGCCTACCTAATATTTTGTCCTCCTCTATGTCTAAAGGGGGATATTCATTTCTGAACAAGAAGACTTGTTCATAGAATTGATCTATTTTTCATTTCTTGTTGAGCTGGACTTTTCACTGTCAACCTCTAAGGGCTCAAAAAGAGAGAGTGACAGTCCTTTGACCACTGATGCCTAAGAAGATGAACCAGATGGAGACTTTCTACTGTGGGGACCAAACTATGTTGTCATCATTGGGCAGGTCAGCAGGTTTCAACTAAACCTGGCTTTATCAGACTCTCAATGGTTAGGAGCTTTGCCCTGAGCCTGTGCAGGTCAGGATCCCTTGCCATATCTATGGAAATTACAGTCTCTCAAGTGGATAACCCATGATCATGCTTCAGACACTACCTTGTATTTCTGACAACCAACAGCTGTAATTGCACCAGAAGAAAGAGGTGACACAGGTAAAGTATAGTTAGTAAGGTGGAGTTACCTCTCATAGAACCGTGTGACTGTCTATGATTGCAAAGTAAATCCCACAATCTGATTAAAACCAGTCTATGTCAGAGTCAAAATGCAGGGGCAGGAGGGTGATTTTGAAATAAGAGCAATTTGAAGCAGGGAGAGTGTTAAGGAAACAGGGGCAAAATAGCCCGACAACATACAACCAGAAGTATAGGATAACGGCCCGAAGGGGAGCAGGCTGAAACACTGACAAAACGTCTGGTAAGTTTTCAAGAGAGAGAGAGAGTTGTGTGCTTCACTTCAACCTACTGTGACATTTAGGCCATATGAATGTAGAGCTTTTTCTAGTACCTGAAACCCCAGACCGAAAACATACATTTTAGTAATTAGGGATTACTTTTTTTCTCCTGCCCCAGTCTTCACGTTAATCTGACAGCATTCAATTCAGACTTGAGTTCCGTTGAAAGTGTTGTTTCTTGACATTTTTCTGAAAAGTGACACCGGCGCTTATTGAGGCATGAAACCAACATGTGCAATAGCCATGACATTTAAGAGGTGCATGTCTGAACAAGGGGCTTGGAATCACTATTTCAAGTCTTGTTGCCACTTCTTTACCCATACTAAGAACAACAAACACATACTAGTCATATTAATTATTATTTTTTATTAAACATTTTTTTCCTTTGTTTTAATCATTGCTCCAAGGAATAGGTTAATTTTTAATGTTACTGATTAATTTTAACTCTCTAATAAAATATTTCTACATTTTGTCAGTTTGCACCTCACAGTCCTAGCACCTCACAGTCCTAGGTTTACTTCAATTGTTTCCAGCTTGGCAGTAAGAAGCTGATAAGGGATCACATTGGTGCACAAGTGATGCAAACTGGTCAAGGCATGTATTTAGCAAAGAAAGGAAAACAGAGATGACCTAAGGGGAGGAACCTTCCCATACAGCACATAATATTTTGTGCATGTAAACATAGTCAGTGATATCTCACCTGAAGGCTCCATCAAGTGTGTATTTAATGTTACATTTCTTCTGCACATGCTTAGAAGGTCCTCCCCCACATCTGCAAGACAAAATTTGATAATTCAGCCATGAAAACAAACAGTAAAATGTCTACTGTTTGCTAAACTTCAAAATTCCTTCCTAAACTTCAAAACAACTTCCAAATCCCCCCACAGTAAAGCACATTTTTAAGGTATAGTACCTTAGATTTAGAAAATGGCTGCAATTCAGCTTTATAGTGTATGTCTTGTTACTCCCTGAATATCTGAATTAAACTGAGGATTCTGTGAACACAACTGAGACGACTTGAGAATGGGACTTGAGAATGGAAATTCATTCTTGATCTTAACTTAAATAGGTGTAACAAAATAATCTCAACACCTTCTCTGAGTTTTCAACCCCATTTTACAGTCTTCACTGGATGGTCACCAGATGACATCTAAGCCAGCTCCAATCCATGAAGACCATAAGACGCAGTTGAAAATAAAAAAAATAAATTGACCTTTGCCTTGAGATTGAACATAGTGTTACCAAGATTTAGAATAGCCTTGTATGTGTCAAGTTGACCCAGTTGTATTTCATACTAATGTATTCAAAGAGAAATAAGATATACAGTAACTGATCAGTATGCAATTTGATTAGGATCTACTTGATGGCATTATACCTGTGCAGTACACTGTTTTGGCTATGGTTGCCATGATGATGCTAGCTAAGCCTGTTCCCGCTCCCAGCTCTAGGACTGTTGCTCCTTTGAACATGAATGGCTTAGAAAGGATGAAATCAGCCAAGAGAAATGCTCCTCGCCATATCTGATGTAAGAAAAAAAGAAATTATAATTTGAATGCTAAATTAACATCAACCATCCCCAACACAAACAATTCATGGCATAGTTTTTTCCATTCACATTATGTAATTCCTATTCATCATATTATATTTATAACATTTTGAAAAATATATTTATTAAAATGAATTCCATGAATTTTGAAATTACTTTTTTTACTTTTACATATGCACATACAATGCATGATATGCATGAGAACTGCACAGCTCAGCTCACAGGGATTATAAAGAGAAGTGATTGTACAGTAAGAGGAGCTATGCAAGCCATAATACATACTGGACCTCACGTATGCATCTATTTTTACTTTTACATATTCATTCTACTCTCACATACAGTGCATACTGTATATTTTCCTTCTGATATTAATTTATTTTCATTCTTACAAACACACACACACAAACATTTTTATTCTCATGAACAGTACCTGTCAAAAAGTTTAGACACACCTCTTGAATGAGAAAGTGCGTCCAAATATTGACTGGTACAGTAGCCTACATACATTTGGTCCCCAAATGAAGATTCATTTGATGAAGATTAGAAGATCCCTTCACAATGCACTTATAGTGATGATAAATGTGTAAAGGTAGGGGGTAGGTTCACAGTTTTTCGAGTCTTAATCTATCTATATCTATATATATATCTATATATATGCCTGTGGCCTATTCAAAGTTACTACCACATTTTAGAATTTTTTTATAAAACACACTTTATAATTGACAAAAAATTGCATTTCATATGATTGAGGAATCAGAAGATGGATGGCTAATGGTGAGTGACAGAGAAAAAGGAGCAGTTGAGTGAGAAATTTTACCGACCTGTTTGCCAACATCCTCCAGGGGTGTAGCCATAGTGTGCTCTGTAAAAAAGATTGGACATATAAATTAAATACACAGTACACTATACTCTATTGTCTTGTCAGGATTTTATAGTTACTCCTTATCAGCCCAGTTCTTGATACTCTTACGAGAGGACACACAACTAGGGTTTTGGGCCAGTGCGCCAGTACGCCCCGCCCTCAAAAAAATCCTAAAGAAACAAAATCTAGTATGTATAGTATTCATGATATTCAAGATAAGGAAAAGAAAAGAAAAACATTACAAAATATAGGTTCTTACCAATTCTTATGATGTGTTTAAAGCACTTGTCAACTTCATCATCTATATTCTCTTCTTGTTCCAGTGCAGGGTTGGACTGTTTGAGAATGATGGGACAGACCAAATCTCGACCGGTATCTGCTGTAGGGCTTTTCCTCGGTCTGGGGAATCATAAGAATAGTTTTCAATGCTTGGATGACTATGGATGACAGCAATACTATATATAAACCAAAGCTGTGATTAACAATTTTACTGGACATAACTAACTGCATAACATAACTGCCATGCAAATGCGCAAAACTTTAATATGAACAGTATGCTACACCTTTACACGTCTGTGCTTAAAGAAACAAGTTCTTGAGTTAGTCTTTAGTAACACCTGCCATTTTTGGTACATCTATAGATCATAGGAATAACTTCGATTCACTTCAAGTACAGTACAGCTAATGTGTGTGACGTGTGCGTCAATATCTGAAGAAAACATGGCTGCATGGCTGATCATATTAGGAATTAATAACAGTCAACATGTTTCATTTCACTGAGTAGGGGAATAAGCTGGGTTCCTGTGATGCCACTGTAATACCACATGTATTTTGTGTAACATATTGGTCCTAATAGTTGCATAGTTGATGCTATTGTAAGGTTTGCTTGTGCACAGATGTTTACAAGATGAAATGAAATCTGACATTCATGTTGTATACTACACTACTGTTATGAAGTTTATCATCTCCAGTGCTTCATACTGAATTTGGATGAAACTTCACCATGCAACTCAGACTAGAACAGCTACATTATGTGCTTTTACTGTGGTTTGCAGGTAAGGAAAAGGGATTCACACTTGAACTAAATATTGTTTTAAGGGCTACTCAGCCAGTTCCAGACTCCTTCTCCTTCCTCCACTGACCACACTCTTCTCAACAGTCACACCTCAAATATAACAATATATTTGATTCCATGAGGGACTTCAGGAGGTTGTGGTTCAAGACCACACTTTATGACAGGTATTGCTGATTGCAGAGGAGATTTGTGGTAGGGATGCCTCAAACTGCCCAATGAGGAGAAGAGTAGGCAGAACTGAACGCTCAGAATCAGGCATGGTTCAAGTATGAATCATGAGGGAAATAGGTTAGAACAGCAGCTTGATCTGATGTCATTGCAGGTTCTACTCCAAAGGCAAACTGTGCTGTTGTGGTTTCTTGAGGAGGTTTTTCAAGGTGACTTAGTGGCTGGAAAGCCATGGGAGGTGCTGGATCGAGACAGCTTTGTGGTCCTGCGTCAATCCTGTCATGGATTTATTGTATGAAAAATCAGTAGGAAATGTTTTTTTCATGTCCTGATGGAGATCTGCCTGGATGGAAAAACTTAGCAGAAATAGGGTCTGGGTTCCAGTTTCAGGATGGAACTAGTTGTGATCTTGGGAATATGTAGGGAGGATTGTAGGACCTTGGAAAGCCCAGCCTCTGAGCAGGTGCAAACTGCAGGGCCACTGGCCAGACCAAGAAGAACCTTCTCAATGGGACAGAGAAAGTGAGGGTACTATGACCTTTAAAAGGCTGAAGAGGAAGACCTAGAAGATGGGTGAAGTCATGGAAAACCTTTGCAGGATATATTTGTTCAGCCAGGTCAAGCTGACCCATGAAGCCCTAGGATGGAAGAAGCAATGGACAAGAGCATGGTTCTATGGGAGTCGTCATCAGATAAGGTACTGCACATGTACCTATACGATCAATAACCTAGAAGGATTAACTTTGCAGTTACATTGTCTGTTGCTTTACTTTTTAAGCATCTTCTGAACTTGGAAATTAGAGAAAAGGGAAAAGGACACTCAAGGTAAAATTGGGCAGTGAAAGGCAGAATCTCAGGGATGTCTTTGGTTTTAAACATTGGATCATAGTAAAGAGATAAATAATGTCAACTAAAATGGAATGTATATATTTAAACCAGTAAAATACATTAGCCATGGCAAGAGTGGCAACTGGGACACAACTTAACACAGGACAAAGAACAATGTCACTGAAACTTTACTGGAATTAGATTACATATATTAGCAATTCAACACAATATTTCACTAGTAAGAAAGTGCTCCCTTTCTTTCAGAGGCAAAATAACTTTTAAGCTTTTAACAACCCCTCATAAATGGGAATGAAAAGCTGATGATCTATGCTATGTGCAACAAATGTAACAAAAACCTATGCAGAACTGAAAGTGTCTCCCCTGCCTATGTTTGATCTTTCTTCTTTTGAATGTCTTGCTCTTAAATGTAAACATGCATACTCCATGACAGAACTTTTCATCTGCTGCTCCCCAAACCAAACTCATCTTTTCTCCCTGAGATACACGACCTCCTCACCTCACTCTACTCCATGTCATCTAACATAGTCATTATTGACTGAGTGTCTTGGTGTGAAGCAGCATGTTGATGTCCCTACTCACACCAGGGGGTACACACTTGACCTGGTCACTGACTCTGTCCCTATCAATAGCCTACAGGTGTATGATCTGGGTGTGTACAATGTGTGGAAAAGGACTGTCCCAACCATCATGACCTCCAGCACATCCCCTGTCCAGCTCCTGCATCACTGTATCAACCAGTGGAACTCTACAATACATCTCTGAGCAGTGTCTTTGATCTTCATGCCCCTATCAAAACTCATGAGGCTCCCTGGTTCACTCATGAACCATGGAAATTAAAAACAGCTGGACTGTCCTGGAACAACGTTTCAGACACTGGGTCCACATAAATTGGCCTTCAGTGAACGTCAAAGGACTTACTCAAAGTCCCTTAAAGATCCTACTCCAACCTAATTAATAACAATCCTGGCAACCCTAAGCATCTTTTTTCCAACATAAATCATCTCCTGAGGCCACAATCATCTTCCCCAATTGAGGTTTCTGAAGAGCAATGAAGAGCTTCATTGACTTTTTCACCATCTCTACTCCATTTCACTGTCATCAGGCAGGAAATCCTCAGGAAGATGAACCCTATATACTTGTGCCCACAGCTCTGTTCAAGTCATACAGCCCCATTCTCAGCCCCTGATCACCCAAACTTCAAACCTGTAGTGCTCCATCTGCAGAGGTGGAGCAGTGATTTTAAAAGTGTGGGGGTTCTAGATGTGGGACATGAACACCCACCCCCGCTTGCTTCTTCAGGGGAAAGCTGGCAGAAATCAGGACAGGAATTTAAATGATAATTGGCACGCAAGTAAGGACATATGGACTTTGAAGGACCTCTTTGAGGTTGTCTGGGCATTTGCAACATGTAATAGTAGCGTGAGATAGCTTTGTTTCCACTGGTGTTCTCACCCTCACCAGGTTTTGACTATACATTTCTTGACCTCTATACAGAACACAGGGTTGTAAGAGTTGTTGAAAATCTATTTGTTATTAAAACTGGAATATTAGCATATTATATTAGCAGTACTTGATTTTGAAGCACAGTGAAAAAAACTTTCAGGGCATCATACTGTAAAGGCATTGCAGGAGTGTAGGACCAGCAGGACCAGTTCAATGTTCATGAATAAAATATATGATCCTGAGTGGTTTGGACTTGAGAGGAGATGATTTAAAAAGGTTTTAAAAGGAAAGGTCCAGTTGGTTAAAGAGAGAAAGAAGTAAAGTTATCCACAAATTGGATATATCTATTTCTACAATAGCCCTTTAGTCAGATGTGGAGTTGGCATAGGTGGTTGAAATTCATGTCATCAAAGGACTGGAAATGATGCTCTGCTTCCTGATGTCCAGCAGCCTGTCCATGAGGCACACAAACTCCTCTCTGAGAGTCTTGGACTGTTGATTTTTTATGTCATTGGTTTCTGCCTGAAAAACGACTGCAGAGGCAGAATTCTGTTGCTGATTCAGCTGCAGAGCGTGGGGTGTAATGTCCTTTACATAGGCACCTGGATAGTAGAAAGTCCAGCCACCGTGCATTGCTATGTGCTGAACCACAGAAGTGCTGACAACAAACACCAAGGGTGGGCCATGTGCTTGAGTGTCTGACCACCTGGGGGGCTAGACACAGGCAGCAGCAGGTGAGGTGCAATCTGCAGCAGCCGAGGAGCCACCAGCTGGCTCGGGAGGTGCCTCAGTGTACACGCCTGACCATCCCAGGGACTGGACCAGAGTAGCAGTAGGCAAGGCATGGTCTGCAGCAACGGAGGAGCCACCAACCAGCTTGGGAGCGGAGGCCCAGTCAGAAGTTGGATGGTCATCCTGCTGGAAGCCCACTGGAGAACAAAGTCCAACCCCACCATCCAGGGCTTGAAATTTGCTACTCAGCTGCGGCGTGTCAGATGTGTGCAGGTGGAGGGAGCTGATGGTCAGCTGCTCCTGACCAGGAACCACAGCTCTGAGTTGCAGGGAGTGAAGCGGGCTGGCGACTTGGGTTTAGCTGCAAGAAGGGGACGATGTCATCAGTCAGGGCCAGGGTATCTATGCTGTCTTCCATACGTGAGTGAGGTATTTTGACAGCCAGATAAACTCCTTATTTTCACCAAGACTCCATAGATAAGATTGTATTTTGCCCACAGGTTTATTGGCTAAGGAAGGCTAAAACTGAAAACAGATACAGAGAGTGTAATTACTTAAACTGCATTGAATTTGACAAAAAGCTATTATTTGTTTGTCTTGTTAAATTATCTTTTTAATACTAACTGTATATAAACATGCATTATATTAACGATGGAGCAACTAAATCTCCAGACCACTGTAAATAAGTCTATGAACTAGTGAAAACATAGCTGTCGCTATCGCTGTGTGTGAAATAATACAGGATGAGGCCAATATATTATGTACTCACAAGATGAACAAATTATGTGAAATGAAACTCTAGAAATGCACTAAAGCATAAAAAGCAAACACGCATACAGACGATGCTGCCATACACAGAAGACGTGTGCAAATGGATGCAGATTAACAAACTGCAGTTCTGCGATACTGTCTTTCAGGAGGCTGAGCATTGACTTCCAGCCTCCTGTCTTATCACATGACATGGAACATGGAGTGACTACTGAAAGTACCACAGTCAACCACTAGATGGTGTCTAATTAACAATTTAACAAATTAAATACAACTATAACAGAACAGTATTAGTTAAAATTAAAGCTGCAAGCAGTGTTGGACAGGCCTTCGCCCTGCACGCACGCCAAGATACGGCACCGTCCGAGGGCATACATGTCTCTGGATGCGGGCTGACGGGTGTGACTCGGCAGCCATGTAAAGTGCAGGGCAGATAGGAGCATGTACATTACAGTTATAGCAACTTCCCCTGTCACGGCGAAGCATGACATCTCAACAGTGTGAGGATGTCAATGTCCTGCAGGGTGAGACATGTATGCTCAAACCAGTGTCATCAAAATTATGCAAGGATCGGGCCCCTGTACTGAAATCTGAATTAATACATTGAAAACTTGTGGTGAGTTTGTGTATAAAAGATATTAAATTCTGTCAAAAGCATATAGATGTCTCCAGACCTCGTCTGACAGAGGTTGGTTCAGTCGTCCCTTTCTGCCTCCATCTCCCTGGCTGACAGGTCTGACTGCCCTTCCCCCCAGTGGCCTGCCAGCTTGTCAGTGTGAGGTGGAGAGAAGGAGTGAAGAGAAATGTTCTTGTGTAAAGAAGTACATACAGGCCATGACTTTTTTGCCAAATTGGACTGAAAATACCCTTATATTGTTTTTGTTGCAATTCCATTGATACAGGTTAGAAAGTCATGTGACATAGTTTAGACAGCAGACTGTAATTGAGAGCGAGAGGGCATGCTCAGAGAATGCCTCTCCTATTGAAATGCATTATAAGTGGAAATGTCGCCCTGTTCCAGGGCTCAGACCCTAATTAAAGCTGCAAGCAGCGTTGGACGGGCGTTCGCCCTACACACACGCCGGTGGCGCAGTCCAAGGGCATCCATCACACTCTCACAGATGTCTCCAGACCCAGGCTGAGGGGTGTGTCGTTGGATAATTCGTAATTCATTTGTAATTCCAAAACCAAAGAAAGGTAAATCTGTTATTTGTTTCAGAATCAAATAGTAAAAAACAAATCAAACTGGGGTCCGGGTATCAGGGCCAGCTTTAAAGCATAGGCGATATAGGCAGTCGCCTAGGGCGCTACATTGTCTTTTTTTCCGGAGATAAACAATGAATAAAATATAGAAATTAAAGCTGCAAGCAGTGTTGGACGGGCCTGCGTCCCACACGCACGCTGGTACGCAGTGCCATCTGAGGGCGTCCATCACATTTGCGTGTATGTCTCCAGACCAGGGCTGAGGGATGTGACTCTGCAGCCATGTAAAGTGCAGTGCAGATAGGAGCATGTACAGTAAAGTTATATCAACTTCTCCTGTCACGGTGAAAAATAAAAATCTCAACAGTGTGAGAATGACAAATTTCTGCAGAGTGAAATTTGTGTCTGGCTCACACCCGTGTCATCAACAATGTGCAAGTTTGTGCCCCTGTACTGTCATTTAAATTAATACATTGAAAGCTTGTGACAAGTTTGTGTGTAAAAGAAAATAATTTCCTAATTTTCATCAAGTGCATTTGTAGGAAAGTAAGACTTTTTAGCCACACAACCTGATAAAAGTGTGATTAAAATGTGTACTATCAAGTGTGCAAAGACAATGAGAAACTGCAGCCAGTAGTCAGAAGTAGTCAAGTATTTGAATGGAGAGGGTGAGTGAAGAAACAATTTGTTGTGTAGAGACAAGAAGTAACTGCAGGTGGACACAGAGGAATACTTATATATTTCAATGGAGAGTGAAGAAACTGCTAGGAGTGGCTTCTCTCAAAAACATATAGATGTCTCCAGACCTGGTGTGACATATGTGAGTTCAGCCACCCCTTTCTGCCTCCTCCTTCCATCCTTGCTCTTAAGATCCTGTTTCAGCCTTCAGATGTCATCTTTTAGCAGTGCTGATGAAGTCCACAAAAGCCATCATGATGCTTCAAAGGCCAGCTAGCAATGGCAACCAGTCTAAAAACAAACCATGCTAAGCTAATGTTTCTTCAGTGTTCATTAGTTGAGGAAGTTTTTACCAGAATCTGAAATTTCTGTAGAGGTTTCCTCCACTCCAAGATAAACAAATCCAGTGATTAAACCCAGTAAAAACACTGAATAAAACAGTTAAACTTTAAAAGTCAATATTTCTCTGACGCTGTTGGGGGAGTGGCTGCAAGCTGAGCAACCACTCACATTTGCTGAGGTTGTTTCACTGATAACTTAAAATTAAGCTGTTTGATGGTCAATCCAGTTAAAAGATATAGCTAAAAACAACCAATATCTAAAAAGTGTATCATAAAAATGTGGCTTAAAACTTGATAAAAAAAAATGTGGCACAAATCCTCACAGAACAGCCACCAATATTTAACATTGTGACTGGTTAAGAGTTTTTCCATACCGATGTGTAATGTCAAGGTCTCCATCTTCATCCCAAACTGGTTCCACATTTCCGTCCACACCTTCCTCTTCATCTTTTCTTTGACCTTTCTCTGGGTCATTGTTGTCATGCCTTTCATCAACTGACAAGATCTTGAATTTGGAGATAAAGACTGGATGAATGAATACAGGAAAGTTAGAAAGTGGAAAGAGGAAATATATACAAAAAAATGAAGTGGAAAAGTTACATAAAACATTTGTTTTATTCCAGGGCACCACATACTAATTTTATCATTCCTCATCCATAACGTCTTCAATAGGGTTTCTCTTTGTCCTTGTTTATGTCAAACTCATTCTTTTGATTTTTGTTGATGGTAATGCTGAAATAATTTATTTCATTGGAATTGTATTGTGATGATAATAAAATATTATATATATATAATGTTACTTAAGTTACTATTTTACCTCAATGAATATTAATATATTAAAAAATGTTAAACACAGTTCATTGCCAAGAACATTAGTAAGCATTAATGGATTATTTTATGTGTAAATTTTCAAACATACTAACAACAAAACAGCTAGCAATGCCCCAATATCACCCTGAAATACCAGATGTAGCTACTGAATTTGGCACATTCTATTTTTCACAAGCTTCTTAATCAAAATACTGAAGGTCCTAGTTGAAACTATTAAAATGATAAACTTAAATCATTGATATGATACAAGTAAAACTTTAACAGGGAGCATGCAACTCTTGAAACTGATATATCCATCTGATTTTTAATAGAGAAGACATATCACTTCTCTTACAAATGGTCTTTAGCTGAGTACAGACACCAGCTTCCAGGGAGAACACAAACCAGTCAACAGGTGCACATTACTGTTCAAGGTCTAAAACTAAAACTAAAAATCTAATCACACATACAAGCACACTGCCATAAGACATATACACACCGGGCTGTCCAACTCGGTTGAGGCGTGTCATTAAGTGGCGTGCATTGGGCAGGAACAAGTGAACATCTGACAGGACACTATTATGATGAAAAGTGATCTGGTCCATGGCAGTGGAGCACCCCTGTCATCTGCCTCCCAAAACCTGGGGAGATTGGGTGCGCACAGTTTGGGTACAAACAGGTCAGTAGTTACAACACAGATTTTCAATTCCTGCAGTTTAAGTTATACAGCCCCCCAGAAAATCGCAATCTTAAACTTGGTCTGCAAAATTTGTGGGGGCTTGCAATTTTGAAAAAATTCCTGTGATTTCTCTGCATCACAGGTGCTACTAGGAAGATTTTCACATCAATGGAATGCAAATTTGGTGTCCATACCTAGTGATGAGAATGAAAGATCATAGTGACAAGTCCATTGACATCCTCTATTTTGTATTGATATAGTGTGCAATCAGTGATTAGCAATTTGGGATTAGTGAAGTAACTTCTGGTTAAACCCTGGGTTTTCAGGTTTACGACAGTGGTTTACCTCTTACCAGGTTACATCACCATGGTAACTTAAGCCGCACACCTAACCTCCAGAGCAGGTTATGTTCATGATAACAGATCAACGAGTATAGGAGCACCACCTACTAACCAATCAATTCCCTTGGAAAATGGTATCCCTATTTGTAGAGGATCCCGTGGATCTTAGTGCATGGATTGTGAGAGGGTCTTTTAGTAGGGCTAGAGTATTAAAAGACTGGCAAAAACTTTTGGCTTTCCCTGATGATTTTTCTCATTGGAGGGCATGACTTATCTGTGTCAGCTCCTTGAGCTCATACGCTTATAATCCTGGAGACTGTATGCGTGCCTTTCTTTGTTACAGGCACTTTTATGTACGCTGTGGGTGATGCAGAGAACCTGAGCAAAAACATAGTTAGCTTCCATGGGGTGACCTTCATTATTGCAGAGGGCGAGCTCCTCAGCAGGAGTGTAGAGATTATTGTTAGGGCCCAAGCTTTTAACATTTACATGTAAATACTAACATTTTCAGTGATTTTATGTAATTTTTAATATAAAATGCTTAACATATCAAAACACCAAAACCAATAGCACCATCATGTGTCAGTTATTACATGTATTACGTTTTGGCTAATAACTCATAAACCGTGAAGCCTATCAAAACAATATTTACATAGTGTGTTCCTTGGATGATGCTGATTAGCCTGATATAGGCCATGCCCATTTCTAAAACATTTTCCAACATTTTGTATTTTTGCTTCTGTTGGTACATATTTCATCTAATCTTCATCAAACATTGTACATACCATATTTAGATGACCCCGAACAAAACTTTTGAGTATCACTTACAGTTTGTAATTGGTTATCAAACTTTTTAAGGTGTGGCCTGAGCACTTAATGGGCTATAAGTCTTCGATAATAAATTGGATTGGAAACAATATTTGGAATGTTGTACATACACTCGCATTGTATGTAACAATTCATATAATTCTACACACAAGGGGTGCTTAAGTGACATTGTAACTTCATATTTCTGCAATCCTTGTCTGTAATAAAATTAAACATCGTACACAAGTTCTCCATGAGAATCTGCAGGACATACTAAATGATGGTACCACTAGCCCCACCCTCTGGTCATTAATAAAACACTACCATATTAAATTCCATATCTGTTAAATGTAATATTCTATGGTAACCAAATTCAGCAAAGTTGTACAGATGGGGATGCTGAATATGTCTGTAGTATTTTCATGCTTTGCAATTTATTTCAGCTGTCAACATTTACACACATTTTCCACAGGAAATGCATTTCAGTTTAGTGTGAATGCTGAAAGCCAAATTTCGTAAATATGCATAAAGTTGGTCCCGCATTTGGGGGCACTATGGTGAACTTACATATACATAATTTCCAGTGTGCCATCTACAACATTGGAAATAATATTTTATCCTTTCACAGAGTGTATGATATGACAGACGTGGTACATCGGCTCTCTAGCACCGCCTAATTACTTTGACCATTTTTAAGGTGCTAGGATTGCTAAAAAACTCACAAAACTTTGCACATGCATCAAAAGTGGCCTAACTTGATATCTGATATCTTGGCCTTGTGTGGCAAAATGGTTCGAGGGCTCCCCTCAAAGTCAACCCCTCCCCCCTTTAAATTTGACATGTATGAAATTTGGTAGGCAGATATAACATCCCCAGACTTTAAAAACGGCCTCTTGGGGTACATCCCAAGTCTCTTAAATCATGTCTCCTCGCTCCTCGCTCCTCGCCCGAACCGGAAGTTGTTCCTGACACACCATTTTGACAGGCGTCTCTTATTCTGCCCCGAGGAGCGAGGAGCGAGGATCGAGGAGGGATCTCTGAGAAGCGATGAGCGAGGAGACATGAGAGCGGACTTTCCGGAAGTCTTTTACCGGCTGACACGCCCCCTTATTGGATATCAGTTATTGTGATTGGACGCTCCAGTTGATCAAACTGATTTGATACATCACTGCAGTTTCATACCGAAGTGGAGACAGATAACAGATTAAATTTAAGTGTTCCACTCCCAAGTTTCATGTATTACTTGGTTTCTTATTCATCACATAGTTAAAAATCTGTTAATTGTCGGTCTGATCAACAAAAGAACCAAAAACAACTTCATTTATTAGAGATATTTTTCCCTCTGGCTGACAGACAGACTCTTCCTGACTTTAATTTGATCCATAATAACAGCTAAACACATCTATATTTTACATCATTTATCGTTATTTCCATTAGGTCACGTGTGAGGCTAAAAATTCCTGAGTGTTGGGTTTGATATGAGTCACATCATTTCAACTTTCCCTGAAACATTTTGCCAGAAACATATTTGGCAGATCACACCCTCATTATATTCTGGGTTATTGAATTATTAATTCACTATCAGGATTATCAAAAGATACAGATGCAGATAATCAATAAATAGTATAAACGCATTCTGTGAGTAGAAATGTTTCCTGATCCTCTGAGCAGGACTCAGTTTAAATGCAGAATGCAGGTTGTTATTCAGGTGTTTGTTAAACAGGTAACAGGCTGCAGAGAGGAAACAGCTGCTCTAGCGGTGATAACTGTGAACCTTTATTAGTATTAACACAGTCCACATGTGTGCAGACACAAATCCATCAAAAGTTTCTACAGATGTTAAAGCCGACTGACAGCTGATCCAGCTGTGATCAGCTATCGCCGTCATCTGAAACGGACGTCGCTTCACATGACGCTTCGGAGGAAAGCACGTCTCATGTCTCTTAAAACAAATCTCCTCGTTTCCTCTCTCCTCGCTTGGTTTCCTTGCGTTTCTTCTCGCATCCTCGGTGGGCGGGACTAAGACGCAGGGAAAAGACGCAAGTGAGAGAAACGTGGATGCAATTTAAGAGACTTGGGATGCACCCAGTGTGTCCAAAATGAGATATGAAAGAAGAATTTGCAAAAACCAAAATTGCACGGTCTTTTGAATTTGGTTTTCTGGATGTTCGTTGGGAAACAAAAAAAGAGGAATAGATCACGTGATTTCGTTTTTGGTTTAAAATGAAGAAAGGAAGAAAAAAAACACGGGTTTTCCGTTTTTGGTTTCAAACGCAAAAATGAATTGGCTGAATGTCCAAAAAGGAATAACGATAAAACGAATCGGCAAAAAACAAAAACAGGCCGAGTTTGAGTGTTTTTTGGTTATTTCAGTGTGACACCAAAATGGTTTTTCGTTTTTTGTTTTTAAACGAATAACAGATTTACCTTTTTTGGTATTTGAATTGCAAATTAATTACGAATTATCCGATGACACCCGGACCATAATAAGTGTATTAATTTACTCATTAAAAAGTCAGCTATTTTTTCCAGCTGTCCT